>OV049924.1:368199261-368798737 GCA_920104205.1 Eupeodes latifasciatus | reverse complement strand
ATTTCGGGTAGTTTTAATTATTAATTTTGGAAAAGTATATAAATGTAATTTATAATTTTTGTCTATGTTTCATATTACAGTAGGTTGTTAATAATGTTTTGTATATACGAAGATTTTATACGACAACAGTACTCGCATACAGGAATGATTGAGAGTTGTACGTCACTAGGCCCTAGTTCTCAACGGACTGTTGCGCTACCCAATTATTATTATTATTATTAGTTATTGGATTACTTTTATAGAATATTCAAAGCGGATGCAAAATTACTAATAGTTGAATTCTTTGATGAGTTGTTTTCTGTAGGATTTTCTGTTTAGAATTTGGTTAGTTTTTTAAAATTACGTAATCATGTTTTCATCATTCAACGTTCCTATTGTTTCGTCTCGAGTTAAACTAGCTTTACCGAAATAAGTAAATTCTTTCAGTACGGGTCATCAGCCCGAAAAGTTTTTTTCTTTTTTAAACGAATCTATCTATAAGGAATTATTCTTTGAAATAGAGTTTTACACTTATTCTTTTAATGATGATAAAAAAACTGTTAGATCGTATAATTTTTCTAAAACTAATTTTGTACAACTAAATATTTATTTCCCTGACATTGATTGGTTAAATGAATTTATGTTTCTTGATTTGAAAAATATGTACAACCGCTTCATTGAAATTGTATTAATAGGTTTTGAAAGATTTGTTCCTTATTCTTTCAAAAAAAAAAAATCATCGGATTCACCTTGGATTTATAAGCAGCTTCGTGACTTAATAAGAAAGAAACGTAATGCATACGTAAAATACAATAAATCACAAAATCAATCGGATTATGATAATTTTAGTAAATTACGTAAAGATTTTGTAGTTATTAGTAAGTTTCTATATAGAGATTATATCTTGAGTATTGAAAGTAATATCAAAAACAACAGTAAATCGTTCTGGTCATTTGTCAATTCTAAATAAATTCTAATAAAATAAAATCAATTCAAATACCATGTTTTTCAGAGGTGTTGAATCGTCGCATTTAGACTCCATTGTTGAATTGTTTGCTAATTATTTCAAATCCGTTTATTCTCATTCAGGATTTAATAATAGTTCACTAAACAACATAATAAGTAGGTTTGATATTGGCTTGATCCAGTTACGTATTGAAGAAGTTAATTCCGGACTGAAATCACTTCAGTCTAATTATAGTTCTGGACCAGACGGCATTCCTTCGGCAGTGTTAAAATATTGTTGTGATTTAATCTGTGCTCCTTTACTAAGCATATTTAACAAGTCCCTCCAAGAAGGTATTTTTATTGATGAATGGAAACTTTCTTACTTGGTCCCTATACACAAATCAGGTTCTAAAAATGATGAAGAAAATTATAGGGGTATTTGTAAACTCTCCGCAATTCCCAAAGTGTTTGAAAGCATGCTGAAAATAAAGCTTGATTTTCTTACAAGTGAATATTTATCAGAAGTACAGCATGGTTTTGTATCCGGTCGATCATCTGTTACCAATTTAATTTATTTCACTTCGTGTGTCTCTAATGCTATGGAACAAAAATCTCAAGTGGACGCAGTATACACTGACTTCAGTAAAGCCTTTGATTCTGTGAACCACCAAACACTTCTGAAAAAACTTGAGATTTTTGGTTTTCGTTCTCACTTTCTTCGTTGGTTATCGTCATATTTATCTTGTAGAACACAACAAGTTAAGATTGGAGATACATACTCAAAGGAAATTTAGTGTACATCAGGTGTCCCGCAAGGTAGCCACCTAGGTCCGCTCCTTTTCATAATGTTCGTTAACGATATTGTCTCGGTATTTAATTATTGTGAATGTTTATTATATGCTGACGATCTGAAAATATTTTCAAAAGTTTCGAGTTTGGGCGATTGTCAATTTTTGCAATCTGACATTGATTCTTTATCAAATTGTTGTCACATCAATAGCCTTAAATTGAATATCAAAAAGTGTAACACGATTTCTTTTTCCAGAAAATCTCATATTTTGTTATTCAACTATGCAATTGAATCTGTGGATTTAGATAGGGTTTCAAGTATTAAAGACTTAGGAGTCATTCTTGATTCCCAACTTTCTTTTAAAGGTCATTTCGATTATTTAGTTCCTAAGGCCAACTCGCTGGTAAGTTTCATAAAACGAAATGGAAAAGACTTTAAAGATCCTTTCGTGTTATTATCCTTTTATATATCTCTCGCCAGATCAATTTTGGAATACGCAGATGTTATTTGAAGTCCTATTTATACAGTTCATTCTGATCGGATTCAAAAGATTCAAAAACGATTTACAAAATATATATTTAATGAAATGGGTTGGAACTTTAGTCCTAGTTATGACGATAGATACCAATTACTTGGAATAAATTCGTAACAATCAAGAAGAAAAATTCATAGTGTAATGCTTATTAGAGACTTACTATGCTACCATATTAAATGTCCATCTCTTCTTGCCTTGGTACCAATCTATGTTCCCGCTAGGTCTATGAGAGCTAGATTCTTCTTATTCCAAAGAATTCACATGACAAATTATGGTAGTAATGAAACTTTATCAAGATGTTTTGTATATTTCAATGAAGTGTCTTCAAATATTGACTTTTTTAATCTTAATCGTTATAAATTTAAAACTGAAGTATTATATTTATTCACTTTTTAATTTGCTCTTGGAGTGCTTATATCTGTTAGCTGTAATATTGCTTGTAGATTAAATACATAAATAAATAAATAAAAAGTGCTAGATATTCTCGTCGTCCCTCAAAGCATATCGATGATTCATAACGAGTGAATCTGCTTCCATTTAGGTGAATAATATCACATCTTGCCTTGAAAATCCATGTCACTTTACAAAATCGCCATTGAAATATTTCTATTGTTGAATATTCAATGTGTATGGATTCGTGTACTGCTCTAATTTGCTCTATTTATATAGCTTTGATGAATTTCATGTATTAAGCAGTTCAAGAGTTTAAGACGTTTAAAGGTCCATTCTTTTATTAAACTATTAAACAAGCTTTTTTATCCCGCAGTGTAGACCAATCTTATTCAATTCCTTAAACCAGAATTCTTTTCTTTGTAGAATAAATTTAGATAGTTGATTTGGTAACCTCTCTTCACTAAAATGAATTTCAATTATTTGTAATTGCAAATTAAATATTCAATTACTAATTACATATAATTTATACTTGCTGATTTGTTTAATCAAGTTCTAGAGAGAAAACACTTTTGAATTAAAGTCAATGTGATTGATTTCCATATTTGTTTAATTATTTTGTTGCATCTCATAAAATGTAGTTGTTGAAAATAATATAGATATAAATAAAAATAGTATTTTATCGTTTTTGTTGATAATAACTTTTAATTACAATATATTTTTTTTTAATTTAAATTGCAAGTTATTGATGCTGTTCAATAACATGTATTTATTAAGTAAAATTCTTCATTTACTTTTTCAAATAATTAAAAAATTGTACAGAAATTTCTGTAATTTTAATTGAAGGTTTTCAAAATCGGAAAATTCGAATTTTCTTTGATGATCTGTTTCCATATTTTTTTAAAAATGTTTTCTAAATTCCTCCTTAACTTAACTTCCCTCAATATAAAAAATATATTTTGGTAGCGCTCCAGAAGAAACTGTATTCCACAAAATTCTATATTTCAAAATTGGGTCAACAGCTTAATGTTGGCCGCGGTTGCGCCTCAAAGCTCAAATAGTCCATCCGCTTTGTCCAATTTTGACATGCTTCAATGTTGGCTTTCAGTGTGTCAATCGAATCGAACTTATTGCTTTTTTTTAACCTTATAATGCAGAGACACAGTGTGAGCACTACGAAGAGGAGAGAGGGTTTGAAAATAGATGTAGGTGCACATTGGTTTTGAGTTCCTGAATATTGCAATGACTATTAAAGGCATTAAAGAGTGTGGTAAAAGCATTCCACATTCGCTTAGTATGGCTAAAGAACGAAACTCTATACTGATGAGCATTTCTAGAAGCGCGAATATAACGGTTGAACTGTTTAAGGGGAGGAATGCAGCTGGCTATTTCACTAGAGCATAAACCGTTAAAATAACGGTAAAAAAGGGTCAGACAAGAAACCTTACGACGATGTTCAAGCGACGTAAATAAACTTATGATGATATTATCATCTATCAATTTAAATGATCTTCGCTTAAAACTATCCAAGAGGCTAAAGTAAGTTACAGGAGCACCAGCCCAGAGATGGGAGTTATACTCAAGCTTTAAACATATATAAGTCTTGTGGATACCATCCAGATCAGAAGGGGTAAAATATTTTTTGCATCGCCTAAGGAAAGCCAAACACCTTGCGGCATTTTTGGCGACATCGCCTATGTGATCGTTCCACAAGAGGTGGTTGGTGACACACATACCGAGAATATCGAGATGTTCAGTCTCATTGATGCAAGTGCCATCCATGGAAAATGGCAAGGGGGATTAGAGGAGTTGAATCGCCCGATCTAGGCTGCCATTCGACCGGCGCGGCGCTAAATGTAAAATCAAATGTTTACCATGCTCGAGTATGTGAGTAACATTGTAACGTCAGTTTCGCTTATTCATGTATCCATTAAACTAGAAATGAGCTTCTTCGCTGATCACATTTTTTGATAAGGAAGTGGATGTTCTGTCAACATTTCAAGAACCTATTCACCAACAATTTGGTGTTGTGGTAAGTTGTTCGGGTTTAATTCCTGAACAAGCTCCAGTCTTTACGACTAAATTCTTAGCAAAATTTTCCACGTATTAGAGTAACAGAGGCCCGATTCATATTAACGGCACTGAATCAATAAGTCATAACTAACACTGGCCGATATTTTGCTCCGTTCGTTAGCGAGTTAATGATTCAAAATCCAACAATGTAAATTTGGTGCGAAATTTAGTCACAATAGCCCGATTAGCCGCTTTAGTAGATCGATTAAACGACCATAAAATGAAAGAAGTGCGCAATTAACTTTCTTAACAAAGTACGTATTTTGGTAATGAAATTAAATATTATGGAAGCATTGTCCGTTTGTAAGACAAGTCACGGTTAAATTATAGACCAAACTGAAGAATGTTTGACAGTGATACAAAACACGAAAAGTGCGTGAGCTGTTAAAATCAGTGCTGCCAAAAGAAAATACTAAAAAGAGGCTGGGATGCGACCCACACTGATAACTTCCCATCCATTCTATCGATTTGTCTTGCTTAAAAGTTTGTCTAAATGTATCAATTCTTACCAAATTTGCGTTCTATTTTTTGTAGATTTTATTTTTTTTTATGAAAAAACGGACTGTTGAATTTTTATAAAAAAATTATTGAATATAAAAAACAATATTTTCTGTAAAATAAAATAAGTTTGAAGCCAATATTTTTAATTTTTGAAAAGCTATTTGAGCCGAAAATCAATTTTTACCAACTTTTGTTAATTTTTTTTTTCGGTTTTTAATTTTTTGTAAAAAAACTGTCAATTCTATTTTTTTCAAAATATTACTGAATGTTGAAAACAATATTTTTTTAAAGATAAAAGTAGTTTAAAGCCAATATCTCAAAGTCTTGAAAAGATATTTGAGTCAAAACTCAATTTTTGCCAACTTTTTTTTTATTTTTTTTTTAGGTTATTATTTTTTGTAAAAAAACTGTCAATTCGATTTTTCTCAAAATTTTTCCTACTGTTGAAAACAATATTTCTTATAAGTTAAATTTAGTTAGAAGCCATAATCTCAAATTTTTGAAAAGATATTTAAGTCGAAAATCAATTTTTACCAACTTTTGTTAATTTTTTTTTTCGGTTTTTAATATTTTGTAAAAAAACTGTCAATTCTATTTTTTTCAAAATTTTACTGAATGTTGAAACCAATATTTTTTGAAAGATAAAAGTAGTTTAAAGCCAATATCTCAAAGTTTTGAAAAGATATTTGAGTCAAAACTCAATTTTTACCAACTTTTTTTTATTTTTTTTTAGGTTATTATTTTTTGTAAAAAAACTGTCAATTCGATTTTTCTCAAAATTTTATCAGATGTCAAAAACATTATTCTTCGTTGCACAAAATTGTTTTGGAGATGAAATCATATTTTAGTCGTAAAATTTTCGAAGTGACAAATTTTTTTTTTTCAGTTTTTTTGATTTATAAAAAAAACCGTTAATTGAATTTTTTTCCAAAAATATAATTGTTTTGTATCACGTTACAATATATAATACAAAATTTAATTCAAGTCTCTAGCGTCATTGGTTCATGAGATATTTAGGGTTAACCAAAATTTTCACCTTTTTTTAAACTGCTATGGTAAAAAAACCACCCACGCAATTTTCTTGAGAGCCCTTTCTGCATCTTTCTGCCTTATTATCTGTATAACAAAATTTATTTGAAGTCGATATCTCTTCTGGTTCTTGAGCTATGGACGACGAAAAAACGTCGCGAACGTACGGACGTACGGACGTACGTACACACGCACGCACAGACATCTTTCTAAAAATCTTTTATTTCGACTCTAGGGACCTTGAAACGTCGAGAAATGTCAAAATTTTCAATTTGTCAAATCGGACCCATTACAATAACTTCCTATGGGAAGTTAAAAATATTACCCATTAAGTGTCAAGACATGATTTGCTGTTCGTTTTCTAAGGCAGAAACATTCAAATTTCAATAAAAAAATCTCTAGCTTAAAAAAGGATAACAATGCCTACATAAACCAAAAGCACCATAAATATTTCCGTAGTAGGTATATCTTATTTTTCACATTTCCGAAAAGTTACACAACAATATTTTATTTGAATACAATCGAGGTTTTATTTAGTATTTTTATGAGAATTGTCATTGGTTTTCGACAGTTAACATTTAAATATAAAGGGTGTCCCAAAATTAACGCAAGATTTGAATTAAATAGAAAACGCCCTTTTAGTCTTTTGATAGTTATATTTTTATTGACTCGTAAAGTACACAGGATAGGGTTATGTATGGAATAACACATCGGACAAATGGCCTCCACGGCTTTTCATGCACATGCGCACTCTTTTGTTGAAATTTTCCATGACCATTCTGCATAAATGTGGCTGAATTTCGTTGATGCAGCGTTGAATCTCCTCCTTTAATGCACGGGTGGTTGTGGGCTTGTTGACATAGACTTGTGATTTCAAATAACCCCATAAAAAGAAGTCTAATGGTGTTAAATCACACGATCTAGGAGGCCAATTTTGATCACCGAAACGAGAGAGTACACGACCTGGAAATGTCTCATGCAGTAATTGAATTGTTTCACGGGCTGTATGACATGTGGCACCGTCTTGTTGAAACCACATATTGGACACATCAATATCATCGAATTTTGGCAGAAAGAACTGTGTAATCATGTCGCGATATCGAGCACCAGTAACAGTCACTGCTTGACCAGCATCATTTTCAAAAAAATATGGCCCAATTATGCCCCCGCCCAAAATCCACACCATACAGTCACGCGTTGTGGATGCATTTGTTTTTCGACAATCACATGTGGGTTCTCCGAACCCCAAATGCGGCAATTTTGGCGATTGACAAGGCCATCAAGATGAAAATGTGCTTCATCGCTTAGGATGATTTTGCTCGAAAAATCAGCCGCCAAGCTTTCACTATTTTTGAAATATTCTTTAATAATGAAGACACGTTGTTCTATCGTGTAACGCTCCATTTTTAATAACCCTATACTGTTAGCTGTCAAATTGCTTTTTTTTCAGGGTTGCCAACACTTCACTGCACAAATGGCGGCAAATTCAAATCTTGCGTTAATTTTGGGACACCCTTTATTAACCACTTTTGTTTCAAACGTAATTAGTCATGATATTGAAGTAAAGAGTCTGGCCAGTTTTTTAGTCTCACTCTTTCTGATGAAGGATTTCTGATTCTGACCAAGGATTTCACCACTTACAATAAATTATAACAAACAATAAAAAAAGAACCGTAGTCCATTTTGCTCTAAGCTCTATTTTAAAGTCAAAACCAAATGCGTTTAAACCACAAGCATAAGCTATAAAATCCAGTGAAACTTTTTCTCATTTCGGCCACGGCAAAATTGTGAAACCCCATTCTAAAATTTAAATTATACTCGTATTTAGACAAATCTGTGGTAACATACAAAAAATCATAATTACAAGTTATCTGCTAAGCACCCCTTCTAATTTTGACTAAACCTCTTAAAACTTAAACAAAAACAATAAAACTTAATTTTAAGCTCTTCGAAACAAACCCCATTCAAGACTTTTCAATAAATCAAATTGTTTTTTTTTTATAACTTAACTTAACCTTTATCGAACCCTTTAACTGCGATGAAGGGATCTTTTTTTTTTAAATAAAGTACTCAAAAATCAAGAAAAAAGAAACAATACAAAATTTCATCTCCCTGATGTCAAAAAACAACATCATCATCATCAAATTACCACAGAATTTGTTGTCACCATCCGATTCTGATGTCATCATTACTTTGCCATCGCGCGGCAATTGTGAACCTTTGAATATTTTCCTTCTCCACCTCCTCCACCTCAACAACAGAGTTGCTTTGTCCTCCGTTGCCAAAGTCGTCGACGTTGGTCTTCCCAATGCCGGCTTGGCCAGCATCGGAAAGGCAGCATCACCATTTTCACAAAAGGAAGTTAGGATGAGAGAATATAAAATACAGAAAGTGCCTGCTAATATATCTCCAGCTGTGGAACAATTTTTGAAACAGCCAAAAAATATAAAAATGAAGTATAAAGTATTTTTGTATACCCTCTGTATAGCTGTCACCCAGCATTATAGATCTTAACATCGATATGGTGTGTGTACCATTTGGCAAATGGAAGACCGGAATTTTTTGTCCTTCTGCCCAAAAAAAAAAAACTGAAGACTCTCTCTCTAATGGCTGTGCGACAAATTAAGTTAAGCAAATTTTTTTCTAGCTTCAACTTGGAGAAAGGGAAAGAGGGGAGGGGGGTATACTACTTGGATATTGGAACACAAGTGCAAGCAAGAAAAAAAAAGAAAAACAGAACACAAAACAAAACGGATGTTGGCGACAAAGGTCTATACGCGAGGGCACTTTTTCCTTCTTTAGTTTTAAGCTTCACCCCTTATATGAATACAAGGACCAATCTGACGATCCAAGTGACGTATGGAGTCTGTCGAAAACACTGCACAGAAAAGAAAAAAACCATTTGAATCCCTTGAAATCATTTGTGGAAAAGAGGTGAATCTGGAATGTCACCCCCAGAATTATAACACTCTTACTCTTTACATGGTCAGGACTGTCTAAATTCAGTATTTTTGGGGCGAAAGCAAAAATATGTTCGAAGCAGTTTTGACATATTTCACATCTAAATGGAATTAATTTAAGCTAAATTTCCGTACACTAAAGGGCTATTACTATACCCTTAACATGTTTAAGGTTTAAGCAGAGTTCGAAGTGTTAGGAAGAAAAGGAAAGATTTTTAGAGGAGATAAACAAACTTGAATTGCTTTACAGTCAGCTGACTGAAGATGTGAAGGCTCCATAACTTCAAGAAGAAGCCATACGCTACCACCAGATGTCACAACGTGCAGCAACTATAAAGATATCACGTTGTTGAGGCCCGCCTTTAAAATACTCTTCTCTACTCTAAAAGATCAGATATCCCCATACCCTTAAACTGTCATCGGGTAATATCAGTTTGGCTTCATTCCAGGCAAACCAACAAATGATTAAATTTTACCCTTAGGAAGGCGGTGGAATGGAATTAAATGGAATGTCTAGAATTTAATATTCCAACTTACCATCTGCAAGACCAGGGTAAAACTATCCAAAGCCGTGAGAGAATTCAACATCCCAAACAAATTAACATGACTAAATAGGTTGAAAATGACCAATATTATTAGCCAAGTTTAAACAGCCAGATTGCTGTCCTGAACAATCAACATCTACAATGGTTTCAAACAAGGGAATGGTTTGGCCTGCCTTATCTTCAACCTGGAGTTGGAGAAAGCTATTAGTAGCTCTGGCATGCCAACAAGGTGGACCTTCATCACCAGGCCCAACCAGATACTTGCTTATGCAGACGACTTCAGCATCATCGGAAAACCGAACAAGCTGTACACTATTCCTTCATCCCAGATCTCGAGCAGGCGGCAGAAAATCTGGGGCTACACATAAGTTAAGGAAAAACAAAGTACATGGTAGCCTCGACTGCTAGAAGAACAGTTGGACAAACAATCAAGGTAGTGGAGCATGAATTTGAAGTAGTGCAATCCTTGAAATACTTTGGGTCAATAGTAGTAGCCGATAATAACTTAGAAGAAGAAATAAGCCGGCGGTTACTCAAGACCTGCATCGGTCTGTCAAAGGTTTCTAAATCCAGAATCCTTACCATAAGTTCTAAGCTGCTGCTGTACAATACGATGGTTCTGTCAGTGATCACAAATCGATTAGAGACCTGGTTGCTTAGTAAAAGGCACACCAACCTCTAAAGCGGCGTCGAAAGGAACGTCTTGAGGAGAATTGTTGGCCCCTTATTGTGTACTGATTTGTGAATTAAGCTCGGTAGACTCCGGTGTACTGAACAAGTAGCTAGTATAATTGAAGAGGAAACAGCTCCGAAAGTAATTTGTAGAACATTTTATTGTAGACCGCAGCATGGTAGACCATGGGAAGCCCTAAGCCTTGGGGTGCGCAGCTGGATTGCGTCATTGGTTAGCGATGGGGTAAATGGAGAGACTTGTTGTATGGGGTCAGGACCAGATCTTGGTTGATGAAACAAAGTTGGGTAAAGCATTCCGGATTCTTACTGTGCGGTTAGCAAAAATATCTCTATACTTGAAAATACGTCTGAAATTGAGTTGAAGGATAAACATAATATATTCGAGTTACCTATATTCGTATTTTGGGCGAATGAAAATTACATTAATTGTAGCCATATCAAAAGATGTGAATAATTTCTTCCTCAGTCAAGAAAGCATGCGACAGGAGATAGAATTAAGTTTTTGAAGCATCAGTGAAACAGGATATTCAATCAGAAGTTCCACACAAGAGATCGTTAATCAATATAAGAAAAATTATTGGAGACAAAAGGACCCCTGTGGAACACCAGCATTTTTCCTTATCCAACGAAGAAGGGAGTCGTCAATACCAAAAGCATGCATTTTCGATAAGAGATCTTGGTGCCAAACTCTACCGAATGCTTTTCATTTCTTAAAAATCTGCACCTCAGAAGATTTTTCAATAACCCCTTTGCCTTTAGTTTCATTTAAATTCGATCAGTAATTCCTAGATATTCCTAAATATGCGCCTAAAACGACATAAACCATTCAAAGTACAGCCTTGGAGGGATATCAGCATGACCCCCCATTATTTTTTATAAATCCCATTCGAGCAATGTTTTTCGAGAGAAACAGAACAGAACAGAACAGAACTGAAAGATAAAGCTACATACAAGTCGAGTGAGAACTTATATATATGTATAGGATAGCAAAGGTCTGCCACCCCAAACATCGACATATGGTTCACACCATAGGGGGCGCATGCATGACAGACATTTGGAGTTGTGGCAAAATCCTAGCTTTTGCTCGGATTCCGTTACAGAATAAAATTTATAATGTATGGCGATGGCGAATGCTTAAGAGGCTTTCGTTCTTCGGTTTACACTATAGGTAAGTATGGGTAGGGTAGGGTATAGCAGAAAGTCAGATCCTCGAGAGGTAGAGGTACATATAGTATAGATGGTAGACACTCTCTCGTGAGTCCTTCACATTGTGGGAATATGTTTTGCTTCCATTTCCCACTCGGGAGTGGTTTTCTTTTTATAATTTTATAATATATTTTTTATTTTTATATTTTTTACACTTTAGGTCCTACGTTCTCCAATGCAAGTGACTTTTTTGTATTCAAACAGTAAACCGCAGTATGTGTTGTGTATACGGTATGCCGGAGAACGGTAACGTATCACTAAAATTTATGTGACACTTACTTAAGAGCTTCTTCTAGCATAAACCATTAAGCATTTGCGCTTCTTCCTTTGAGGGAGAGTGAGAAAAAATGGAGACTGTCCTCGGTGGAAAAGGTGGTGATGCTGATGCTGATGTTGATGGTGGTGTGGTGGCAGCAGTTATAGGTACTGGTGCAAGTAGATTTCGCATTCGAAGCGCACGTATCCTCTGAAATCACCATTTATCCATATTCTCGCAGCCACTACTGGCTGTTGCCCGTGCTGCCACGGCCACCGCTGCCGCTGGTTTTCGTCTGGGTTCCCACCCTCATGAAGATTTCTTTCTCCCATATCAACCAACCCCCCTCCAAACAGTCTCAAGGAATGGCGGTGTAGTATTTTTTTAAATTTCTTCATGGGTCGCCGACTACGACGACGAACGTTAGCACGATGGTGTGCCTGTGTCCTGTGCCTCTGCCAAAGCTGTAGATTTTATGTTCTTGTCGAACGTTAAGGATATGAAGTCATAAAAATGCTTGGCATGGATACAATTCGGTCACAAGAACCAAGAATGAATGTTCCTTCGGAACTACACCACCAATGATGGCGATGGTATTCGCAACGTTCATGCAACAACAGAAATAAATTGAACTTTTAATCGTCGACGGGATTGAAAGTGTTGAATCTATAGATATGTACGTATATTTTCGTACAACATTTAAGGAAGACATTTCTATTCTGGATTCTCAAGCTTTTTTTAGGATGAGGTTGACAATGATAGGAGGGGACGAAGAAAAATGTTTTTCGTAAGCAAAAGATTAGCAGGAGTTCGATGGGGATTTGACAATCGTTAAATTATTTGGTGTAGGTATGGACGTGGTTTTTAATTATTATCCTTTATGGTTTTCATGAGTTGATAATGTTGGCTTTGGAATAAAAGATGATGACAAAGGAATAAACTATTTATGAGTTTTTAATCATTGCGAAAAGGACAGACTATGTAATTAAGTGACTTCACGTTAATTTTCTTTCTTTGGATTGGGTGGGTTAAAGGAAGGTGTGACGTGAGAAATGGAACATTTTGTAATTACACACGTTGAATTCTTTAACATTTAATTAATACTTTTATCGTTTTTAATGGATTTGCAAAAATCGAATGTCAACATCTATGTGATTCTAAGAAATATTGGAGTAATCTTAATGAAATTGCCATATGTGTTCGGAGAAGGAGTTGGAGGGTATATTCATATAAATTACAGTAAGATGTTTGCTTTGGAGGAAGAGGCAAGCAAAAAATGCAGGGTATTTCAATTTGGATTTATTGTTCTTATTGACCCTGCCACAACGTCACCCCCCGTTTATGCCTTCCTCAATTTGTTCTTCTTTTGTTTTGTATATTTTATAGACCTTACTCTTCGGTTTTTCAAAAAGTTTCACCACAGTGGGGAACCTCCCTCATCCCAAAGACTACGACAAAAATGCCATCCTACTCTGACTTTTTGTTATAATATGCTAGTGTTTAATTTCGGTCTAAAGCATCTTGCACATGAGCTACGAACTGCGAGCTGTGGAAGTTCGCATATTTTGACTTTTCTTTCACCTGGAATTTATTTCTATTGAATTACCCTTTTCTCCATATTTTCCTCAGCCATGATCTTTCACACAAAAACAAAACAAGAGTGGTAAAATTTTGAGGTTATGTTGCGCGAGAACAATTTATTCTTTGGAGTGTGAATGGTATGTGGAAATGTGAATAGAGTTTGACCACACTAATTCGTTACTACCAAACTGTTTTTACAAAATTTTCCTGTTTAAAGAAACAAAATTTATTATCCTAACATTAGTGTCAATTGGTTTCTTATAATTTAAATGTGTTTTTGTTTGAAATTGACTTTTTGAAATGTGTCAAATCACATTTGTTCGTCCATTCGTTCATTCGTTGTTCGCTCTCATATGCATTGTGCAAGGCCTTTAACTGCGACACTGGGGTGCATGTCGTTTTCAAAACCAGCCAAACAACTTTATGTGGTATCTTTCACCTTTGTGATTCGAACACCAACCTTGGCTTAATGAACGAGTTCAGCTCTTGTACGTCTAATCCAATTGGTCTTAAAAGTAAGCTAACAATTATTGAGAAATGGCGAATAAAATCCACAGCCCAAACCGACCCATTTTTATAACTTGAGGAAAGCATTCTTGTAAATGCGAACCTTGTCATTTATCAACCAAGATTGTGAGATAGGATCCCATGGTTCACGCCAAGTTTGAAAAGCCTAAACTCTTAGAAAACACACTGCAACGTGACTTTTCTTTGTATTCCGAAATTTTAGGCTGGGTATTAAAATATACTTATTTTAGGGTGGTATGCAAATTGAAAAAGGTGTCAAACTGGTCTTCGTGTTTTCCTCCTTTTGTGGGACATCTGCCGCACACTCAAAAATTCCAAAATCGTGAATCGTCACACAATTATGAATTTTGTGACCGTCCGTCACAACTTCTAAAAACCAAGTCAATTCTGGACCTTCCGTCACACAACTCTGCATTACAACTCAAAGATCTATTTTTTTTGGCTTTTCCAAAATAGAATAATAGAAGGACACTGATGGAAAACGGGATTCAACTGAACTCTTAGAATACTTTGGAGCTGCAATAAAAGGATGGTTAAAAAGGAAAAATGATATAAAATAGGCGAGTGAAACTTGTTTTGGTAAATTTTAACGCAACCGTCTTATTTAGAATTTAATGGTAAAACTGCTTAGGTATTGGTTTTCTTTTAAAATATGGACAAAAATCGTTATAAATTTATTTTGAATGCCATGTAGCTTCGGAATGACATTCGAAGTGATATAAATGACAAAATATTGTATATTTCTCACATTCCAAGTCATTAACTTTCAAATTTTATTCAAAAGCAGCTTTTTGTCAAAGGCAGCTCAGTATAAGCTAGTTTATGCGTAGTGGTACTCTCCCGCAACCAAATATTGGTTTAAAGTTCGAAATTAAATATAAGTATCAAGATTTCTTCACCAGGTTTCATTTTTTCTTCCCTTCTATGAAGTAGGCAGAGCTATTTTTAATTGTTTGTCAAAAACTAATCTTTTGTATTCACATTTTCAGGTTTTGAAATAAATTTGTACGTCTTGCACTTAATATCGTCTACATACTACATAAATTATTGAATTGAGTTGATATCTCCTTACCCATTGTTATTATCTTTACAAATCTTTTCACAAAAGACTTTGCTCTTCATCCCGGTTCATGTAATTTCAAACCTACCCCTAAGAGAGTTCTATGGCAAATTTCCCAAAAAAATCTGCTAAAAATATCCTTTATTCACGTTGACGAAACATTTAAAAATCATTTAAATAGGAAATACACAAACCGCTTATCTTCGATAACAATGATTACCAGCGTTACATTTTGTTTGAGGATTTTTTGTACCCGATTTCTCTGATGATGCTAAAGGTTGGATGGAGATGGCCTGCGTTGACACCGCCCACGAGACGAAACATTCCTTACAGTTCATCTCCTGGTTTACCTCGTCCTAAAATCTTCAATAATGTGAGGAAGAACTCATTCAAACAAATATGATATACCGGGAAACAAACCTATGGAAAGAATTGGTTTGGACATTTAAGTAGTTCTTTTGAATTATTATTATCTTGGTATTTCATATTATTATATAAAAAAAAGAATTCAATAAAAATACGATGCACCTATAGTCTTCAATAAAAGGTCATCCTTTTGACACCTTAAGAACAAAGCTACGATTGTTTCGCACAAATGTCGAATCTGTGCTTATTTATGGGTGCAGCACTTAGAAGGTTACTTCAGCCATTACAAGAAAACTGCAAACCTCCGTGAATAGATGTCTTCGTAACATACTAAGAATTTTCTGGACAAACCGTATATCAAATGAGGTCCTTCATAGAAGGAGAGGTCAGAAACCTATAGACTCTATAATACAAAAGCGTAAGTGGTAATGCATTAAATATACGCTTCGAAAAGGTAACGACTGAATTGCAGGTCAAGCAATGCACACAAGAAGGAAGAAGAGCTGGGCAACCGAGAACCACATGGTGCAGGACAGTTGAGGCGGAATCAGCGTCACTAGGCAAGAGTTGGAGGGAGCTGAAACACATCTCCGGAAACCGTACACGATGGCGCGTAGGCGTAATAGAGGCCCTATGGCCCATAAGGGGTTCCCAACGGACTTAACAGGTCTGAGGACCTAAGTAAGTAAGTTTTAACACCTTATTTATCAAAATTGGTTCAGCGAAAGAGCCGGAAACGGAGACTTACGAAATAACATACATGATTATATGGTGCAAAAGCTCAGAGAGAACCAGGACCTAGTTTCGTAGTGGTTTAGGAAATCTCAATAATTCCGTTGTGCGAGTAATGTTTTATCGTTAAATTTGAGCTTTTGAACTGCGTTGGACGATTTCAACTCTGACATCCACAAAATAAACCTTGGTGTGCCTCAGGCCTTTGTCTAGTCTCCGAGACTTTTTCTCAATTATTGTAAAAAATTTAATGTTTCTTCTTATCCTTTTACCTTCTTTCAAATGATGATTCTATCAGCTTTTCACATTCCTTGTTAAATGCACAAAGCTGCTGTTCGAATACATTCTCTTAAAGCCTCCTCACAGTGGATCAATAATAAATTTGTCCACTCAGTTATTCTGAACTTATTCAGATCTTAACCTAGTAATGTCGACTTCATAACCTATCATCCACAATTCAACAAAAACTTCTAAGTTTCCATACCTGGAAGGGATTCTGGCAGAATAAACAACAAGATAGATGAAAAGCTGATAACGTGGTTGGTGGAGGCGTTTACTCCGATGGACTAAATTAATGTCTTTCATTTCGTCTTCTCATATTATGTAACATGTTCCATACAGAACTTCTGGATCTTAAGATCTTAAGATTCATATTGTATCAATACGGACCAATTATTGTGTGTTGGTTTTCCCGTCAATCGCCACCTTAACCTTATCCCTATTTCAATCCTTTGCCACTATTCACTGTTAGCAATTGTATAGAGGAAACTAAAATTTTTGAAATGCTCGGTATATATTATATCACCAACCACCTTTTTGGAACGATCACATTCGTGCGTCTGTTGTCCAGTTACTATTTAACGATTCTTAAACTTTATTTATGGCTATATCGGTAAATAGACCGATTTTAATGTACGGTGTGGCATTATGGTACAGTCCCTGGCCTCAAAGCTTCGTGGCAGTGGATTAACAACAACATTGGCCACTCCGTAATTCTTTAGTACTTAGAAACAATTCCAAAGCACACAGACTACACCATTCTCTAACTGCAATTCGACAGAATTGCCAGATCTTTCTGGGAGGACATAGCATTCCAGGAAGACGAGCCAGTAATCTTTTATGCAGATGAATCAAACACAAAAGAAGGGGTTGGTGGAGGTGTGTACTCTAGAAAAATAAATAAGGTGACGCAAGAGCCCGTTCAACCATTCCTGTGTGCGAGTACTGTTGTTAGGGATGGAGGGGACCTACAGTTTTAAGCCGAATCCGAATGGCAAATTTTGAGAAAGCACTTTTCATGATAAGAATTACTCTTGGAGAATTTGTCAATTCCTCGCAAGAGGCAGTACCCGGAAAAGAACTTTAGAGGGCACATATAGGTATTGAACCCAAGACCTCTGGCATAACAGTCCAACGCACTAACCATCATGCCACGGGTACTACTTGTGTGAACTCTGAACGACTGAAATTAAGTTTCCCATTCCACCTTCCCAATCATTGTAGCGTGTTCCAGGCAAAACTTTTGGCCATAAAGAAGTCTTGTCCTGGCTAAAATAAAAATCTGATATTCGTATTTATTTAGATAGTCAGGCCGCTAACAAATTTCTGGACTCTGTCTCTACAAACTTTATAACAGTCCATTACCGTCGATTATCTCTAATGGAGATGGCACAACAGTCCACCTTTGCTGGGTGCCGGGCAATATAGACATTCCAGGTAACTGCAAGGCAGATGAACTCGACAAGAACGGTAAAGTACAACCGATTTTACCACGTTTTGCAATGTTGATATACCAATCGCTACATGTTAACTATTGCTAATGCAGAACGCTATGAAGAATGAAAAACAACAGGTGAAATAACATCACCACGTGTCAGTTCACAAAAATCATCTGGCCTTGATTTAAAGCCATCAAGTTGCTAGCTTAAAAACGCAAGAATTACCTAGTAAAATTCTTCTATCACAATCTAAACGATCTAAATCATACTAACATAATCAGCCTCTTACGTTTCGTAAGGGATTCAAACTGGTTTCATTGAGCTTAGAAGAAAGCCTCAAGATTCATGTGGTATCACAATGGGCCCTTAAATTGACCTAAGTCTGTCCTACTCCATCACGGACAGCCACTTTTACCTAACCCAAACCTTATTTTAAAAAAGAGCATTCAAAATGACCGCCAACATTAATGTCGTTAGTTGGAAAAACATCGTTATGTCCCATTTCTCACCCTTTAAAACTATTTTTTTAACCAATTATGCTCAAACTAAAAAGCCAGTTCCATTCCATTCTTCTTTTTAAGTAATTCTCCCAAAATATTTGATCCTCCAGTAAATGCTCATCAGTATACTTTTGAGCCAAATTAAGTTCTCATTGTCAAGTGTATATATATTCGTATATATTTGTTCTTAAGCCGTACTTCACGAATGTCTAATACTTTAACTCATTTTGTCTTTCCCTGTCACTGTAATCTTTAGAATTTTAAAACTAGTGCGCTTCGAACCTCCTTTCCTCCTGTCATTTTTTTTAATAATTTCGAGTTGAATAACAATATTAACAAGGTTTGGTTTTTTTGAAGGTGTTTTATTTTGTTGTAAAAACAACTGCCCTATCAATTTTTCACAAGGTACGCTAAAAATGTCATACTATGTTGCATACAATTATTTTGAAGGCAATATTATTTTTAGTCCGTTAAATATTTGAGGAAAAAAAAAATTGAATTAAGAAACTGTTTGCTTTACAACTCAAAATTCGTTGTGACTGATAATTAGTTATAGTACATGTTTTTGAATGTCCATCAATAGACATTTAGCAAAACACATAAAATGAATTAAACCCAATTTGACAAAAGCTTGAACAATATGGCTTATTTAAACTGTCAAAGTTCAAAATTCCGTTTTGAAAGACCCTTAATTACTTTTTATTTAACCTAAAGGAGTCTTTAGATTGACATAACTTACCTATAGACAAAATATAAACACTAAACAAAAACACACATTTAATAAAATTAAATCCTTTTAAAGACCCACTCATTCCATGGAAACGATTAATTATCTTTCAAAAATACGTCGCTGTTCACGAATCACTCATCCGTAAATACCAGAAAAACCATATTTTAGGTTAAAAAAAAAACTAAAATAGTGACAAATTGCTTTCGATGTTCAAATAATAAAAAAGAAAGTTATATAAAAATCATAAATAATTAAACAACATGATCCTTGTCATTTTGTTTACCATTCCACAGAAGCTAAAAAAGAAAACTTCCAACCATCTTTTGCCGCGTTTTCCACCTGCGTCATGTTTTGACTATATACCCACGACTACGAGTATATCCTCCAAAAAAAAGGAAGTAACAAGAGCATTAAGACTACACAAGGTTTTTACCATCGCGTCAGTTGAAAACAACCCCTGAGGAGTTCTCTGTTATATCAGCCAAAGTAAGACCAAACACTAAAAATAAATTAAGGACGAAATTATTCGTTATAACAAAGAATTTACTCGACGAACTTTGCTAATAAGCAATTTAAATTTCTAAAGAAGTCGCTTCAGTCAACTTCCTCTCCCAAACTCTTTCATTACGACAAACTTTTCATTTTTTTGTGTCTTGTCTTGTTTTTTCTTGAAAAAAGGTTGGTGTTTTTGAAATGAATATCCTTTTGCCTTGTGAGATGAAAAATGACCGTTAAATGAAATCCCTATGAGCGTAATAATACAAGCACATGATAAAGGCACAAAATTTGTCATTCAATGTGAACTGTGTGGAGTTGTTGAAAAGGGTGAGGGGGCAGGGTCTATATGCTATATAAAATTTGTTCAACCAGTGCTGCCAAATGCCCAGGGATCAACTTCCTTTTCAGTGTTGAAAACTGTTTGCTAATAATTTGGCACTTTTCCCACATACGTTACGATATGATACGATACGAGCATGTAAAGGATGTAAATCCTTTTGTATATATGGAATGAAAACAATACCTTTTATATTATTATGGTTCCTTGAGTGTTAATCTGATTACTGCAATCCTTTCAGTTCAGAAATAGAGGGTCCTGTTTTCCTGCTGTTTTCTGTGCTGTTTTCTGTTTATATAAATGATGGCTCTTGAAGATGTCCTTTCTTCTTGTTTGAAGTTTTAGTTCAGCTGAATTTTATACTAAAACAATAGAAATGATTCTATATTTATGTATAAGTTGTTTTATATTGTTCTTATTTTATCCCATATCGATGCTGATGTTAGCTTTGTGTTTATAAATTTTCAGCTGATGCTTTTGTGTTTGGGGTAATAATGGGCTGGATTTTATTTATGTGCTACGTCGGTCGTCGTAGTCGTCTGTTATGTTATACTCGTAAGAAAAATGATAGCTTTTGTATGTTTAAAAGTACGCAATTCGCATGTGACTAACTCATTCATTGTTTCGTTTCTATTTTCTAGTTATATGGAAGTGATGCATGACTATGCTTTATTGTATCATAAATAAGCACCACTTAAGGATTTATGTGTTTTGTTTTATTTTTTTTTGTTCTTATATGTTCTATTAAGAGCCGCATTATTTGAAGGATATCACGATAACTAACTCAAAAAAAGGATTATAATGAAATAAGTTTTTGAAATTTGAAATTTGATACATATATGAAATGCAAATATGATTTTTAAGTCTTCTTCTTATAAAAATATCGTTTATTAACAAAAAATCTTTTATTAAGCGTGTACAGTTCCTTCTATGGTCTTACATGTTGACATTCCTGTTCGGTAAGGTTTGGAAATTCATAATAAATTGTCTAACGCAAGATTAACGCTTCCAAATTGTGGAAATTTACTTTGAACAAACAAAAATAAATCTGCTCCCGAAGTTCGTAGAACACTTTTTCTGAAGAATTGTTTCTAGTCATAAAGCTCATTTCTTCATTAATAAGCTAAAATACCATATAGGGAACAAAAATAATCCTCAAGTTATTATCGGATCAGCACTATGTTTGGTGTGCCTTACATTTTGGGGTCCTAATAACTTTTGAAAAAGGGAAAGAGTTTCCGTTATTGGCGAACGCTATAGACTTCGTTACCTGTAAATCTTTTTTTAAAGTTGGCTTCTAGAAGAAACCAAAGTGAAGTTGGTTGGCGTTTATAAATGACTTTATACTTCCTATGATGTTAAGCAGAGAGGTGCATGTGGAACACCTACTCCTGGTATGTCCACAGGTGGGTCTACTTCTGATCACGGTTGCCACTTGAAAAAAAAATTGCATGACCAAAGCTGAAAATAAAAATGACCAATCGTACCAAAAAAGGACCAAAATAATTTGTGTCCGCAATGGCTTTTAACTTCCCATATAAAGTTATTGTAATCGGTCCGATTTCTTGAATTGAAAATTTTGACATTTCTCGACGTTTCAAGGTTCCTAGAGTCTAAATAAAAGATTTTTAGAGAGATGTCTGTGCTTGCGTGTGTACGTACGTTTGGGAAGAATAACGTTTTGACATCTGATAAAATTTTGAGAAAATCGAATTGACATTTTTTTAGAAAAAATAAAAACCTTAAAAAAACAATAGTAAAACTTGGTAAACATTTACTCTCGACTCAAGTATCTCTTCAAAAATTAAAAAAATATTGGCTTTAACCTAATTTTATCTCACACAAAATATTGTTTCCGACATTCCGTAAATTGTGCATAAAAATCCAACAGTCAGTTTTTTTCATAAAAATTAAAATCTACAAAAAATAGTACGCAAATGCTACGAAAATTTGGTAAAAATTGGTTTTCGACTAAAAATCTCGTTAACAAGAACAGATATTGAAATCAAACCATTTCATTATACTCAAAATATTGTTGGTAATTTTTATTTTTTTTTTAGAAAAATTCAACTAACAACTAGCAAATCACGAAACCCTACAAACCTTTTAAGCAAGACAAATCGGCAGATGGGATGGGAAGTTATCAGTGTGGGACGCACCCCAGCCTCATTTTTTTAAGATCACAATATGTTAACATTTTGTCAGGAGGCCGAATAAATCAGGATCGAATACTATCGCTAAATAAAATTCATATAAAATTAATTCAAAAAAATGTTTTTGCAGACCAAACGCTATGGTTATTTTTGTCATCTTGATGCTCTTTGGCCAGCATTATATTATTAATGGTACCCAAATTAAGCCTGCCTTTCGTTTTTATCAAAGTCAATTCAAAAAAATTCCTCTGAGCAGCAGCTGAGCTGTGAGGAAGTAACATCAAGTTATAAACGAACTAACTTAAAAAGGCACAAACATGATAAAGGCACAAAATTTGTCATTCAATGTGAACTGTGTTGAGTTGTTGAAAAGGGGGAGGGGGCAGGGTCTATATGCTATATAAAATTTGTTCAACAAACAATATTCATTTGAAGCGTTTTTATAATAATTGAACTTTTCCCAAAATTCTTTAGGTATGTATTTTATTTTTGAGATTATAAAAGGAATAGAGTCGAGTTATTTTTTTCCATTTCTTAAAAAAGGGACCAAATGGAATAAAAAATGACCATGCGACCATGTGAGAAAATAATGACCAAATTTGGTCGTAAAAGACCAAACTGGCAATCGTGCTTCTGATTCCTTTCGGGCGTCCAAAACGGCTAGCTTTGTCTTTTCGGCTAGCAATTGCGGGGACTTCAAGAATCCATGACTATAACAATATCATCCTTTTCTAGTGGTTTAACACTAGAACAAACCATTTAGTGCGTCTTGTTATTGTGGGCAGATATTCATTTACCCACTGCTCCAAAAATGCTGAGAGTATCTTTGAAATATTAACCAAATTTTTCTAAGGATTTCGTTGGAACGACTGTCACCGTCAATTCGTAGCGTTATGGTCATATAATAAGCTACTTTTCTTGCCAGAATAACACTTGGAGAATATGTATGTCGTTTTAACTAGACGATGCCACATGCCAAACAACTTGAGCGAATATGGCTCTATTGCTAGAAAAATTTCCTGGCCGCGTAATTTCTCGTCGTGGAGATATCAACAGGCCACCAAGATCATGCGATTTGACAGCACTGGACTTTTTTGGTGGGGTTACGTAAAAGACTGTGCTTATGCAGATGAGACTTTAGCTCTTGAGCACTTAAAAACCAATGTTCGTCAAGTTATGTGTCAAAAAGTAGTTGAAAATTACCTCAAAAGAATCTATGCTATTCGGGTGGTGGTCATTTAAATAATGTCGTATTTTACACATAATTTCAATGTTCAAACTTTATAAAAAAAGGAAATGTCATAAAAAAAATAAATATTTTGTATGTGCTTTAGTTTACTTACTTACTTATTTACTTACTTTACTAACAAAATTAATTACCTTTTTGACACCTTTGTGCCAATTAAAAACGTGCGAATCAAAAACCCTGAAATAGGATGGTACACTAGTTACATTGATAAACTTATTCTGAAAAGAAATATAGCTTACAAACGTTGGAAAAGGTTCAAGTTACCACAGTTGTTTATGCAGTACAAAACGTTAAGAAATGCAGTGAATATTCAAATCAGAAATTCCAAGCGAAAATTTTTTGCGTCGAGATTTAACAATGTTTCTTCCAAAAAACTGTGGAAGAACATAAAATCTCTTGGTATTACGACGAAACAAAAGATTGCTGAGGATGACTGTGATGTAAATGAACTAAACAAACAGT
Organism: Eupeodes latifasciatus; assembly: GCA_920104205.1. Classification (NCBI taxonomy): domain Eukaryota; kingdom Metazoa; phylum Arthropoda; class Insecta; order Diptera; family Syrphidae; genus Eupeodes; species Eupeodes latifasciatus. The sequence goes on along the minus strand of OV049924.1, from coordinate 368,774,918 downwards.
TCGTAAGTTCTGTTTCCGACACAAATAATGGTGTTGCGTTTGACACAAACTTTGAAAGAAGTAATGAGCTTCTCTCAAGTTTCAGTTTTAAAAGAGTTTTTGAAGTTGAGGTATTTAGGGCCGTAAAAGACATAAAATCGGATGCTATTGGACTAGACAATATGCATCCTAAGTTTGTTAAAATTATTCTTACTTTTATATCTCCTTTCTTGACACATATCTTTAATTCAATATTAACAAAGTCCTGTTACCCGGCACTATGGAAAGCTTCAAAAATATTTCCAATTCTTAAAAAGTCAAATTCGCAACAAAAAGAATATCGACCAATTTCTATCCTACCATTCATCTCAAAAGCGTTCGAAAAGATCGTTAGTCAGCAGATAACAGCATCCTTGGAAACACGGAATTTAACTACACCGACGCAATCTGGCTATAGACCGAAACACAGCTGTACGACTGCGCTTCTTAAAATAAGCGACGACATACGACAAAAAATCGATAACAATAAAGTCACAACTCTGGTTCTCCTTGATTTCTCTAAGGCGTTCGACACTGTTTCACATACAATTCTTCTGAAAAAACTGAATTCTTTCTTCTTCTTTGAAAACTCAGCCTTAACCCTCATAGCACAGTATCTAAGCCATCGAACTCAGGCTGTTTTTGCTAACTCTAGGCTGTCGGATTTCCTCCCTACCCCTAATAGTGTGCCCCAGGGATCGATTTTGGGACCACTCTTATTCACACTTAATAATGACCTTCCATCTGTACTCAGGCATTGCAAAATTCATATGTATGCTGACGACGTTCAAATTCATTTGAGCTACAAAATCGGCATGGTTGAAGACGCAACTGCCAGAATAAACGAAGATTTGATGTGTATAAACCAGTGGTCCAGGGAGAATCATCTTAAACTTAACCCTAAGAAATGTCAGGCAATCGTCATCAGTAACACTGCAATAGATACTTCTTATTTCCCTAGTATTGAACTTGAGGGGAAAACGTTAAGCTACGTTAGAACAGTTAAGAATCTTGGGATTGTTTTTAACCAGAAACTTACATGGGACGATCACTTGACTTGTGCACTGAACCAAAAAGGTACGTAAATATAATAAAAAAGTTCGTTGAGACAATGAATAAAATGATTGAGTTTGTCCAATAAACATATTAATTGTGTCAGTGAACTATCGTTTATTATTCTCCATTTCCGGGTGAAAATTTTACAAACAATTTAAAATTTTCATTTATAACCACAATAAACTGAGTTTATTGATTTTAATAAATCCATTAATAAACATAAACAACCGTTCATTATTTCCGTTTATAGTATTAATAAACCCATTTATAGCCTTAATGAATAGAGTTTATTAATTTTAATAAATGAGTTCATTAATATAAAAAACCGTTTATTATTTCCGTTTATAATATTAATAAACCTGTTTATAATCCCAATGAACAGAATTTATTAATTTTAATAAATGCGTTCATAAATATAAACAAATGTTTATTATTTCCGCTTAAACCTCTGGTGGGGGAAGCCTCTGTTAATATCCAACTTACTTACCACTGATCCTTGCTTAGCGGCGATCGAAGTCCAACTGATTTCTGCGGTGTGGTTCACTGGTTCACTCTTTTCAACTTCCTTCCTTCTATTTCTTTTGCTTCTACTTCTCTTTTTCTGCTTCTACTACTTTTTTGTTGGTCTTGTTCGGTTCTATTAGGCAACCTTTTGGTAACAACATAGTGTGAATTATATCCTTGCGAATGACAAAATAACCTTTGCAAATTAATGTCACCGAGTTCTGGCCAAGTTGAGCTGAGTGTGAACACAATGCTCGGTGCAGTGACAGAATGCATGTAATTTGTTCGTGTTATCGTTGTAGATTTGTAATGCGTCATAACAGTATTTATTTATTTATAAAAGTAATTAGCCAAAATTATTACCTTTATAGAATTAAAAACAATTATAAAAGATAGATATATTAAGCTCTAGGACTCTTACTCTTATAGAACGAGTTATAAATATAACTAAAACTCATCACTGATAATTTTACTTATTTTGACTGCAGCGTTACTGCGATTCACAAGAATTCGTATGAAATGATATGAAGTTTAGCGATATACCTCATACAATTTCATACAAATAATGCTTTTCCGTGTCATGAAGTTTAGTGTGCAGTGTTATCTTTATGATTTAAATTTTTTTTTGTCAAGGAATCAATTTTATTTTTGCCCAATCTTCCGCATACATTTTTTTATATGTATGTAGGATAGAGGTTGGCATATAATATTTAACAATTTGCCTCTTAATAATGTTGTTCATAGCCACAATAAATGGTTCACTATTTTCCAATTACCAAAGTGTATTGTGTCAGTGAATAAGGTTATAAAAAATAATAAACTGCTTGTAAATTTTTCAATTCGTCTCTTAATAATGTTGTTCATTGCAACAATAAACGGTTTAGTATTTTTCAATTGCCAAATTTGTATGTGTCAGTGAATAAGGTTATACAAAATAATAAACTTATTGTAAATTTGAGAATTGGTTGTGATATTGGATGAAGGTTGGAATATAATCTTTAACAATCCCTTTTCAAACATCTTGTTTATTGCCGCAATAAACGATTAATCATTTTTAATAACTAAAATGTTTGCGGCAATTAATAGAGTTATTAATTTTAATAAACGGTGATAAAGTGCTTTATTTTTTATTTAATAAACGGCCGTTAATAGTATTAACAAACGATTATCAAACGCTGAAATTTTTTTAATAAACCGTTCACTCTGACAATAAAAAGTTTGTCGTGACCATAAATAAGCAGTTAATAAACGCCGTTTTTTATATTAATGCACGTTTGTTTTTTCAGTGTGCCGTTGGTCGAATATATGCTGCTTTGCGGGTTTTATATATATCTGCCAGTTGTCTTCAAGGTTCAACAAAAATGACTATAGCAAAATCTCTTGTCCTACCAATACTTTTCTATGGCAGTCCCATTTTCTGTGCCCTTGACAGCGCTAATAAAGGAAAACTTCAAGTCGCGTTTAATAATGTTGTTCGCTTTATTTATGACTTGCGACGGTTCGATCATGTTTCGATGCAAGCAAGTAGTGTTTTCAACATGACCTTCAACAACTACATAAACTATCAAACTTTGAGATTTATTTTTAGACTTATTCATACTAGATCTCCTGAATATCTATACGAAAAGCTTAGGTTCCCAGTGTCACAAAGAAGTAATGTTCTAATTGTCCCTTCCTTCAAATTCAGAAATTCAAAACAACAGTTCTTTGTACACGCTGTTGCCCTGTGGCCCTTGCCTGCTAACCTGAGTGGGATACACAGCAGCACTCGTTTTGAGAACTCTTTAAAGAACTTATACAAATGCTGAAATTGTTTCCAAAATAAAAATCACTTTGTCTTAGAATTTAAAAATGTATGTTATTTAATTTTTTTTCTCTTGTGTACATTGTATATATAAAGGATCATGTCATCATGACCATTTATCTAAAAACAACTTTTCTCTTAACTTCAAGCAAATTGTAAATTTAGCATACTAATTTGATTCCTCTTTTAATTTGATTAAATTTAAATCTGAACATAATAAGTATTAAAAATAAGACTCTATGTTTTAAAATGCTTAATGATAATAAATAAATACAAATACAAATAACTTAAGGTGGCGCTACAGTCCGGGGCAGACCTGGGCCTCAATCAACATGTGTCTCCAGTCAGCTCGGTCCCTAGGTAGCTGTCTCCAGTTTCGCACGCCAAGTTGGTTGAGGTCTTCACCCACCTGCGTGCGCCACCTGAGTCACGGTCTTCCTCTACTACTCCGTCCCTCGAGATTGGATTCGAAGACCTTCCGGGCTGGAGCGTTGATATCCATTCGCTCTACATGACCTAGCCATCTAAGTCGTTTGAATTTAATTCTGTTAACTAGGTCAGTGTCGCTGTACAGCCCGTACAGTTCGTCGTTATATCTTCTCCTCCATTCTCCATCTATGCGTACGGGACCAAAAATCACCCGAAGAATTTTTCTCTCGAAGCATCCTAAGGCACTCTCATCTTTCTTTGACAGGGTTCAGGCCTCAACGCCATAAATGAGAACCGGGATGATGAGTGTCTTATAAATGGTGATTTTAGATGCTCGAGAGAGGACTTTACTACTCAATTGCCTTCTAAGTCCAAAGAAGCAGCGAGTTATTCTTCGTTTGATTTCAGCGCTGGTGTCGTTGTCTGTGTTAATAGCGGTGCCTAGGTAAACAAAGTCATTAACTACCTCAAAGTTATAGCTGTCCATGATGACGTTTTGTCCAAGACGTCGTTGTTCAATGTCCTTTTTTGACATTGACCACTAAACCCATCTTCTTCGCTTCCGTCGCAATGCTCAAAAACGCTCCACTGACATCACGCTTTGATCTTCCAATTATGTCAGTATCATCTGCGTATCCGAGTAATTGGATGGACCTTTGGAAGATTGTGCCTCTAGTGTTGACAGTTGAGTTTTGCACAATTCTTTCCAGAACGATATTGAAGAAGTCGCATGACAGTGCATCGCCTTGTCTAAAACCTTTTTTGACATCAAATGCATCGGTGAGATCTTTTTCGACCTTGATAGAGCAGCGTGCATTCTCCATCGTCATTCTGCACAAACGGATAAGTTTGACAGGGATGCCAAAACTAGACATTGCTCTGTAGAGCTCTTTTTTATAGATACTTTCATACGCGGTTTTAAAATCGATAAAGAGATGGTGGGTATCGATTTGAAGTTCCTGGGTTTTTTCCAAGATCTGCCTTATTTACGTTGTGCTTTATTTACGTTTACTTTTGAAACCGCAAAATGGATAACCCAGTATATTTGAAGTTTGAATTTATAAAATTCAAACAGATTTTATAATACCTTCATAATTTAAGTGTTTGCTATGCATTTCATTTTAATATATTTTTGGTATTGTCCCAACATTTTTTTCTGTGTCTTACCATAATCACTATCCACTTATGGTACATAAATATGTGGGTTTCCGATGGCTATCATGCAATCTATGGTTGACTTAAAAGTAAAGCAAACTTTTCGAAAAATAAATAACAAAGCATAATACCCTTAAATTTGATTATGTTGATTGTTAAATCCTTTGATTTATTTGTTTAAAAAACATTTTTTTTTGTATTTATGATAGTTTTTAAGCTTCGTTGAGTGCTAGGCTAGACGATAGAATAATAAAGTCTTTCACGTTTCACTTGCTTAAGATATTCTGGAATAATAAAATATTGACCCAAAAGGACCAACATTTTTGTATGGAAAGTTTATGAAACATTAACCTTCATTTTTAAATTTAAGACTCTATGAAATTGTTATGGTGAATTGGTGAAATTTAAAAAGATCTCGGAAATAATGGTCATATCTTTTAAAAAAGCTGGTTTAAATTTAAGTGATAGCAGAAAGCAGCTATCCAAGCTAACAACATTTGTATTTCCTTTGATTATTTATAAAAGACTTTTGTACAAGAACCATAAACTCAACTAATACAAAAAAACTGAAATATAAAAATGAATTTGGAATTTCATGTGATAAGTTAGTAAAAGATCTATTAAGTTAAGCTTAATACATATAATTTTGAAGAAAAATCTTGGTTTGCATGAGTAACTTTCCTAAGCTTTAAAAAAGTGTGGCTCACAGTCCTCGTGACAGAAGACAAAACCCAAAAGACGAGGTTATTTTCTCGTTTATCCTTTTTGCGTCAAATTTTTTTACGATGCTTTGTGGCGGAGTAGTACAATGTTAGCCTCAGAAACTGTAGCTTATTAATTGCTAATGTACATTGAATTTTCTGCTAAAATAAAACTTAACCAAACGAACCAAATTTTCAAAAGCCAAATTAATAATAGATTTCGTTTCAAAAAGCTTTAATTATTGGATACGAAAAAAATGGAGAATTTTGCCCGTCATATGGTCTTTCGCCCTATTATATACAAATTTTCAATAACAACAAATTTAGTTCAGCTACAAACTCGGTGATTGCGTGTTTTATCTAGTTTGAGGTGAATGCAAAGACTGGCTTTAGCAAAGCATTTGACAAACTTAGGCATAAAGTACTTTTAAGTAAATTAAAATTTTAAGTAATTAGTCTTGCTTGGATATCCTCTTGCCTTACTGATAGGCAGTAAAGTGTTGTCTGGAGAACCGCAACATAGCCACTTTGGCCTCCGTTTCGCCACCAGATGGCTTCGTTTTTTGTAACATTTTTTGGGGGATTAAAAGATGAAGAAAAAATTTTTTTTTTGTTTTATATTTGAAAAGGAAAAATTGTATTACATTTCACAACAATATTGAATTCATTTCGATTACAAAAATGAAGTGTACGTAATTTATTTGCACTTCTCTAAGTAAAAAATGAAAGTGAATCCAAAATAAATACTGAATCGAAGCGTTATACTTGTCCGAAAATTATCCGTTTCATTGAAGTGCTCTTTGGTAATCCACATTTTTTGTTTTTTGGTCTGACGTTTACATAAACAAAGCGGATGGTTTCCCAACTCGTGAACACGCAACGTATAGCTGCCCATGTGAAAAACAATGATTTTCTAAATTTATCCCGCAAACACTAAGCGATTGGCCTTGCGACTTGTTAATTGTCATTGCGAACGCAAGGCGAACCGGAAATTGCAATCGTTTGAAGTCAAACGGAAGATCAGTCGGAATCATTGGTATTCGGGGAATACATACATATTCACCTGCGTACTTTCCGTTAATAATGGTTGCCTCAATAAAATTCGGCATAAGTCTTTTCACCGCAAGTCGAGTACCGTTGCAAAGTCGCGGTGGATTCAAATTAAGCAATATCATAATAACTGAACCAACTTTGAGTTGCAGGTTATGTATGTGGTGGAAATCCTGGTAACTCCAGAGAGTTCAAAAACTCCGTTACATAATTTACTACATCATCGGGATTTGTAATGGAATCAACGGATTTGTATGTCACCAAATCGCCAGCGATTTTTGATTGAATGCTGAAATTCAGTGCGTGTACATCATTATTCGTTGCGCCGAGAATTGCTCGTTGACTTAACAAGGCATAATTCTGATAATTCTCACTAATGTTTGGGAAAACATTTTCAATAAGAGCTAACAGATAGCCTACAAGTCGGCAAAAGTCGATGGTAAGATTATAATTTATCCAGTTGTCGCATCAACTAGCACTTTTCCATTTCCAACAGCTAACAATTGTTTGGAAAATTGTGCAGCACTTGGATCATTTTAAAGTTGAACTCTCATATTAGTGGTTAGCGATAATGTTTTTACGTTATTCCACAATAGTGATGCCTTCAGGCAAGCATTCAATTTATCTGCAGGCGTTCCACGGGGAATTACTGGCAACGTCTGCCGGAAATCGCCTGCCAAGTGCCAACAATATCATCAAACCGCCAAAGATGTTGTTACTTCGTCGAAGATCCTTCAGTGTGAAGTTTCCATTGCACTGGATCGGGAAATATTGCATGTTGGAGTATCAATTGTGTTTAAATTGAGTGGCAACTTAAGCGCAGAATTTGCAGTACGACCGCCATCTAGAAGAGTTGCTGCAATTCCAGATGATGCTAACGCCAAAGCTATGTCATATCTTGCTCGAATAGTGGCCAAAATCAATGAAATTACAAACGTTTTCCCTGTTACTCCAGGTGCGTCCAGGAAGAATAGAACAGAGACCACCAGTATTATTGTCCACCGCTTGCATTTAATGTTTGTTTTTGCTGTTCATTCAGCAACGGCACATTATTTCGAACGAATTCCTGCAATGTATCAACATTGTATTGCAGCTCTCGATTTAATTAATTCTTGGTTCAATTTATATTATAGATTATTTTTTGTTCTCAAAATTCTGTACGTGAAAATTTTGTTTCAGTTTTTTGATTAAAAAAAAAAAAGATAACTGATTTTTTCAAAATTATACCAAATTTGATCAGAATGTGTAATACAGAATTTTATATACATACATACATAAGTGGATTTGGGGTCAACTAAATTTTTCACTGTTTTCTTATGATAAAAAAAACACTCACTAATTTTTTTTAAAAGTCGTTTATGCATTTTTTAACTTCCCATAGGAAGTAATGGGCCCGATTTGTCGAATTGAAAATTTTGACATTTATCGACGTTTCAAGGTCCCTGGAGTCGAAATAAAAGATTTTTAGAAAGATGTCTGTTAGGGTGTCCCAAGGTATTTTTTTTTTCGAAACTTGATATGCATACCCTCCTGTTTTGTTCGTATTAGCTTTAAATACTTGACTTTTAAATTTTATAGCGATTGGATAACAGGAACCCGTGCCGACTTGATGCCAAACTTAGAGCCTAAGAATTTATTCTTTTTCAGTTTTCAAGTATGTACTTAAAACTCATGAAAATAAAACTCTTTCGAAATAAAATATGCTTCAAATTATTTATTTACGAAAAACAACAGATCTTAATTGCTCTTTCATTAAATCAAATCCATTTTTCATATGTTATTATTCACCATATTATCTCCTTTTGAGGGTTGCCTTCTTACAATCCAGGTATATTTTTCTGTGTTCTTGAACACAGCGTAACAAAAATTGTTTTTGTTCCTCTTCGACTGTTATCAAACCATGAAAGTCTTGCATAAGTTTAACAGCTCTTTCAGCAGTGTCATTAACAGTTCTGAGTGTTGAAACAGCATTTTTGGCTTTTAAATATGTAGTTGAAGTATTCCATGAATATGGACTTTCTTGAAGAAAACTGTCATCAATTTTGAGTCGAGCGAAGAAGAACTTGCTTCTGATCGACACGAAATCTTCTAAGTTCTTATCTGAAACAATACAAAATAATAAAGATACAAAAACTCAAAATAAAAGGACAACTGAAACTGTTTTATGTATTAAAAACTTACCGTATAATGAACCGGCAAGTTCTTCCTTATATGGAATGTACCGTTTCTCATGGGTTGACACTTGTTCCCTCGTCAAATTTGCGACCATTTTAGTTTTAGTTTCTAGTATTACATCATCGTCAAATAAAGATAACATGACTGCTTCATCTGTCAAATACCATAAATGCTGACTAAACTTCTTAAGAGCTGCTTTCGAGATACTTTGATCCACTTGTTCATAGTCCTTCATTGCCTTCAGGAAGCACAAATCCTGGTAAGGTGATTTCACTGGTAAAATGCATTGAAGCCATGGTTTAACATAACATGTTACAATAAAGTAGCATACATCTAATAGTGATGCTTTGTCCTTGGAAGTTATTTTCAATTGAGAGCTAAGTAAAACCATTTTAAGGGAATATATTGCTCTTGCCATCCATCTAGCTTGATGCATGGCTCCTGGAGGTCTAATCTTAAACTGCTTTTCTGGATTTCCTCCCAAGAACATCAAACAGAGCTCAGAGCCTTGTTCAATTCTGTTTGATAGAATCTAATAAGTGTATATATCTGTGAAACGGTTAGGAAAGCTTGTAAGTTTTCTCTGAAACTGTTTATATTTACGGAGTTTATATTTTTCCAACCATCTTTGAACTTTTTAAACAGTGGAATATCGGGGCTTGTTGTCACCTGGCTGATTTAAGTTTCAAAAACACCTTTTAATACTAGGTCGTAAACATGGTGACGGCAAGCAAAAATATGAACTTCCCTATCCAGTTTCTGCTCCAAGACAATACATGCACCATTGATGCGACCTGTATTGGATGGCGTATCATCACAACACAAAATTTGAACTTTATCTCCAAGGTTCCAATCTAAAATCGCGTTCCAAACAGCATGCGCCTGTTCCTTGCCGGTAGAGTTTTCCAATTTGGGAACACCAATGATTTGCTCTTCTTTATCAAAAGTAATAACAATTGGAAGCCGTTCTTCTTTCGATTTTCTTGCATCTAGACCTGGTAAAAGTTTGCCGTCCCAATTTACCGTGACAACATCTGGAACTTTATTGCCAAAATCTTTTTTTTATTGCTTTGGCGCGTTCCTCTCTCTTTTGAGTACGGATACGTTGGATGGAAGACTTACTTATTGTAAATTCGTCAGGGTTATGCCCTAATGCCTCTATGGGAGCTTGTATAATAGCCGCGTTTTATTATCACCATGATCTGATCCGGATCAGATCATGATAATAAAACAGCATTGGATCATCATATTTTTTGTTATTTAAAGTTTGGTAGCTGTGTCAAATTCGTTCTTTCAAAAGTGAAATTACGAAGCACAAACACATACTAAAAATAGAAGCTCCACAACTTTTGAAAATGTTTCTGCTAATCACCATAGCACTCTCAAACTCAAAGCATCCAGAAACGCTTTGGTCTCACATGTAGTCCAGATTCTTTTTGACCTTTTAATAAAAATGTGACACTTAAATAATTTAATTTAGAGATTACTTACAATTTATTTGAACATCTTTCCTCCCATTTGTGCTCCAGCTTTCTCGATTTTATTTATATTTTTTGACATTTAAAGCAGGGTTGCCCAAAGAACATTTTGCTCAATGATTTTTTTTGTTCCTTTTTTTGGGGAAAATAATACCCATAAATTATGTCAAATATACATTTTTTTGGACTTAATTATTTTAATTTCACCAATTAATATCTAGTTTTGTTAAAATATCTAATTATTTCATGGATTATATACCAAATAAATAAATATAAAGCTTCTCGCTTTCTATTTAAAAAATATTTTATTTCAGTCAAATGCAAATGTTTATATGGCAATACAGGTTTATTTAATTTGTTTGCAATGATACCAACATTTACATGTGAAATAACAATGATAAAGCGCTCCTTGTTGTAAAAAAAAATTAAATTTTGGATCTCAAATTGAGATCCAAACACAAAGCAGGATCTTGTGTTGTTGTTGTAATGCATGTAAATTCAAGATCCGGATCAGATCATGGTGATAATAAAACGCGGCTAATATAAACAGAATCTCTCATGCTCAACTGACACCGGTCTAAGGCAGCCACTAATTTAGAAGTCATGAAGTCTATTTTTATTCCTGTTTTACTGGTCCCCGGCTGCGTGTCCTCAATTAAATCTACCGCTAATAATTTAGGAGTAATGATATCTGTTCTCACCTCAGTTGTACCTATCCCGGGCTCTGGGGTCTCGAGCTCATTTGCTAAATTTTCTTCAAAGTCTAGGTCACTATCTTCATCCCCAGATTTTGAAGATAAAACAACCTGTAAAGGTCCACACAAAGATTTCGCAGAAGAAGATTTGTTTCGCCGGTTTTCTTCTTCAATAGCTCTCAGTCGTGACCTTTTTTCTTTTTCAGCCAGCTTTTTATCCACGCCAGCTAAATGACCGGGTCGTCCTGGCTCTCGTTGCAGTTGCAAAAATATTCTATCTCCTTTTATCTTTATCAATTGGAGAGCATCTGCGTGAGAAATATCAAATAAATTGTCCAAATTGGTTTCAAACTCTTGTTGACGTCGTTTGAACACGTCCCCAGTTTTCAAACGACCAAGTTTGGTATAAATCAACACATTTTTTAACCCTGTTAGGCAAAGATTTAGTAGGAATCCTTGCTTTTTCGTAAAAAATAATACACTCGCGAATAGTTAGATTAGCGCTTTCATTAACAATTAAATTTACTTCACGGATATTATAAAAAAAACAGCGAGAGCTTGTCTATTAGAGGGAAGCTTTGTTCCCGTTATTTGGTGTTTTGTTTCTCCGACCAAAAATATATTAAATTTCGAAAAACTGCGTAATTCGCCCGACATATTCACTAGCCAAAACAAAATTTCAACTAAACTTGTTACAAGAAAATACACGTGCGATGAGAACGTAGGGCTGACATCTTTAAATGAAAGTCGGCACGGGTTGCTGTGATCCAAAATTCAAAAAAATTTATTTACATGTGTTTTGACACATAACGAACAAAATTGGCGTCCAAAAAAAACACTTTGAATTTTTTGGGACACCCTAATGTCTGTGCGTGCGTGTGTACGTACGTTCGTACGTCCGTACGTTCGCGATGTTTTTTTCGTCGTCCGTAGCTCAAGAACTAGAAGAGATATCGACTTCAAATAAATTTTGTTATACAGAAAATAAGGCAGAAAGATGCAGAAACGGCTCTCAAGAAAATTGCGTGGGTGTTTTTTTTTACCATAGCAGTTTAAAAAAAAGGTGAAAATTTTGGTTAAACCTAAATATCTCATGAATCAATGACGCTAGAAACTTGAATTAAATTTTATATTATATATTGTAACGTGATACAAAAGAATAATAATATTTGGGGAAAAAATCCAACTAACGGTTTTTTTTATAAATCAAAAAAAAAACTGAACAAAAAAATTTGTCACCTCGAAAATCTTACGACTAATATATGATTTCATCTCCAAAACAATTTTGTGCAACGAAGAATAATGTTCTTGACATCTGATTAAATTTTGAGAAAAATCTAATAGACAGTTTTTTTTATAAAAAATAAAAACCTAAAAAAAACATTACTCAAAGTTGGATAAAATTGAATTTCGACTGAAATATATTTTCAAAAACTTGAGATTAAGGCTTCAAACTTATTTTAACTTATAAGAAATATTGTTTGCAACATTAGGAAAAATTTTGAAAAAAATCGAATTGACAGTTTTTTTTTTTACAAAAAATAAAAACCTAAACAAAAAACAATACTAAAACTTGGTAAAAATTTAATTTCGGTTCAAATAGCTTTTCAAAAATTACAAATATTGGCTTCAAACTTATTTTATTTCACAGAAAATATTGTTTACGATATTCAGTAATTTATTTATAAAAACCCAACGGTCCGTTTTTTCATAAAAAAATTAAATCTACAAAAAATAGTACGCAAATTTGGAAAAAATTGATACATATACAAACTTTTAAGCAAGACAAATCGACAGACGGGATGGGAAGTTATCAGTGTGGGTCGCATCCCACCCTCTTTTTTCTTATTATATTTGAAACAAACATTATTTGAAGTCAATATCTCTGACGTTTCTAGAGATATGGTTGACTAAAAAACGTTAACAAAAGTAAGCTTTGGTTTAGAATATGGGGCTCTTGAAACGTCAAAAAATTTAAAAATTTTCAATTCCACAAATCGGAACCTTTACAATAGCTTTCTATGGGAAGCTAAACGGAGTTCACCTTTACCGCAACGTTCCTTAAAGCCTAATTTTCGAAGAAAAAGTCAAATGATTCCAACACTTCACGACTATTGGCTTCGGGACTAAGCTTCCTGTTTTCTGATCCAAAGATGCGAACATTTTGTTTGGCAACGATTCCACCGAGATGTTTTTATCGATTGTTCAGACCAAAATTGTTTTCCAATAAAAACTTCTTATGGGCCCTAACTGTCATGCGATAATCAATGGTTCTGCGCTTCAATTGCGGATTATATTGGGCCTTGTAAGATAAATCGAATTATTTATGGAGAATTCTTCTGAGGCTAGTGCGTGAAATCTTAAGCTGTTGCGATTAGTGGCTAGTTGATGTTCGTGCGGTCCCTAAAACGTGGAGCATCCATTTTGTCAATAATCATACCATTCTCACTAACTTTTCAAAAAAACGCACTGTTTGACTATTCGAGAGTAACTGCTGGAACACAATGCAAAAATCGGAGCCGCAGCCGGAGCCGGAGTCGGAATAGCTGTCGTACGTACGCATACAATGCGCCGTACGGCTTTTTGATGTTATTTGGTATATTTGCAGTTTACAACCACATCAAATTTCTCAGAAAATATTTTTTTGTTCACTTTTATTTCTTATTTAAATATTTTTCCACTTTTTTATTGAAAAACTATTAAAAACAAATATAATCACCAAGTTATTCACTTCAAAAATGAAAACGTCACATGTGTGGTACGTCAAAGTTAAAAGTTGGTCAACTCTTCCGACTCCGGCTGCGGCTCCGATTCCAGTTGCATCGCGTTGTGTTCGTACATTTGCATTTGCGTACATTGAATACTTTGACAGCTAATCCAGTTACGACTCCGACTCCGGCTCCGACACCATTGTGTTCCAGCAGTAAAACGACTAAGTGGTATATACCAATTATTTGTCTAGATTTTGAAAAGCTGTCAGTGTCAAAATAATCTTTCAACTAAAAAGCAAACATATGAAAGTAGTATAAACTTCTTTCTAACGATCATGTATTCAAGGTATCTAATACAAAATCCAAGTCAAATACTCTTCGTCCAGTTTAAAGAAAATTTATTGTTCAGTTAAGGCTTTAACTTAAAATTAAATTAAAAATCAATGGAAAGATGGACTGATAGTCAGAATTCTGTCTTCACTGAATTCACCCTTTAATATCCGTGGAAAACCAAAAAACTCCACGAAAAAGAAGGATTTGCTTGCTTACTTACGAAGTTCCATTCGTGGAAACGGCTATATTTTGAATCATTTCAAAATCAGAACTAACCAAGCAACTCAGCAACATTTGCCAAGATTGAAATCCAATTCAATGATGCTTCCATCCAAACTCTCAAACTTCTACGAGTATTGGAGAAGAGGGAATAGGTACCATTCCCACTTCTCCAAAACCTTGATAGTCGAAATATCTAAACATTATATCCTAAACAAAGTGAAGCCAACAAAAAAAAAAAAAAAATGAGAAAACGAAAATCTTTCCATGTCCGAATTGTGAAAATCCTTAAGCCCATAACCAATGGACCAAAACCATAACATTCACTTCCTCAAAATTCACCCATTGGAACCTGAAGTGACCTTGGGTCAGGCCAGTCACTGGCACATGGCATAATAATTCCCAGAGCTTTCAAATACATGTACGAAATGAAGACAGCTTAATGGCTAATGCTGTGCGGTTAAGTCGAGAATGGTCCTATATGTTATGACTGCTCCTGGTCATGGTAAAGCATCATAGTGGAAAGGAGCAGCCAGGAGGAAAAGCAAAAGCAATACTTTTATAGAAGTATAAAAGGGGCACTGCCATTTCCAGCTCCTGTGTATTATTATTCTTGTTGCTATTTGCAATGTTTTTGCTTCGAATCGAATATTTATTTTTTATTTTCGGTTCATATGAGTTTGTTCGTCCTTTCGTCTGTCCGTTGTGTCTACGGTCGTCGGTCTAGCAGATATTTTCTTCTCTATTCTGGAGCGCTTAAAGTGTATTTCCAACCCGACTCCCCTATGGAATTAGAGGATATACGAATATTCCTGTGTATGCTGACAAAGTGGATGAAATTAAACCCTCGGGTGTATTTACTCTTGTGTTTCCGAAGGATTTCATATATGCGGAATGAAAAGATGGCAACACAAAGAGCTTTAGGGAGAAACATGGGGCACAAGAGAGATTATTTGATGCGTATTTTTAAAACCTGCTATGACAACGAGAAAAGAACATTTAAATTCAATTTTTCAAAAACCGAATTCCATTTAAGTTACAAAAACTACAAAAATATTAAATAAAACAGAACATTATTTGGTAGCTATGGCTTTGTGAATGGATGTGATGTCCTGTCTTGTCACTGCTGTAGTGCTGGGCTGTCTTGCCCTGTCCTCTGGTCGTGGTCCTGTTCCTGATGCTGTCCTATCCTAACCTATTCTATACTTTCATAGAATAACCACCCTTCATTTGGGATTCGCACTCAGCTTTGGAAAATTACATCTTCCAGCAGTCGGGATACAAACCTTGTGGTGCTTTCGCACGTCTGTGCTTAGTGCTTGGGCTAATTTAATCTCCGAGTCCTCCACTAGGTGACGTGACGGCCGACACCGACTCCGACACGGTAGAAGCAGCAGCAGCAGCATCTCACAATGGACTTCAAGGGAATTATTTGATTGTGCTGCTGCATGGCAGAGATTTTGCTGTGTCGTCATCATCGGCATCGTCGTCGTCGTTGCTCGTTGCTCGCCGCTCTTCCTCCGTCGTGGTTTATGGTTCAATCCCTCCCAAGAGGGTTGATTTCTCTGGAAGCTGGTGGGATTTTTTGTTTTGCTTTGAAAATGCAAGTGTAAGTTCGTGTGGTGGTGGTGATGATGACGGGGCTCTATACGAGGATTCTTTGATTTTGAAAGCTTTACATTTTGGCGGAAAAATTGTCAGTTGGTTGATAGGATAGGAATTATTTTTTTCTTTCGTCTGAGATTTCAATGACTTTCAAGCGTTTGAGCTTTCGGTTTATTTGAGATTTCTTTCTTTTTTAAATCTTTTTTGAAACAAGAAAGATTACAAAGGTTATTATTATTACGATGTGTGATTTTGACACCTTGTAAGCTCTGTTTTCAAAGGTTGTGATTCGATTTGATGAAAAATTAATTGATTTTGGTTTTGAGCTTCAAGAGAATTGAAAAAAAAAAAATGTCTTGTCTATGTCTGCATTGATAAAGATGGTTTCTTTTCCCAACTTCGAGTTATAGGCTTTGAATCGAAACTTTTAACTTTGGTGATAAAAAGCGAGGTTGTCTATATATAGATTTTGAATTGAAGAAAAAAAAACAAAACTATATGAATATAATAGCAAATATAAATATAAGTATGTATAAATAAAAATATAAAAATAAATATAAATATAAATATAAATATAAATATAAATATAAATATAAATATAAATATAAATATAAATATAAATATAAATATAAATATAAATATAAATATAAATAAAAATATAAATATAAAAATAAATATAAATATAAATATAAATATAAATATAAATATAAATATAAATATAAATATAAATATAAATATAAATATAAATATAAATATAAATATAAATATAAAAAAAAATATAAATACATATAAACATAAATATAAATATAAATATAAATATAAATATAAATATAAAAATAAATATAAATATAAATATAAATATAAATATAAATATAAATATAAATATAAATATAAATATAAATATAAATATAAATATAAATATAAATATAAATATAAAAATAAATATAAATATAAATATAAATATAAATATAAATATAAATATAAATATAAATATAAATATAAATATAAATATAAATATAAATATAAATATAAATATAAATATAAATATAAATATAAATATAAATGTAAATATAATTATAAATATAAATAAAGGGTGTCCCAAAATTAACGCGAGATTTGAATTAAATAGAAAACGCCGTTTTTAGTCTTTTGATAGTTATTTATTTTTATTGACTCGTAAAGTACATAGGATAGGGTTATGTATGGAAAAACACATCGGACAAATGGCCTCCACGGCTTTGCATGCACATGCGCATTCTTTTGTTGAAATTTTCCATGACCATTCTGCATAAATGTGGCTGAATTTCGTTGATGCAGCGTTGAATCTCCTCCTTTAATGCACGGGTGGTTGTGGGCTTGTTGACATAGACTTGTGATTTCAAATAACCCCATAAAAAGAAGTCTAATGGTGTTAAATCACACGATCTAGGAGGCCAAATTTGATCACCGAAACGAGAGAGTACACGACCTGGAAATGTCTCATACAGTAATTGAATTGTTTCACGGGCTGTATGACATGTGGCACCGTCTTGTTGAAACCACATATTGGACACATCAATATCATCCAATTTTGGCAGAAAGAACTGTGTAATCATGTCGCGATATCGAGCACCAGTAACAGTCACTGATTGACCAGCATCATTTTCAAAAAAATATGGCCCAATTATGCCTCCAGCCCAAAATCCACACCATACAGTCACGCGTTGTGGATGCATTTGTTTTTCGACAATCACATGTGGGTTCTCCGAACCCCAAATGCGGCAATTTTGGCGATTGACAAGGCCATCAAGATGAAAATGTGCTTCATCGCTTAGGATGATTTTGCTCGAAAAATCAGGGTCCATTTGTTGATGTTCAATAATCCATTCAACGAACTCTCTTCTTTGTCCATGGTCATTAGGCTTCAATTGTTGTGTTAATTGAATTTTGTAAGCATGAAGACACAGATCTTTGGTGAGTATACGCGGTAGAGAGGTTCTTGAAATTTGCAATTTTTGTCCACGACGTCGAATTGAGGTTCCTGGATTGTCAGCAACACTCTCACGCACTGCTTCGACATTCACATTTGGACGGCTTGTTTTTGGACGACCAGTGTGTTTGGCGTCTCCAACGGATCCAGTCTCCATACATTTTTCAATTAATCTCTTCACAGTTGACGAAGTTAAAACACTATTCCGACCATATTTTGTATGAAATTTTCGAACTGCAGCCGCCAAGCTTTCACTATTTTTGAAATATTCTTTAATAATGAAGACACGTTGTTCTCTCGTGTAACGCTCCATTTTTAATAACCCTATACTGTTAGCTGTCAAATTGCTTTTTTTTCAAAGTTGCCAACACTTCACTGCACAAATGGCGGCAAATTCAAATCTTGCGTTAATTTTGGGACACCCTTTATAAATATAAATATAAATATAAATATAAATATAAATATAAATATAAATATAAATATAAATATAAATATAAATATAAATATAAATATAAATATAAATATAAATATAAATATAAATATAAATATAAATATAAATATAAATATAAATATATGTAAATATAAATATAAAAATGAATATAAATATAAATATAAATATAAATATAAATATAAATATAAATATAAATATAAATACAAATATAAATATAAATATAAATATAAATATAAATATAAATATAAATATAAATATAAATATAAATATAAATATAAATATAAATATAAATATAAATATAAATATAAATATAAATATAAATATAAATATAAATATAAATATAAATATAAATATAAAAATAAATATAAATATAAATATAAATATAAATATAAATATAAATAAAAATATAAATATAAATATAAATATAAAAATAAAAATAAATATAAATATAAATATAAATATAAATATAAATATAAATATAAATATAAATATAAATGTAAATATAAATATAAATATAAATATAAATATATAAATATAAATTTAAAAAAATAAATATAAATATAAATATAAATATTAATATGTATAAATATAAAAAAAAACAATTCATTTCATTTTTAATAGTCCACTTTTTAGCTAGCTGTCACTTTTGAAAAGTAAACACTAAATGACTAAAAACAGATGCACTTATCAACAAAATATAAACATTTTAAAAATTCACTACAAAAACAGTAAAATTTTGTCTCACAATTTGTAAGACTAAATCAGTTTTTGTCTTCGTGAAGCCTTCTCAGCCGGTAATAGGGTAAAGGGTGCACAAATTTGAGTTTTCAGACAAGTGAGTGATTTGAAGAATGTAAACCATGTGTATCGCTCGATAACAACTTAGTATATTGTTTCTGTAGTGCGTAGTTTTGACGAAAACAAGTCTTGTTGATTCTTCGACAATCTTTGGAATTAATCATCCCACAAACATTATGCCATATTTGGCATAAGCACAAGAACTTAAGCCAGTCGATCACCAGAAAGTTCGATCGCGTCCTTAAAATTCATAAAAATAATACTAATTATCTTCAGTGTCGAAGCCCAGTTTTACTCCGGAGGCTACATTAATAGGCAGATTTTTCGCCTATATGGTTTTGGAAAATCCATGAATTGGTCTTAAAACTCCTTTCCATCCTCAACGTGTGATTTTTTGGTGTGAAGAATTTTTGAGTTTTTTTTGGCAGAGTCATTAGACCTTACTTATTCGAAAATGTATGATGTAAACGATATTTATGTTAAGCAAAATAGCACTTCGTGTGTATCACAAGCAATGAAAAAAATAACAATCTTGTAAAAAAAGTATCGCAACGCCTGTTATTTCTCCAATAGGTGAGCATTATTAACCTCCGAGATCTTGTGATTTAACACATTGAGAAGTCTTGTGATTTGACACATTAGGAAGCTTTTATTTGCATGCGCAAACATTTCCGAACTCGACATTTCAATCAAACATGATAAAACGATGGTAGAGCCATCGAAAACAGTGGGTCCAGCGATTCCGTCCGTTTGTCTGTCTGACTGACTATCCTCCTCGCTCATTTCGAATACTGAGTGTAATCTATTGTATTGTAAGAAATAAAGAAAATCCTTCGTTTACAAAAGAACTAAATTGCTTTATTTAAAATACGTCTTTTCGATTTCACGTTTGTACAAAAAGTGATTATTAGTGAAAAATATAAAATCAGAGTGACAAATAATAATATGGGTGATTTTTTAAGAGCTTGAGAACTTTTTTTTTAAAAAAAACGCATAAAATTTGCAAAATCTCATCGATTCTTTATTTGAAACGTTAGATTGGTCCATGACATTTATTTTTTGAAGATAATTTCATTTAAATGTTGACCGCGGCTGCGTCTTAGGTGGTCCATTCGGAAATTCCAATTTTGGGTAACTTTTTCGAGCATTTCGGCCGGAATAGCCCGAATTTCTTCGGAAATGTTGTCTTCCAAAGCTGGAATAGTTGCTGGCTTATTTGTGTAGACTTTATACTTGACGTAGCCCCACAAAAAATAGTCTAAAGGCGTCAAATCGCATGATCTTGGTGGCCAACTTACCGGTCCATTCCTTGAGATGAATTGTTCTCCGAAGTTTTCCCTCAAAATGGCCATAGAATCGCGAGCTGTGTGGCATGTAGCGCCATCTTGTTGAAACCACATGTCAACCAAGTTCAGTTCTTCAATTTTTGGCAACAAAAAGTTTGTTAGCATTGAACGATAGCGATCGCCATTCACCGTAACGTTGCGTCCAACAGCATCTTTGAAAAAATACGGTCCAATGATTCCACCAGCGTACAAACCACACCAAACAGTGCATTTTTCGGGATGCATGGGCAGTTCTTGAACGGCTTCTGGTTGCTCTTCACTCCAAATGCGTCAATTTTGCTTATTTACGTAGCCATTCAACCAGAAATGAGCCTCATCGCTGAACAAAATTTGTCGATAAAAAAGCGCGAAACACATTTCGAACCGAACACTGATTTTGGTAATAAAATTCAATAATTTGCAAGCGTTGCTCGTTAGTAAGTCTTTTCATGATGAAATGTCAAAGCATACTGAGAATCTTTCTCTTTGACACCATGTCTGAAATCCCGCGTGATCTGTCAAATACTAATGCATGAAAATCCTAACCTCAAAAAAATCACCCATTATATAGTTTGTTAACTTGATTGAGAAATGTACAGTATAACATACTGTTGAGTATTAGATACTAATAGTTCCTTGTTCAGATACCACAGCTCTTCCCTCGTGAGAATTGTTTAACCTCTCACAAACAAATATAAATAAGATATGTTAAGATCACAATAATTTAGAGTCAAACTTAATTCATTAAAATACAATTTCAGAAATTAGATATAATAAAAAAAAAAATACAATTCAATAAATTTTAACAAAAGAAATCAATAAAACGAAGTTTAAAATGAAGTATTTTATGAAAGCTTTACTCTTCCAAAACCGTAACGATCTGGAGCCTGGCGTGCTCTTTCAAAACGTCTAAGTGCTGGAGGTATTTGAATACCTTCATTTGAATTACCTAAATCATCCGAGAGCGCAGCCGACTTGGCAGAGGTCTCCGACATATTTGGCTTATCGATTTGGACTGATGTGGATTCTGACAAATTTGGCCTTTCGATTTGGTCTGATGTCTCAGCTAAACTAATATCCTGAGTTTCCTTAGGATCTATTATTTCATCTTCGCTATCTCCGTCTGTTTGTTCAGGTAATGTTATTGGAGATTTTTCGATGTCTTCACCAATTCTTCTCATTTGATCGACATGTCGTTTCCATATACGACCATCTAATTTAATGTTAAAATGTAACTTACCGAAAATTTCAGTTACTCGACCAAACTTCCATTTTTCCCCCGATAAATAATCACGCACTGCTACCCGCTGATTGATAGCAAATTTTGGTGCGCTTAATTGTCTTGGTTTGACTTTAGTTGGTGATGTTGGCAACATCAAATCAAGTTTTGATCTTATTTGACGTCCAAACATAATCATAGCCGGTGATTTACCTGTTTCTGTATGAATAGCTCGGCGGTACGACATTAAAATATTGCTCAACGCTTTTCCAATTTCATTACGATTGCACTTAATGGCTTTCAATTTATTTTTTATTGTCTGAACGTATCTCTCCGCTTGACCATTCGTCGCTGGATGGTAAGGTGCTCCACGCTTATGATGAATTCCATTTAGTTTTAGAAATACTTGGAATTCTGATGACATGAATTGGGGCCCCCAATCAGAAACAAATGTGATTGGTAATCCAAAGGTAGAAAATATCTCTCGGCATTTTCGTATTGTAGTTTCAGCAGTTATATTCTGTAAAATGTGCACTTCTGGCCACTTCGAAAAAGCGTCTACTAATATAAAAAAGTACTGCCCCATAAACGGACCAGCAAAATCTGCATGCACTCGATCAAAAGGTTTAGATGGTGTTTCCCAACTGTGTGTTGGTCGTACTCCTTTAGCCTCGGGTCGCGTTGATTGGCAGTTTGAGCAATTCATCACCATTGCCTCTATGTCTTTATCCATGTTAGTCCACCAACAATATCCACGAGCAAGAGATTTCATTTTGGTCATACCGAAATGCGCAGAATGTAGCTCGTTAAGAACTCGATTTCTTAAAGTTGGTGGTATGTAAACTCTTATGTTTCGCATCAAACAGCCCCTCTGTAGTGCAAATTCGGTTTGTTCGATTCCAAAACGATCTCTTGTTTCGCATTCTTGACCAAATTTCAAAGCTTGAATCAATTTTCGAACTGTTTCGTCTTTTTGCGTAGCATCTGCCAATTCTACTACTGACACTGGTAAATTTTCGATTGCATTCACTTCCAAGTGGTCGACTTCTTCAATGGTATTATTTGTTTGTTTAATCGGTAATCTGGACAACACATCCGCATTTCCATTTTCTTTCGATCGCTTGCATCGTATTTCATAGTCAAAGGATTCCAAAAAAATTGCATAATGCTGCATACGCGTTGCTGACAATGTTGGCAACCCTTTTCTAGTTGAAAAAATTTGTGAAATAGGTTTATTGTCTGTAACCAAAATGAACCTACGTCCCCAAACGTATTGATACAATTTTTTAATTCCAAAGACAATGGCATAAGCTTCACGATCGATTTGACTGTATCGTTGTTGAACTTCGGATAATGTCTGTGACGCGTATTGTATTGGACGTTCTGATCCATCACTAAAAATGTGACTCAAGACTGCACCCACTCCATAGGGACTTGCGTACGTAGCTAGTACTAATGGCAGTTGTGGGTCATAATGTGCCAATACTACATCGGATTGCATTTGTCGCTTGACTTCTGAAAACGCACGTTCACATTTGTTGCACCAGATAAACGTTGTATCGTTTTTTAGCAAATTATTTATTGGATATAAAATTGTACTCAAATTTTGTAGGAAACGGCCATAATAATTTATGAGTCCAATAAATGATCGCACCTCATCCTTGTTTTCAGGTTGTTTCATGTCTTCTATGGCTTCAATTTTTTCCTTCATCTTTTTAATTCCGTGACAATCGATGACATAACCACAATACTCAATCTGATCAACCATGAACTCGGATTTGTCTAAATTTATACGCATATTATAACGGTGTAACCTTTGAATAACTTGTTCCAAACGAGTCAAATGTATGGCATCATTCGGTGCCGTAATCTTTATGTCATCCAAAAATACCGTGACTCCATCTATGTCACTCAAAATCTGTTCCATCAGACGTTGCCATTTCGCAGGTGCGGATGCAATACCGAACATCATTCGTTTCGGCATATACAATCCCTTATGAGTGTTCAATGTTAGCAAACTTTGGTCGTCCGGATGAATTTCAAGTTGAAGATATGCTTTTGAAAGATCTATTTTAGTAAATTTCTTACCTCCAGCCATTGAAGCGAACAACTCGTCGATTGAAGGTAGTGGGTACTCATCGATAAACAAACAAGGATTCAACGTTATCTTGTAATCGCCGCAAATTCGGATTTTATTATTACTTTTTCTTACGGCAACAATCGGTGTTGCCCATTCGCTTGTTTCGACTTTTACCAAAACATCTTCTTGAACCAACTTGTCTAGCTCATCTTCAACAGCTTGCATTAGTGAAAACGGTACACGGCGAGCTTTAAAAAATACAGGTTTCACATTTTCCTTAAGGTGTAATCGAGCTTGCAATTCGGAAATCTTTCCCGTAGATTTCGAGAACACCTTCTCATATTTTTGGAGCAATTTCTTAATTTCATCCTTAGCATCAAGCCTCACCGTTGTTTCTAACTGCATTACCTCATTCAGTTTACCATCCAAAATCTTTTTCCAATCTAACCTAATTTGACGTAACCATTCTCGTCCAAGTAATGGATTCCGATTAAATCGCGTAATGTACATTTTAAGTTGTTTTGAATCGCCATGCCCATTTGTTCTAACATTTACCTGCACAAATCCCATACAGTCCAGTTTGTTGCCACAATAACTGACCAGTTCAATGTCACTTTTCTCAACTCGAAGATTGCCAAAATGTCTTCGCGCATCTGCCAAGCCAACCACGGTCACGGGTGATCCGGTATCTATTTCAAAAGTAAAGGGAAAATCATTAATGAAGAGTTTACAAAGAATTTTGGAACGACAAGTTACTGGTGATGCTTCTCCAATTTGATATATCTCTTCCAGATGTGCCAGTTCATCAAGCTGTACCATTTCATCTTCTTCTTCCAAGTGATTTGTGGCTCCAACACCCGACCTCTTCGCTCTAAAATAGACCTTCTTCAGATGTCCTTTTTGGCCACAACCATGACACACTGAGTATCCAAATCTACATTTATTCGCCAAATGACTTGTATCTCCACATCGAAAACACTTTCTTACAAATTTGGTATTAGCGGAAGTTTTCTTTCGGTTTTTCTCTTTGACGAAGTTAACATCGGCTTCCTTCACCTTCTGAATTTCAGCACCACCTTTTTCAGATAATTCAATGGATTTGGCCAATTCTAGGGCTACATCTAACGTCAAACATTTCTTTTCCAAACATCGATTCTGACTCCGTTGGTTACGTAATCCAAAAACAAATTGATTTCGAAGTGCTGTCTCCAAATACGTTCCAAACTTGCAAGTCGCCGACAGTCTTCTTAACGCAATGACGAACTCATCCACCGTCTCGAAATCCCTTTGTTTCCGAAGATGAAATCTATAATTTTCCATAACTTCATTTGGTTCGGGATCGTAAAATGCTGTCAAGGTTGAGACGATTTCTTCGTATGTCTTCTCCAATGGTTTTGCAGGTGAAAGTTTGTCGCACAATGTGTTGTAAGTATCGTTTCCCATATAGTGTAAGATGAGATGAACTTTTTTATTTGTAGCGTTGTCAAACAGAGCGATAGCCGTTTCGAATCTATTCACCCATCGGTTCCATTTAATGTTTTGAGGCTCGAATGGTTCAATCGAAAATGCTGTTTGTAAGCTCTGCATGATTTGATTATGTAATTAAGCACAAAAAATTTTCTTTTTCTATCGTATATGTAGTGTACATGTTCCACGTTTATTCTCAAATATTGGGTTAACCGTGCTCGTCGCCAATTATTGTATTGTAAGAAATAAAGAAAATCCTTCGTTTACAAAAGAACTAAATTGCTTTATTTAAGATACGTCTTTTCGATTTCACGTTTGTACAAAAAGTGATTATTAGTGAAAAATATAAAATCAGAGTGACAAATAATAATATATAGTTTGTTAACTTGATTGAGAAATGTACAGTATAACATACTGTTGAGTATTAGATACTAATAGTTCCTTGTTCAGATACCACATAATCTATAATAGAATTACCATATGTTTTGGAGATACGTTAATAGTAAACAAAAATTTGACGAATATCCAGCTGGTGTGACCTTTCAAAATTCTATAAGCCATCTTTCAGAGTTAACGTCGAACACGTTCCCAGATTATTTTAAGACTGATTTATAAGCAACTCTTTTCAAATTTCTCCTAACAAGCAAGAATACAGTCCTCTTTCCTAAATCCACTTTTCGATTTCTGAGGCCTCTATAAGTGACAATATTACAATTCTCTATTTATTTTTGCATGCATTCGAAAAAAACACTATAAAGCCGATTGCATCTTTATAGACTTTAGCAAGGCATTTGCCAAATTAATTCATCTAATTATTCTTAATAATTGAAAGTAAATTAAACTTAATGACCGTTTCGTTATGTGTTTTTCGTCATATCTTAAAGATAGATATTATAACGTTCATGTTCAGGAGTACCCTTCATGTCAATTTGAAGTCAGTTCTGGTATGCCTCAAGGGAGTCACTTTGGTCCACTGCTATTAATTTTACTTTTTAATGATTTGCCTTCTGTTTTAAAAATTTCTTTATCGCTTAACTATACAGATGAAGTACAAATTTGTCGAAATATGACATCAAGGATTTTAAGGAGATGCAAAAAGATCTAAATAAACTTTGGGAATGGTGCAATAAAATTAGTTTTATTTTAGGTACTGACAAATGTAAAACAATGTGTTTTACTCACAATCGTAGTATAATAATTTATGACTATATGTTCAATTCGTCGCGTTTGAATTGAGAATCCAGTTTTTCTAACCTTCGTGTTGTAATAGACTCGAAATTAACGTTTACTGATTTCTATAATTATAATGGGTGATTTTTTTGAGGTTAGGGTTTTCATGCATTAGTATTTGACAGATCACGCGGGATTTCAGACATGGTGTCAAAGAGAAAGATGCTCAGTATGCTTTGACATTTCATCATGAATAGACTTACTAACGAGCAACGCTTGCAAATCATTGAATTTTATTACCAAAATCAGTGTTCGGTTCGAAATTTTTTATCGACAAATTTTGTTCAGCGATGAGGCTCATTTCTGGTTGAATGGCTACGTAAATAAGCAAAATTGCCGCATTTGGAGTGAAGAGCAACCAGAAGCCGTTCAAGAATTGCCCATGCATCCCGAAAAATGCACTGTTTGGTGTGGTTTGTACGCTGGTGGAATCATTGGACCGTATTTTTTCAAAGATGCTGTTGGACGCAACGTTACGGTGAATGGCGATCGGCGCGCTATCGTTCAATGCTAACAAACTTTTTGTTGCCAAAAATTGAAGAACTGAACTTGGTTGACATGTGGTTTCAACAAGATGGCGCTACATGCCACACAGCTCGCGATTCTATGGCCATTTTGAGGGAAAACTTCGGAGAACAATTCATCTCAAGGAATGGACCGGTAAGTTGGCCACCAAGATCATGCGATTTGACGCCTTTAGACTATTTTTTGTGGGGCTACGTCAAGTCTAAAGTCTACACAAATAAGCCAGCAACTATTCCAGCTTTGGAAGACAACATTTCCGAAGAAATTCGGGCTATTCCGGCCGAAATGCTCGAAAAAGTTACCCAAAATTGGACTTTCCGAATGGACCACCTAGGACGCAGCCGCGGTCAATATTTAAATGAAATTATCTTCAAAAAGTAAATGTCATGGACCAATCTAACGTTTCAAATAAAGAATCGATGAGATTTTGCAAATTTTATGCGTTTTTTTTTTTTTTTTAAGTTCTCAAGCTCTTAAAAAATCACCCGATATTACAAAAAAAACTAACAATGCTCTTGGTTTCGTCAAAAGATTTTACTCTATACGTTTAATTTATATACCCGCCCTTACCGAGCCTACAAACAAATAATTTACTAATAATTTATTTATTCTTAGCCTCGTAACCAATTGTTGCGTTTTTTATTAAATAATATATTATTATCCTTTAACTGTAACCCGATATAAATAGAATTATAGTTAAATATACCAAAATGGCTCTAATGCATTTGGTTTTGGTTTTTCAAAAAAAAAAAAAAAAAAAAAAAAAAACAGCAACAAGAAAGGGCGTCAAATACCTTTGAATTATGCAAAGTTAAAGTGTGTCTCCTTTATGGTTGTTTGATCCTGGAATATGTCCTGTGCCCTGTTGTCGCCTTGGCTCTGCTCACTGTTCGGGCTAGCTCACAGGTATTTTGGAATTACAAATGATTCTTGTCGACAAATTTTTTTGTTTGCCTTTTGACTTCCCAAGGTCCTGTGGGTTCTTTGTTTGGTTTGGTTTTTGTATTTTAGTTTTTTTTTTTGTATTTTCTGGAGCAAAAGGCCAAAGTTGATAACATCTTCAAAGGAAATGTTTTCCTGTTTTACTTTATTTTCTCGATGGCCGGAGTAAATGTTTTGTCGTCGTCCCTTTTCTATTTTCTCGTTTATTATATATATACACAATATTATGTATACTCGTGGGATAGGTACATGCCTATGTATGTAAAGTGAAATATATGTTGATATAAGGGTCCTTGGCATGCCACGAATTGTCCTGTATACCTAACAAACTAACAGGACAATACCTATACCAAAGGTATATATAAAGGACGTGTAGTATCTGGTAGCTCTGGATTGGGCTTAGAGGTATAGTATACATAGGTATAGCTATAACCAACAGAACAAGTTGCAAATAACGAAATTCCACTTGTTGAGAATGTTTCACTTTGACTAATGTTTCGTTAAGTTCAATGGTGCTCTTCCGTTCTGAAAATAACCAGAAGAAAAAAAAGTTAAAACAAAAATAAATAAAAGAAATATTTATTTTTTGACTTTTTGTTTTAATTTTGTGTTTTATCTTGGAATATTTTGTGTTTGAGGTTTTGAATTGCTTAATTTCTGTTGTTGAATTTACACGCAAAATGGATATTTTACTCTCATCCCTTAAAGCCTTAGGTATAGGGATAAGCGACTTTGGGCAATTAAATAAAACAAAGGTATTTTTTGTTTTTACAAAATATAGTAGGTATCTTATGAAGTGCCTTATGACTGAAACTCACCATTTTTCTATAATTTTTTAATAGGTTTTTCATTGTAGCCCTTGGCGCAACCACACCGCCGCCGCGGCGCCGTCGTTATCCTAGCCGCGTGTTGAGTGAAATGAGATGTAGTTAAATGAAAAACAAAAAGAATGGAATTTTAATTTAACTGCCAAATTAAATGGCGATGGCGAAGCAAAATAAAAGAAAAACCACTCCATTTCAAAAAAGAACATATTTTACCTGTGTATATATGTACATATGTACAAACAAAATTAAATTCAAACTTTACCACCTTATACACCATCACTCATTTGCATGTAAGCATAAATAATTAAATTTCATATTTTTCTTTGATTTTTGTTTCAACTCTGGAAATTGATAAAAATTTGTTATATTTCAGAAAACGTTGAAAAAGCCACTGGCGTTAATTTATGCTTTGTTCAAAAGTGAATATAATGCCTCTAGGTGCACAAAAATTCCAGATGAAAATTTTGTTCATTATATAAAAATATAAGTTTCATTTAAAGTAGATATTATTATTTAAATTGTTTTATTATTTGCTTTGAATTGATTCGTCTATATATTGAGCTGTGTATATACTCAAGAAATAAAAATGAGGCAGGGTGTTTTCATAGAGTATAAGTTCCGCAATTGTGAACACATTTATAAAGGGGTTGTTGAAATGGCATAAAACAAGCTGTGTGTGTGAGAGGTATTAACAAAATTAATTTTGTATTTAAAAGGCTTATGTATGCCATTAAGTGTGGAATATGACATCATTCAAATGCCCACCTCGGCTTCTTACGGTGGCACGGATCCGAGTGGTCCAACTTTCAATGACTCTTCTTCATACACTCAAAAAATTTTCCTGGTAGGCTAAATCTGGTAAAAAATACCAGCCAAAAAACTGGTACAATAGTCCAGATTTCGTGGTAAATAACTCCAGATTTCATGGTAAAAATCAAAAAACCAGAAATCTGGTAGAATCTACCAAGTACCAGAAGAAATTTTTTTAACCAGATTTCCTGGTAGAAAAAAACCAGGAAAAAATGTGGTAAAATACTCCAGATTTCGTGGTAAATAACTCCAGATTTCCTGGCAAAAAGAAATCTGGTTTTATTTACCAGAAATCTGGTTTCCTGGTCAAATTTTTGACAGAAAATTTTCTGGTAAATATTACCAGCGTCCTGGTAGAAACTATTTTTTTTCCTGGTAAAATTAAGATTATCTGGAATCTGGTAAATAGAACCAGGAAATTTATTTTCTGGTATATTTTTTACTGGTAGATAAAACCAGTCTTCTGGTATTTATTACCAGAAATACTGGGAGTTTAAAAATTATCTTTTTTCTGGTAAATAAAACCAGGAATTTTACTGTCTGGTATATTTTTTCCTGGTAGATAAAACCAGTCTTCTGGTACTTATTACCAGAAATACTGGAAGTCTTAAAATTATCTTTTATCTGGTAAATAAAACCAGGAATTTTATTGTCTGGTATATTTTTTCTTGTCTGGTATACATTTTTACCAGAAAAAAAATTCCTGTTATATTTTACCAGAATTGTGGTACCTACATTTTTACCAAAAAAAAAATATTCCTGGTATATTCTACCAGAATTCTGGTACATTTTTACCAGGAAACAAAATATTCCTGGTATATTCTATCAGAGTTCTGGTATATTTTTACCAGGAAAAAAAATATTCCTGGTATATTCTACCAGAATTCTGGTAGGTACATTTTTACCAGGAAAAAAAATATTTCTGGTATATTCTACCAGAATTCTGGTACATTTTTACCAGGAAAAATAATATTCCTGGTATATTCTACCAAAGTTCTGGTAGGTACATTTTTACCAGGAAAAAAAATATTCCTGGTATATTCTACCAGAATTCTGGTACATTTTTACCAGGAAAAAAAATATTCCTGGTATATTCTACCAGAATTCTGGTATATTTTTACCAGGAAAAAAATATTCCTGGTATATTCTACCAGAATTCTGGTACATTTTTACCAGGAAAAAAAAATATTCCTGGTATATTCTACCAGAATTCTGGTATATTTTTACCAGGAATACTGGGGAAAATTTTACCGGGGAAAACAAATATTCCTAGTATATTCTACCTGAATACTGGGTCTATTCCCGGTATAATTTTTACCAGGAAAAATAATTCTCCTGGTATATTCTACCAGAAATCTGGTGTATTTTACCAGGAATTCTTTAAAAAATCTTCTGGTAAAATTTAGCAGGATTTTCTGGTAAATTTTACCAAGACGCCTGGTAGGAATCTAAAAACCACTTTTTCTGGATAAATTTAGCGGGAAATCTGGTCACCGGTACCAGTTTTTTTTTTGAGTGTACATTTAGCTGAATTTGAGCGATGGCCTGTGTTATGTTCACCTATAGGGCATCGGTCGATTGTGGTTTATTTGCTTAGACCTGCGACTTCAAGTAACCTCACAGGAAAAAGTCTAGCGGGGTCAAATCGCATGACCTTAGCGGCCATTTCAAATTGTGCATGCAAAATGTCAATCGGGGCGTTTGCTGTGTGGCACGTATCGCCGCGCCGCCGCCGTCCTGCTGGTACCACATGTCGTCTAGGTCCATATGGTTCAATTTGGGCCATACAAAATTAGTTATCATCGTTATGTACCGTTCGCTGTTAACTGTGACCGCTTCACTAACGTCCTTTTTAAAAAAGTACGGACCAATTAATCCGCCGCGCTGGCGCTGGCCCAAAATCCACACCAAACGGTAACTTTTTGAGGATGCAATATCACCTGGGTGATCCTCGCGTCGTTTGGTGAAGTCCCATATACGACAATTTTGCTTGTTAACACAGCCATTCATCCAGAAATGCACCTCTTTATTAAAGATGATTTTGGGGTCCTCTTCCAAACGATTCGAAGCCCAGCCAGTGAACAAACGGCGTTGTCTATGGTCATGAACTCCTGGCTCAGTCGGACCTTGTACGGGTGAAGGCCCAAGTCCTGACTTCAAATTCGCCAAGCTGAAGTCTACGAAAGGCCGAGTTCTTGTGCACGGCGAGGAATAGAACTGCCTCGGGTTCTGTTGTACACTTTCACGGACCGCAGCGATGTTCTCGGCCAATCTTGCGTTCGTTGAACGTACGAGTGTTGGCTGATTGTTTACTGAACCGGTCGTCTAAAATTTGGCCACCAAACGTTGAAGAGTCGACTGTGAAGAGCCACCACGTCTACCGTAAAATTGGTGCAATGCGCGCAACGTTGGACTAAATTAATTGCTTTTTTTAATTTGCTTTTTGCAGAAGAACAGCAATGATACAATTTTGGCTACATAAATTTGGTGGAGCTTTTGTTCGTAGAGGACCAGGGCATAAGTGACTTACTATTCTGGATTAAGAAATTAGGGGGTGAACTCAATTGATGTTCAAATGGTAGACATGTGTATTCAAGAGGACACAAGCGTCCACAGGTTTTTCTCAAAACCTACCTCTGTCTATCAACTCCTAATCTCACCTCCCCGCTGTGAAAATCGGGTGTCTAGAACCTCAACTGGAGATTGGGTTCTAACCTCAGTAGAAAGTTGTTGGGGGCAGCAAACGAGAGAGGGGGGAGAGGTGTTTCCACTAATACACCTCTCCTTATCCAGATGGCAGCGGACGATTTCTCGTGATGGAATCAACGGTGGCGTCTACAGTTCCAGTAAGGTTGAACTACTTAGTGAACGCCTTATAGGGCTTCTACGACATATTCCGGACCATGCCTATAAGGAGCGGTTTATCCGGCTCCTCTTCCTTGGAGTTATACTAAGGATCTGGCCCTCCAGGTTGGGGTTGTGCCATCGGGGTGACTTCCTTCCTGGCTATTTAAAAAATACCTTTGTTGCGAAGGCTTCGCAGCGAAGCACCAACAAGTCTCGGATATGGACGGATTTACTGTTGATAACCCACGCAAAAGAAATAAGGACAACGAACTTCGGATCTGTACGTGGAATGTTAGGTCCCTTAACAGACCACGTGCAGCCGAACAATTAGCGGAAGCCGTAAACTTCTGCAAGGCAGATATTACCGCCATCCAAGAAGTGCGATGGGATGGACCGGGCAAACGCAAACTAAAGGACTGCGATGTATACTACAGCGACTGCTACCGAGAACAAAGACAGCGTTTATTTGGGTGTGGATTTGCTGTTGGAACTGGACTCAGGCAAAAAGTCTTGAGTTTCAACAGTGTGAGCGAGCGCATCACGACAATCCGCATCAAGGCTAAATTCGCCAACATAAGCCTAATATGCGCGCATGTTCCAACAGAGGAGAAACATGAAGACACCAAAGACATATTCTTCGAGCTCTTGGACAAGACATATGAGCTGTGCCCTGGCTATGACACTGAACATGTCTTAGGAAATTTTAACGCCAAGCTAGGAAAAGAAAACATCTTTGGTGGCACAATCGGGAGATACAGCCTGCACGATACTATCTCCGACAACGGATTCAGGCTGATCGATTTCGCTGCGGGGCTAGACGTTCTGGTAGCTAGTACGCAGTTCACACATCTTGATATCCACAAGAGGACATAGAAATCTCCTGATGAATCAACTGTCAACCAGATTGACCACATTGCGATCGACGCACGACACTTCTCCAGTATACAGGATATCCGAACTTTTCGAGGGGCTAACATTGACTCGGACCACTACCTCGTTGTAGACAAGGTACGGCTACGGATATCCCGGTCCAAGACAAAACAATTAAGTACTGTGAGAAGTTTCGACGTTAGACGGCTACAATCGCAAGAGACTGCCATGTCCTTTTCCGATCGAGTCTCTAGTAACCTTTTAAGGAGTCCTAT
Organism: Eupeodes latifasciatus; assembly: GCA_920104205.1. Taxonomy (NCBI): domain Eukaryota; kingdom Metazoa; phylum Arthropoda; class Insecta; order Diptera; family Syrphidae; genus Eupeodes; species Eupeodes latifasciatus. The sequence goes on along the minus strand of OV049924.1, from coordinate 368,741,350 downwards.
GCTTCCTGCATTAAGCATTGAAAACTAGTGGCAACATTGCCTAGCAGCCATCAGAGATGCCGCCTCTGAAGTGCTAGATTTCACACGTCCACAACAGCGAAACCCCTGGTTTGACGACGAATGCCGGCAAGCGCACACAGCGAAACAAGAGGCATACAAAACGGCGCTGCACAGAAGGACCAGAGCTGCTCGCGAGCTCTACGAGCAGAAGAGGAGAGAGGAACACCGGCTTCTTAGATGGAAAAAAAGATAGCACGAGAAGCAAGCGATCGAGGAGATAGAGGGATGTCACAACAGGAATGAGGTTCGTAAATGTTACCAAAACGTAAAAAAAACCTCCCAAAGGTTCCCTCAGGGGAACATCGTAGTAGAGCCGCAGTCTATGTTGAGAATATGTAAAGGTCACTTGTCCAAATTATATAACGGCGATGACGAACCGAATTCCACTGTAAGGGAGATAGAAAACTCAACCTAGGCGACGCAGATCAACAATACCGCCTACCCGACCTCGACGAAGTGAAGATAGTTATATCTAAACTAAAGTCAAACAAAGCTGTTGGAGATGACGGCATCGCTGCCGAACTATTCAAAGCAGCAGGCGACGACTTGGTAGGGAGAATGCATCAACTCATCTTCACATGAAAACGTATTATGTGAACGTCTAAAGCCGTTCGTCAACAACCTGATAGGTCCTTATTAGTGTGGCTTCAGATCAGGAAAGCCCACCATTGATCAAATATTCAGACTACAGCAGATCTTGCAAAAACCCAGGAACTTCAAATCAATACCCACCATCTCTTTATCTATTTTTAAAGACTAGTATGACAGCATCCATAGGGAAGAGCTCTACAGTGTAATGTCTAGTTTTGGCATCCCTGCCAAAATTATCCGTTTGTGCAGAATGACGATGGAGATTGCACGCTGCTCTATCAAGGTCGGAAAAGATCTCACCGATGCATTTGATGTCAAAAAAGGTTTTAGACAAGGCGATGCATTCTCATGCGACTTCTTCAAAATCGTTCTGGAAAGAATTGTGCAAAACTCAACCGTCAACACTAGAGGCACAATCTTCCAAGCGAGCATTGCGACGGAAGCGAAGAAGATGGGTTTAGTGGTAAATGAGGGCAAGACCAAGTATATGTTATCATCAAAAAAGGACATTGAACGAGGACGTCTTGGACAAAACGTCACCATGGACAGCTATAACTTTGAGGTAGTTGAGGACTTTGTCTACCTCGGCATCGCTATAAATTCAGACAACGACACTACCGCTGAAATCAAACAAAGACTAACTCTTGCAAATCGTTGCTTCTTTGGACTTAGAAGGCAATTGAGTAGTAAAGTCCTCCCTTGAGCATCTAAAATCATCATCTTTAAGACACTCGTCATTCCGGTTATCATTTATGGCACTGATGCTTAGACCGTGTCAAAGAAAGATGGTCCCGTCTGCATAGATGGAGAATAGAGGAGAAGATACAACGACGAACTGTACGGGCTGTACAGCGACACTGACCTGGTTAACAGAATTAAAGTCCAACGACTTAGATGGCTGGGTCATGTAGAGCGAATGGACATCAACGCTCCAGCCCGGAAGGTCTTCGAATCCAATCCCGAGGGACGGCGCAGTAGAGGAAGACCGCGACTCAGGTGGCGCACGCAGGTGGGTGAAGACCTCAACCAACTGGAGACAGCCAGCTAGGGACCGAGCTGGCTGGAGACGCATGGTGGTTGTAGTAGTAAAGTGACACGTTAAATATGTTTGTTATATAGAGTGTCCCAAAATTAACGCAAGAAATCTTGCGTTAATTTCAAACAAGTTGATATACATATTTATTTAGAAACGAAATCTCATCAAATGGTAACCTTTTTGGATTGATTAAGTGTTTAAAAAAATACTTGTCTTTATAAAGGGTGTCCCAAAATTAACGCAAGAAGTCTTGCGTTAATTTTGGGACACCCTATATTTAGAATAAGACATATTCTAAATATTGACTAGGAATCGATAAACCTGGATTTTCGTGAAGAATACAAGCTACAGCAACAATGTCTTCAGTTGTGCTAGAGTGACGCATACGGTTTCGATTCTTCACATCGTTTAAAGTGTGTCAACAGCTCTAATTTGTCTTTTTCACCGTGCTTAAAAGTAATTCAATTTTTCTAACTGTAAATATTGCAAAATGTTGTTGAAGTGGATATGATTCAATTTTTAGTAATGTTTTAGTTATTATCAAATGTCTAATATTACAGCTTCAAGAGCGCCAGCTGCCCAAATTGCGGCTTTTGGAGTAGTTTAGCTGCATTTTGATTGGATCAGTAGTACAGCTACTTGAAATAATCTTCAATCTTCGTCCTTTATTATTAGAAAGAAATATCCCAGTTTCACTTCATATAATAAAAAGTTAAAACTATTTACATAAAGAAATGTACGACCAAATTCAATTATTTTGTGCTTTATAAGTTAGAAACACTATCCTCAGTCAAGATGTACTTATTTATTCTTTTTCAAAGACTGTAAATTAGCAATTTGGTATTTTGTACATACATTTTAAAAATTGATATCCTAGTATCACAAGTTTTAATTTATTGTGTTAACCATTAATATGGAAATAATCAGTTTTGGTCTTTTTCTCCTTAAAATGATTTTACATTAATTCTGTGGCATCAATCCTGTACTTGATGTAGGTATGATGTCTCCTTTAGTCAATTTATCATGTAGTACAAAACCTCATTCCCTGCAACTAGCTGTAATTTTTCCAATTCTTCAATCATATCATCACATTACGGCTAATTAGTTTTAGAAATTCACCACAAACATCAACATCAACAGAAAGTTACATGCTTACAAATGCTCTTATACTAGGTATGGTATATAAAATCTCTAGACCCAATGGAGTAATAGAATATATAACCTCAAACCCGATTAAAATTTTGTCTTGTCGCATATGACATTCTCTTTAATGTACATATATACGTCTCTAAACATAGGTTTATAGTTAGAAGTTAGGTATGAATAATATCATCACATCATGCTAACATGCCTTGGATATACAATTTTCAAATAAAATCAAACCAATTCTCATTCTCATTTACATGTGAAATGAAGACAGCCATCATTGTATAGAAGAGAATTGAAAATTCTTTGTTTTCTATATACAAATATGTATATGCAACATATATCCCTAAATATACATATATAAATGTATCTACAAAAGAATGAGCGTAGTATATAGTAGAAGAAATATTTGCATATAAGAGTTTTTGGTTAGGGTTTGGGTTTAAGAGCTAAGCCCATCAAGCTAGTTGCAGCAAATAACATTGGATTTATTCCTCAAATCAATTTACTAAGATACACTTCGAAAAAGCCGCAATGAAAACTCAACATAATATTGTGTTACATTTGCAACACCCTACTCCAACGGAGGCGTCCACCCTCTTCAAACTCATGTGAAACTGCAACGCATATGTCCTACCCATAACCCTTTCTCAAGTCCCCCACCAACTGACATTCACATTTCATATCAATACCCTCTTCCAACAAATATTTAGGTATAAAAGCAGGAGGCTATAGGCCCATACCCTAGCTACAAGAACACACAATTAGAATTATTGACTCTGGTTGCACCACAGCAGCATCAGTTCAAGGCTCCCAAACCACTGAACTCTGCCTCTGTTCTTCCTGATGGAAGGGAAGCTTTCTTATTAGGCTAATGCTTTCTTCTTGTTAACAGGGTTTCATTTTGCTTAACTCTCTCGCTCTTTTGTTGAATGCACACGATATACACATAAAGCCTGTTTCCCTTTAGGGCTAAAACGTAGAGCTGGGCTGAACCAAAAGGATATGCGATGCTGAGATGTTGAAATGCTGGGATACTATGGCTGATGGTAACATATATAAGAGCTGAGTATTTAACTACACTCTAATATGCATTGAAATCGAATTTTATTTACCTAAGGAGATTTCGTCTTCAAGTGCCTTGGATGCCTGGGTTCTTGTGTGGTTCTGATGTGCATCCTCATCTCTTTCTCTTTGGGTCTCTGCAACTGGATAATGTCTTTGCTTAACCAAAAAAAAAAAAAAAAAGAAGAACCAAAAGGATACATCTTCCTGATGATGAAGAGAGTGCGTACAGTATGTGAACCCATTATAAATATATAGGAACTCTGTAAAACAATGAATATAAGCTTTTGCATCACGAAGTTTTGGCTTAAAATTTACTTCAAAACCACATGACAAACTTTGCTTATGCCTTATAACCTACCCTTAAGAAAATATAACTTATTTTATGGTATATCCAATCCTTATAAAGACGAGCAAAACGACAAAGACGACTACGAAAACGTGGAAGACGACGAATATAACCTTCTCTCAGCATACAGTCCTTGTTGCTTAACGCTTATCTTTTCGTTATTTAGTCGAACGAACAGTAAAATGACATCCTAAAGGCTGTTTGCCTTGGCTTGACGTTAAGATATCGAATTTACTCCCGAAAAATATACACCAACAATTATAAAGATTTGGATGTGCAGCTACCCTAAAGATATATTGCATTATGTGTGGCAGCATTTAGTACCGCTGCCGGAGGAATTGTTATGACTTTTCCATATGATAATTCGTTCGGATAACTTGGCCGGTTTTTAGCTGATAAAAAATATTTAAAGCCATATAGTGAGATCATCTCTGGGTTATACGTGGACGTGGGTATAAATAAACCATAGGCACAAACTTCTTAACATTTTATTTTATTCAAGATACTACGTGTATAAAAAGTTGGGGATGAAATAGATAAATTTAAGTAAAGGGGTTTTCAATAAGGACTTATAAACTTCGACTATTGCTAGGGTGGGCCATCTAGTGGTTTCATTTTAAATCATGGCTTATGTTTACCTCGAGAGCTGTGTCCCTCAAAAAATGTTGGCAGGATGTCTATATCACATATCAGCGGAATGAAAGGAGTCTGTTTAAGCTTAAAGAAGGTTGGGAAATATTGAACGCTTTTTTCCAAACTGTGAAGCCCAAAAAGTGTGTTTTTTTTTTTTTTTTTTTTTTTCATTTTTTGAAGAGACTCATTTTCAATTAGTTTATCAAATAAAATTTCCCTGGTTTTGATAATGAACATTGTTGTTGTTGAGAAGCCGATTTTTTCACACAGGGAGTAAAAGTTTGGTAAGGGCTTCAGGGCACCATTTTTCTTCGAAAACGAGAACAACATTTTGGCCAACGGTGGTTAGGTTCGGTTAGTTTCGGTCAGGCTAAGGTGGTTGTTGACGGGAAAACCAACACGCTTAGACCAATAGTCAGTCCGTTTTGATACCACATGAATCTTAAGATCAACCTAGCTATGAAGCGTTTGAGACAGTAGATGTTGGAATTTCCTAGATCAATGTAGAAAAGATCTTCGCCTTTGTGATAGGTCAGGAAATGAAAATAGAAAGTGAGTCACTGTCTCCTATTCTTCTTCATGCATGTAGCTTCTGCAAAAATTGTTTGGTAAACAGTAAAGTTTAGGTTAAATTAACCTTAACAGTGTTTCCTTATATTTTGGTCAGTTTCTTTCGAGAATAAAGAAAATAGGATTTAAAATTAGATGTATCTGTGATCAAAAAATAAATAGTTTTTTATACTTACCAGTTTGAGATATATTGATGAATATTCTCAGAGACAAGAGTTATATCTAATACTTCTTGCCGGTTTTTGGTAACGAAGGTAGGTTCATTGCCAAAGTTACTTATTAGTACGATAGAGTTTAATATAAAATCGAAAAGAGACTCACCTCTGTCGTTTATATCACTGCTGCCTCACACTGTATGATGGGCATTAGAATCACAACCGATGATAATGCTGATTCTCCAGGATTCTTCTTGGAAGATGACCAGGATGGTCATGGCTGAGATAAGCCGCTGCCAGCCAAAAGGTTCCTTTGGCTGTTTCCAGTCTTGCAGCAGTAATATCTCGACATTAAGGCTACTTTTGACTATAGTGTCCAAGATTTGGGTTCACCTTTAGCTGGTGCATACAGAAAGTAGTAGTTAAGATTCTTAATCCCCGAACGATGGTTTTCACAATCCAGGGTTCTTGGTTTAGAATAATGTCTTCTATACTGCTGGAAAGTTTAAGAATCAGGGAAGTCGAAGCCTTCAGATGCAGTATTATTGCTACAACTCTTCCTATCCGACTCCAACACTGTGATGTTAGAAGACTTTCCAATTCTGAGGATGAGCCCAAAAGAGCAACCTCACTCAGAAGATATTCTGTATGATAGTCTTCGGTCTCCATGTCGAATCTGCTACAGACATTAGTAGAAGTCTCCATTGCCGTAGAAGATAACCTAGATGCATCATCCTCTTCCAGTAATGAGAAAGTAATAGATGCACCAGGGTCTAGGGCGACAGCTATAGCACCTATAGCATCCTTCTCGTCTTTTTTGTAGACCTTGATGATGATCCAAACCTAATCACACCTTTGGTCTATGCCAAAGAAGCAAAAGACTTTTTATTGATAAGATAATAATTACACCATTATAGAGTAGGAAGGGATGGTTTGGATAATATCATCTGGAATACCAGATCCAAGTCGGAGAGTTCGGCCGTAATCATGGTGTAATTTATAGGTCTACATGTAATTTTCACCATAGCCACACCTTCGAACTTAGCACCAGAGCAGACTTCCTATAACTGGTTGGCATACATCTATAATGTCAACGGTGGGCATTACTCACAGTCTAATATCATCGAAGTAATGTGTAATTTACAGCATAAAGCTGTTACATACTGTGAAGCTTGTCAATGCAGCCATTCACTAGCTTTTTGGTCAATGTTCCCAGGAGATTACTGATAATGTGGTATTTGAATTTGCGTCAGTTGATTCAGTAAAGGATAACTTACCAGTATGACACCGAAACACAGGATCTGCTCAAAATTTCACCTCTGGAAAAACCGAGGAAACCGATTTTATATTGTTCACCACGAATTAGTTTTTAAGAGTCCACCACTTGGAAAAATTTGTATCGTGAACTTGATTTCAACCGTTTAAAGTTAAGCTTAAAGTAAACGTCCATAGAATGTTACGTGTGTTCTCGTAGTGGCTTGCTAGATGAAAGGCCAATAAATAAGTCGATTTTGGGACTTTACCAATTTAATACCCATTAAGCACAATGCATACCCAAAATTTCATTGTTAAGCGTAGACTTAAAGCGCTATAAGTTCATGATGCCACAAATCTCATACCGAAAATACCAACTATTTAAGGCTATCATGGCTATACTAGGTCATATCTAGTAGAAATGATGTGAAATGGCCATCAAAATCGTAATATTTGACCCAGTTACACTTTTCTTGAAGTTGTGGGCCTATGCCCCAAAGACACAAGCTATAGAAGTCAATACATTCCATGATATTGATTTAATTCAGCTCGATTTGTATGCCCCAGTATCATGAAACTACAAACTAACTAATTTGTTATTTTTGAAAAAAAAAAAATTCCACATACGCCAAAGTGTACCTTACGTAATATCTTATTGAGAAGCAATAGTTGCACAATATCTTTTAGTATCTTTCTTATCTTTGTTTTTACAGTAAGAAGTTACATAAGCTAAACATGGTTAAAAATGAATGTTTTTCATTCCTGTTGTCATAAATTAAATAAACGGTGATGCTTTTAAAAGTCCAATAGTCTAATTAAATAAAGTTAGCTTTATGACATGCGCTTTTGAAGATAGGTTTAAAATAGAAAGAAAACTAAATGAAATGAAATAAAATAAAAATTCTTTAACAACACAAAGGAAACGAGCAAGAAAAAAAAAAACACGTGACATTCGAATTAAATTTCTTGGCAACAAATCAAAAAGCCTTGACATTCAATTTCATTTGGATGCTCGCTTTTAACGTTATTTTCTTTTCTTCTTCTCTATTCAAACGACCTCAATCTTAAGGGACGTGCTCTATAGTTCATGAATTTGAATCTTTTTCCATTGCTATTATACCCTTATGTCGTTTAGACTTTGATATCACATTTCTATACTTTACGTAGGTAATGGTATGTTTACTAAATCAAAATCGATACACTTTAAAAGAAAAACATAGTCCAAAAACATTTCTACCAAATGTCAGTAGATAGGTAAATAGTTCAGTTGATGAAAAGTTTAAATTTTGAGAGGCATAAATTGACTTAAATTAACCAAAATTACTCATGGACTTAAAAATAATAATAACTACAAACCGCTCACAAGGATAACGCAGCAGTATATCGTGGGCTCAGGATAGAATTTATTTAAATTATTCTGTACTAATCAAGTTCCATAACCGCTTATGATTTTATGTACAGTACACTCTCTGTGCACTCTACAAGTCATTCAGAACACAAACAGTTCTACATACGATAATTATGTTTATATATAGATAATGTACATATGTACATGAATATAGATAGATAGATATATTTATGTAAATGAAGGTTGCAGTGAAGCTCAAATGAATTATCATTATCATTACCATAAATATAGTAGAACTTCAAAACATCATAACCTGAAACCCCATCGTTAACGGGTTTTAGTTCGATTGCACAAATTGCAACATCCCTCCCTCGCATTGATGCTTTGCCCTGCCCTACCCTGCCCTGTCCAATGCTCACTCAGCCCCACAGTTGCCACTCACAATATAAATGGGCTATAGATACAAAGTTACAAGAAATCTACATTTATGCATTTATCATTAATCTAAAACCGAAGTCCAACCATGGGAATTAGTTATTGATTGATTTATTAACCGACATGTGGGGAATCATTTCACATTGCATTCACTTCTCGTTCAATAACTCTTTTTACTTTATACACAGCGTTGTTAAATTATTTAAAATTTAAATATGTTTAAGTTAGTTAATTATGTTTTTTTTTTTTATAAATATTTAATATTAATTATGTTGTTTTTTTGCAATTAAAGTTTGTGATCAGGTATTGGAATAAATTCTCAAAACAATGGTACAGAAGGTACAGAGAGTCAATATTTCCATTTATTAACTTCCCATAGAAAGTTATTGTAATGGGTCTAAATTGTTAAATTGCAAATTTTGACATCTCTCGACGTTTCAAGGCCCCTAAAGTCATAATAAAAGATTTTAAGAAAGATGTCTGTGCGTGTATGTACTTTCGTACGTCCATACGTTCGCGACGTTTTTTTCGTCGTCCATAGCTCAAGAACCAGAAGAGACATCGACTTCGAATAAATTTTGTTATACAGATAATAATGCAAAAAGATGCAAAGGGCTCTCAAGAAAATTGCGTGGGTGGCAGTTTAAAGAAAAGGTGAACATTTTGGTTAACCCTAAATATCTCACGAACCAATAACGCCAAAGACTTGAATTAAATTTTATATTTTATAGTAACGTGATACCAAACAAGTATATTTTTGGAAAAAAAATCCAATTAACGTTTTTTTTATAAATCAAAAAAACTGAAAAAAAAATATTTATCACTTCGAAAATTTTACGAATAAAAAACGTTTTTATCTCCAAAACAATTTTGTGCAACGAAGAATAACGTTTTCAACATTTGGTAAAATTATGCGAAAAATCGATTTGACCATTTTTTTTTATGAAAAATAAAAACCTAAAAAACACATTACTCAAAGTTGGTAAAAATTGAACTTCAATTTAAATATCTTTTCGAAAATTTAAGATTATGGCTTAAAAACTTATTTTATCTTATAAGAAATATTGTTTTCAACATTCCGTAAAATTTTGAGAAAAATCGAACTGACAGTTTTTTTTACAAAAAATAAAAACCAAAAACAAAAAATTAGTAAAAATTTTTTCAACATTCAGGAACATTTTGAGAAAAATCGAATTGACAGTTTTTCTTACAAAAAATAAAAACCTTACAAAAAATTAATAAAAGTTGGTAAAAAGATATTTTCGACTCAATTATCTTTTCAAAAACTAAAAATATTAGCTTAAAACCAATTTTATCTTATAAAAAATGTTGTTTTGAACATTCGATAATATTTTGAAAAAATCGAATTGACAGTTTTTTAACAAAGAATAAATACCTAAACAAAATTAATAGAAGTTCGTACAAAAATAGGCTTTAAATTAATTTTTTTATAAAAATATAACAGTTAGTTTTTTCATAAAAAAAATAAAATCTACAAAAAATAGTACGCAAAATTGGTAAAAATTGATGTTCGGTTCTTGATATCTCGTGAATAATAGAAAACATTTGCTTCAAATTAATTTCATTCATCCAATTTGTATTTGCTTATATTAACAATAAAAACTTTTAATAAATGCTACTAAAATTGGTAAAAATTCGTTTTCGAATAAAAATCTCGTTAACCAAAATAGATTTTGAAATCAAACTCTTTTATCATAAGCAAAATATTATTTTTTTATTTTTTGTAAAAAAAACTGTCAATTTGATTTTTCTCAAAATTTTACCGAATATTGATAACAATATTTCTTAAAAGATAAAATTTGTTTGAAGCCAATGTCGCAAATTTTTTGAAAAGATATTTATATAAGATATTTACGTCGTAAAACAATTTTTACCAACTTTTATAAATTTTTTTTTAGGTTTTTATTTTTTGTAAAAAAACTGTCAATTCGATTTTTTACAAAATTTGTCCTATTGTTGAAAACAATATTTCTTATAAGTTAAAATTAGTTAGAAGCCATTTTCTCAAATTTTTGAAAAGATATTTGAGTCAAAAATCAATTTTTAACAATTTTTGTTAAATTTTATTTTCAGTTTTTACTTTTTTGTAAAAAAAACTGTCAATTCGATTTTTTTTCAAAATTTTACTGAATGTTGACAACAAATTTTTTTTTTAAAGATAAAAGAAGTTTAAAGCCAATATCTCAAAGTTTTGAAAAGATATTTGAGTCGAAAATCAATTTTTACCAACTTTTATTATTTTTTTTTTTTTTGTTTTTATTTTTTGTAAAAAAAACTGTCAATTCGATTTTTCTCAAAATTTTATCAGATGTTAAAAACATTATTTTTCGTTGCACAAAATTGTTTTGGAGATGAAATCATATTTTAGTCGTAAAATGTTCGAGGTTACAAATTTTTTTTGATTTATAAAAAAACCGTATATTGAATTTTTTTTCCAAAAATATACTTCTTATGTATCACGTTACAATATATAATATAAAATTTAATTCAAGTCTCTAGCGTCATTGGCTCAAGAGATATTTAGGGTTAACCAAAATTTTCACCTTTTTTTAAACTGCTTTGGTAAAAAAAAACAACCCACGCAATTTTCTTGAGAGCCCTTTCTGCATCTTTCTGCCTTATTATCTGTATAACAAAATTTATTTGAAGTCGATATCTCTACTGGTTCTTACTAGGGTAGACGAAAAAAACTTCGCTAATGTGCGGACGTACGGACGTACAGACATCTATCAAAAAATGTTTTATTTCGACTCTTAAGACCTTGAAACGTCGAGAAATGTCAAAGTTTTCAATTCAAATCGGAAAAATGGGACCGATTACAATAACTTCTTATGGGAAGTTAAAAATAGGACCTAAATGGCTATACCCTTAAGGAATTCTAGAGTTAACTTTGAACTTGTTTGATTCGCAACCATTTGTACAGAGCATAATCTATCGAATACATAAGGTTGAAGCCGTTTTACGAAATGTTATTAAGACCCAGTTTTCTGAATTAAACAAGCAAAACTCGATGTGACAGTTTGTCAAACGCATACTTTTTAATTCCGTCCGTCTTTTTTGTTTGTTTTTTTTTTTTTTTTTGTTATTTAAGGGGTATTATAAAAAAGCTTTTCTTAATAGATGCAAACATACAAGAAGATATTGAGAAATTAAAAAGAATCAACAAAGTAAACGACACATGACTTACACAGTTTTTCCAAATAGTAGATGGTATAATACCATCAGAACCTATTAGTTTACAAGTGTTGTCAAAATTAGATATAAGCTCTGCAATATTGTGAGCATTAATACTAAAGTTCATATCAGTTAAGGAAGCAACAGATTTCAATAGTTCAAAGTCTTTTATTATTTATAAATTTCCAAAAATACCTTGGATTAATTTAAAAATCTATTCGCAACTCCTGATTTTTGTATTAATCGGTTTATAGTTTTATTTTTGAGTGCAAACAAATTTAATATTTTCTGCAGTTGTGAAATAAATAAACCATTGAAGCACTTACAAAAAACTTAAATTCCTTAAAACAATTGCGTATACACCATGGTGTACTGGGTTACTTTATTTTAGCTGACTATCAAAACAAAAGCACTAATTAGCTTTAGTACAGAGTGAATTCGTAAAAAGGAGATACGAATTATCGTATGAGCTGAGCGTTCTACCGACCACGCTCCAGCTTATCTCATTCTTATTTTTTTTGTGCAGGATACACTGCAGGATCCATGAACTTCGACTTTGACTAAAAATAATTCATTGCTATAAAGTGTTTATTTACGAAGCGAATTTAACTTTTTAAAAGCCATGGAACAAAATTTTATTCAACGAGGAGTAATGGGAAATTGTAGATATGCGTTTCAAATACGCTCAATTTGTGGACTAATATGAAGCCATTGGCGAGAATTAGAATACCTTCGCAAGCGTTTGCTTTGTTTCGATTATAAAATGTTTTAAGTATTCATAATTAGGGTCTCAAGCTTTATACGTTTTGTTAAGATCGAGATTGTTTTTCGTAGACATTTTTTTAACTTCTCATAGGGGGTTATTGTAATTGGTCCGACTTGTTGAATTAAAAATTTTGACATTTCTCGACGTTTTAAGGTCCCTTGAATTTGAATAAAAGAATTCCAGAGAGATGTCTGCATGTGCTTGTGTTTGGGACACCATTGTTCGTAGTCCATGGATCAAGAACCTGTACAGTTATCGTAAACAAAAAATTTGTACAGATAATAACGTGGAAAGAGGCAAAAAGGACTTTCAAAAACATTGAGTGGGTGCTTTTTTTAGTCAATCAACAAGCGAACAAAAAATGATTTTGAATGAAAATAATTTTATGCAACAAAGAAAAATTAAAAAAAAAATTAAAAGTAACGGTTAATGTATCGGGTGATTTTTTTGAGGTTAGGATTTTCATGCATTAGTATTTGACAGATCACGCGGGATTTCAGACATGGTGTCAAAGAGAAAGATGCTCAGTATGCTTTGACATTTTATCATGAATAGACTTACTAACGAGCAACGCTTGCAAATCATTGAATTTTATTACCAAAATCAGTGTTCGGTTCGAAATGTGTTTCGCGCTTTACGCAAATTTTATGCGTTTTTTTTTTAAAAAAAGTTCTCAAGCTCTTAAAAAATCACCCATTATATTAAACAATGTTCTCTTTTCAATGGAGGACAATAAATACATAATGGGTGATTTTTTAAGAGCTTGAGAACTTTTTTTAAAAAAAAAACGCATAAAATTTGCGTAAAGCGCGAAACACATTTCGAACCGAACACTGATTTTGGTAATAAAATTCAATGATTTGCAAGCGTTGCTCGTTAGTAAGTCTATTCATGATGAAATGTCAAAGCATACTGAGCATCTTTCTCTTTGACACCATGTCTGAAATCCCGCGTGATCTGTCAAATACTAATGCATGAAAATCCTAACCTCAAAAAAATCACCCGATAGAAAAACAAAACAAAGGAAATAAATATCTACTACTAAAAGTTGGTAAAAAATGACTGGAACATCTTTTCACAACTTTATGATTTTGTCTTCCAACTAATTTTATCTTATTAAAAATATTGGGGCATATTCATAGATGTTTGCTAAACTCTTGCTAAGTTGTTGCTAAGCAAGTCCAGAGTTTAGGCTATTTATAAATAAATTTAAACCTAAGTTAGAGTTAGTTAGAGCTAAAACTGTGGTTTAACTATAAACATAGGAAATGCTGTGTTTAAGTAGTTATTATCACAGCCAAATGTCATATTTGATTTTTGTTTCTGATTTGAAAAGCTGAAAAGGTAAATGATATCAAATAAATTGTACGTAAACTTGCTGGTGTAGCTCTTCTTTTTGACAAAATTAGCTACAAATTTCTTTGTCTGACTGCGATAAGTTTTCCTGCCGTTCGCGTTTTATATTTTCCTTTGTTTTCATCTAAAATATTATTGAACTTTGTTGTTGTTTTTTTGATTTTCTATTAAATAGTTTTGTTTTACTTACTTTTTTCGACATCCAATTCTAGGAATGACAGCACAAAATAACGAGTTTGAAAATATAACAGTATTTTTTGGTTTTGACCTGTCATTTGAAGTATAATTGTAGTAGAATACAACCTTAAACTGGGGTTTTACTAAACACATCAGGAAAATTGACTATGAATAAGAGCTGTGTTTATTTAATCAACAAGCCTTAAACTATAGATCAAGAAATCACGACTTTAGTAATTCTCTATGAATACGCGCCATTGTTTTTAACATTTATTAAAATTTTGGAAATTGATTTTTTTTTTACAAAACATTGAAAATTACAAAAACAACAAAAAACTGATAACAAATGCTTTTCGGCTCAAGTATAATGAGATCATAGAAAAATATTGACTTCAAACTTTTTCATCTGACTCAACATATTTTTATAAATTTACGGAAAGTTATGTATGGTATCGCATCTCAGCCTCTTCTATCTTTGATTTAATTAAAAGTTAAAGACAATTACTTATACAAATAAAATATCCTTAATTGACCGAACATTTATTGTGTTTTCAATCAGAATTATCCTTTAGAACGAAGAGCTAAGCAGTTTCTGGAACCATGTTTACTTTAGTGGAGTTATTGATTGTCAAAACATAAAGGATATTTCTTTATTTGATCTGCGATATTTCTGCTACAAATCATCGTGTGCAAAGCAAATTCAAGACAAAATAAATCTTAGTGGAACCTTGAAGTCTAATTTCAAAAAGGAAATTGTTTAATGCCTGTAAACCTTTTTAGGGAGAGGCAAAAATGAAAAAAAATAAACATCGATCATTTTCTACGAACTTCTCTAAAACCATATGTATATGATTGAACTTTTTAATGCTCAGATTTTAAAACTGGCTACAGTTTTGTTGTTTATATGCAATCTCTTTATACCATAATTCTTTCTTCTTAGAGGAGTTTGGTATCATTAAAGTTTTAGGAGTAAATTTGTATTGAAAACTGTAGTACCCCTGCGTAGAACTGTCATGCCAGAGGTCTTGTGTTCAATCCCTGCCTGTGCCACCCAGAGTTTTTTTCACGGTTACTTCCTCTTGCTGTTGACAAATCCTGCTGTTGTCAAATTAGCTATTCGGATTATACTTACAAACGTAGGCCCCTCCATCCCTGACATGACTTGCACACGGGAATATTTGATAGTTATAAAGTCACTAGCAGCGTTGCCGCGAAGACAAACATTTTAAGGGCCATTTCCAAAATGTGCGGGCCACTAGCCCACTACCCTAGAAAAAATTTGTTTAAGAAAATAATAACAATTTATCTTTTCTAAATAAACTTATTATATTTCGAATTAAATTAATTAAATCAAATTTTTGAATAAGCCATCAAATCCGTAGCCAAAATATATTCCATTTAATGGTTTCAAAGAGAACTGTTCGAATTCAACTTCAAATATATTGTCTAGGCTTTCTAAGTACTCAGCTTAACAAATTTTTTTAAAATAACATTAAATTTTTTGTTTGCGTTGCAACAACTTTCTTTATTTTGGTGTTCTTCAAATCAAGATACTCTTGAAAGACTTCTTGCCTTTTTGGGCTGTGTTTTAAAAAATTGTAGATATAACAAAACAAACAGACGAGGTACGTACTAGGTAGGTGAAAAAAAATAAAGTGGCGATTGGCGAAAACAAATGAAAAGCAAAAGTTGTGAGTCTGCATAATTGAGTTCAGTGTCATTTTCAATATGGGAAGTTGTATATGGAGGAAACACATTGATAATTTTGTTGATGAAATAAAAAGATTGGATTTGTTGTTTTAGAAAAAAGAAAATATATGATATGCGAGCCATTTCATGTTGGCCCCTGGCCACGGGCCAAAATAAAAAACTTAGTGCCAAATGGCCCGATCGGGCACATTTTGGCAACGCTGGTCACTAGGTTCATTACAGATTGTTGCGCAACAAAATTTATTTATTTGTATGTACATAAATTAAAAAAGAAGCTGGGATGCGACCCACACTGATATCTCCCCATCCCCTCTCTCGATTTGTCTTGCTTAAAAGTTTGTCTATATGTATCAATTTTTACCAAATTTGCGTACTATTTTTTGTAGATTTAATTTTTTATGAAAAAAAAACTGACTGTTAGATTTGTATAAAAAAAAATTAATGAATGTTGAAAACAATATTTTTATAAAATAAAATTAATTTAAAGCCAATATCTCAAATTTTTGAAGAGATAATATTTGAGTCGAAAATCAATTTTTACCAACTTTTTTAAATTTTTTTTAGGTTATTAATTTTTTGTAAGAAAAACTGTCAATTTTTCTCAAAATGTTACTGAATGTTGAAGAAATTTGTTCTAACTTTTTGTATTTGGTTTTTATTTCTTGTAAAAAAACTGTCGATTCGATTTTTTTCAAAATTTTACTGAATGTTGACAACAATATTTTTTGAAAGATTAAAGTAGTTTAAAGCCAATATCTCAAAGTTTTGAATAGATATTTGAGTCGAAAATCAATTTTTACCAACTTTAAAATTTTTTTTTTTTTGGTTTTTATTTTTTGTAAAAAAACTGTCAATTCGATTTTTCTCAATATTTTTCAGAATGTTGAAAACAATATTTCTTATAAGATAAAATAAGTTTGAAGCCTTAATCTCAATTTTTGAAAAGATATTTGAGTCGAAATTCAATTTTAACCAACTTTGAGTAAGGTTTTTTTAGTTTTTTAAGTCGTAAAATTTTCGAGGTGACAAATTTTTTTTCTTAGTTTTTTTGATTTATAAAAAAACCGTTAATTGGATTTTTTTTCCAAAAATATACTTCTTTTGTATCACATTACAATATATAATATACAATTTAATTCAAGTCTCTAGCGTCTTTGGTTCATGAGATATTTAGGGTTAACCAAAATTTTCACCTTTTTTTTAAACTGCTATGGTAAAAAAAACACCCACGCTATTTTATTGAGAGCCATTTCTGCATCTTTCTGCCTTATTATCTGTATAACAAAAATTATTTGAAGTCGATTATCTCTTCTGGTTCTTGAGCTATGGACGACGAAAAAAACGTCGGGAACGTACGGACGTACGGACATACGGACAGACATTTTTCTAAAAATCTTTTATTTCGACTCTAGGGACCTTGAAACGTCGAGAAATGACAAAATTTTCAATTTGACAAATCGGACCCATTACAATAACTTCCTATGGGAATTTAAAAAAAACTCGATTTCACTGGTCAACACGTTTATGTAGGTGGCAAACAAACAATACTTTTTCTAAGGTTTCTGGTCACCTTAGTTCAAATCCAAGTTCAAAATCAATCTTTTACGCCAGGTTTTTGAGATATAATTGTTTATAATTCTAAAAATTATTATATTAGATTTTCAAAGCTATGTGAATTCATAAGGTAGGTAAGTTTTCTTTCAATAAAAGTCGTGATGATTTTCCAAATCTACAACCCCTACCCTTATTTACTCATCCTCATTAGTTGTAAATCTTCACTTGCCTTATATAAACATTAAAAGAACGCTGAAGCCTTTATACTAGAACGATTTTTAACATAAAAACAAAAAACATTATAAAAACAATGTTTGAGCTTATAACGAATTCTTAGTCTTGGAGTTAAAATACCAAGTTTTTGAAATATGCATATTGAAAAAATATTAAAATAAATAAAAAGTGGTGGAAGTGGCTAAGGTAATAAGTGATTGTCATATTTTCGATAGACAAATTGAATATCACCGAGTTTTACATCTGTGTAAGATGATTTATCCCAACTCAATTTGATTGAACAATTTAAGATTAGAGTTTTCAAAATGAATTGGTGCCACTGTGAAATTTTAAAGTGGTTCCTTTAACAAATCTAAATAACAATGCAAGATTTAGTGTCTTGTTATAAAATTCTTAAATTTCTTGGTGTTTCAAATATGGTACTCTTTTTTTACGGAAAAAAAAGTAGCATCTGGTAGCTCTACTCAAATTGCGACAGAATCCTTATATTTAGTCGAATAGGACTATCGCATATTTTTGTTGTGACAGCTATTTATTAATCAATTTGACTTTTACCAATGAAATTCGTCTGTTTTGATAGCCATTTATCAAATATCACTTCAGATATATCTGAGCTTCTGTTTATATAGTTCAATTAGAAGTAAGAATTCAGAATCAACACCAAAAATTAACTATGAAATAAATTATTTAAAACCATAAAGTAATTACCTTCAATTCAAAACCTTAGATAAATTCAAATAAAGACCCAAAAGCCATGTCATAACTCATAACAATTGACGAAAACTCAGTGAGTTAATAAAAAGATTTAAAAAGTATCTAGAAGGTAAACATTTGTATTTTCTTAAATTATCGTACTATATTTTGTAAAGAACTAACTTTCGTTTTAACTCAGCTCTAAAAAACAGCTTAATATGTATTTTTCTTGCATTTTCAAAAAGGTATATTTCAAAAACGTGACGTGACGTGGAAAAATATGGAAAAATTGTGTGTCAGAAAAAAACCTTGTTTGTTATATTTTAACTGATTTCCACACAAATAATCTTGGCAGTTTCTAGTTGTAATTATATCAATTTAAGAAATAGCTTTTAAAAGTATTTGCTGAAGCAAATTATATATTTTTATAAAAAAGGCTAATTATAACTTTTAACAACGCTGCTATCATGTTTGTCGCCTGTTTTCTGATATCGAGCTCTTTTATCATTGTATTACTTTATCTGCGGCATTCACCACCAACACCCTTTAATGCGTTCCCTTTCTATTACGAATTTCTGGAAATACCATACCCTCTCAACCCTACATTTTAACATCATGATGGACGGAACGTCGCTCATTGCTGCGGTCGTCCGTCTGCTAAGTAGCAACATAAACAAATCCGCTGGGGACATGCGGCTTTAGCTTCATATCTGTATATATATCAATTGCCAAGCCAGGCAAGACCAGGCCAGACCATCATGCCAATGGTCTGCCACACCATCTCCGCATAATTTGTATATGAAAGTTGCTGGGTTAAACGTAACGTTGGCGTTGGTTGGTTGGCTCGTTAAATAAAATCAGCCCTTATATCAAATATTCAGATGGAATTCAATCATGCAATGCAAATTTAAAATCCTTTAGGCGCATTTTCCCTGCACACACATAAATACACTCTCTATCACTGATAGATTGACTTGGGAATGTGGGATGGGTGGTTGAATGCACGGTAAGGGGTTGATTAAATGCAATATATACATAAGTTAAGTCTATAGTGCATTTTCACAGCATAGAGTTGCGCCTGCAATAAATATGTACATTGTATACATATACAAAAATTCACCCCTGAGAATAAAGCCATGTAGTCGATTCCCATTGTGATGTCCAGTCCACTCCACTCCACTCCACTCCACTCCACTCCACTCCACTCCACTCCACTCCACTCCACTCCACTCCACTCCACTCCACTCCCCAGGATTCAACGTTGCAAATCGACTGCCTTGCCTAGTGTCTGGACTGGACTGGACTGGACTGGACAGGACAGGACAGGACACCCATCACAGGACAGTGCTCTGGATGTCCTTTTTTTCGTCCATACCTTTATGTAGTTTGTTATGTGTATGTTTTATTGGCAAGGCAACAATTGATTTCTGTGAGCCTGTTTAATGTTCATTTTTCATGCGCTCGCTAGTCAAACAATAACGGCCAAAAGATAGCCGGACGAAGCACAACACACAAAAGTAAAAATAAAAATAAAAAACAAACTAAATAAATTTAATAACATATCCCACCCTTAGACTCGTATTTTTTGCCATTGCATTCTTTCTACGCCCCCACCTATATCCCATAAGGATCCTGCCTACCTGCCTGCATTTGCTTGCCGATTATTACTGTTGTTGGGTGTAAAATATGAAAATCAATTTCGCTGATTTCTCTAGTGACGTGTTTCTTTCTTTTTGTTTTTAATGTTCGCCTTTATAGGCTCTTTCAGTTTATAAAATGAACAATTTTTCTAAACAACAATATTTTCATTTTAAAAATAAAATGCCAGGACAACAACACTATATAGGGTTGGGTGGGCTATCGTAATACATAGGGGGATGGGGATGTATACCAAGGAAAAATGGTTGGATAAAGTCTATAGTTAGTGAAATGATTGTGTGGAAAGGTATGCATTTAGTGTTTTTTATTTGTTTTTTTTTTGGTTTTAATGTAATTTTTCTTCAAAGTGATGTATATCGTACAATTTAATTGCTTTTATATAGAAAAGAGGATACCCTTACCAAAATATCTCAAGGGAAATAATGTGGACGGACCTTAACTCATGTATTGCGATATTTTTTTTGCAGATGATTCAGTTTTAATTAGGTAAACTAAACTAAATCAAAAAAAAAAAAAAAAAATAAGGTGGCGCAACAGTCCATGAAGAACCAGGGCCTAGTGACTTACAACTCTCAACCATTCCTGTGTGCGAGTAATGTTGTCAGAAATGGAAGGGACCTACAGTTTATATGCCGAATCCGAACGGCTAATTGGAGAAAGCACTTTTCATGACAAGAATTACTCTTGGAAGATTTGTCAATTCCTCGCAAGAGGCAGTACCCGTGAAAAAAGTTAGGTGGTACAGGCAGGGATTGAACCCAAGACCCCTTGCATGACAGTCCAACGCACTAACCATCACGCTAGGTAAACTTAAGCAAAGAAAATAAAAGAACCAAGAACTTTCAAACAATAAAAAAAAAACCTGACGTACTAACTTGTTTTTGTAGTTGAAATCGCTTTAAGCTCATCAATATTTTCAAGTAACTGAAAAATACTTCATCTCATTTTTCAGCTTAAAAATTTAAACTTAAACTTTACGTTTTTAAAAAATTATTATATACATACTAGCGGCCCGTCGCGGCTTCGCACGGGTAGACAAAAATATAGGTACAAATATTTAAGTTATAAGCATGCTAATTAAAACGACCATGAATCACTAAATTAGAAAACATTTTTTCGTCCTATCATTAATACTCTTCGCAGCGTATTAGATGAAAGACGTTTTATGGTTAATTTTTTTACACCTTCGGTTGGTTTTAATAGGAATTTCTAAAGATTTCTATAGTAATCTACAGGGTGCGGCAGAGCCGACTGACGAGCTTAATAAGGTAATTAGCCTGTGATAAGATAAGAGTAAGCCTTAATAAGTGGTTTTCGTAATATTACGAAAATAATAATTTTGTGATCGCTACACAAAGGGTTTTTCGTATACACTTCGGCATTCCACGTGCTGAATCTATTCCTTCTGCAAACACTATCAAATTGTGGATACGGAATTTGGAAGAAACTGGAAGTACCCTAAGTAGACTTGTACATGGAGCACCTAGAACGGTAAGAACCCCCGAAAATGTGCAGTTGGTTAGAGAGTCAATTGAGCAGTCACCAAGACGCTCAGCCCGGAAACACGCGGTAGCTTCGGTAATCTCAGACCGTTCTTTGAGGAGAATTCTTCACGAAGATTTATCATTCCATCCAGACATTTTCAGACATCGCCCACATACCATAGAAGAAATGAAACAGAAAATCACCGCGGAAATCGAGGCCATACCAGTCGAAATGTGCCGGAAATCATGTGAAGGCTTCAGAGATCGTCTACAACAGTGTACCAATGCTGACGGCTGCCATCTTGGAGATATAATTTTCAAAAAATAATTTTTAAAAATAGGATTGAATACTGATTTAAAGTTTTCTCTAAGTTTTACTGTTCGTTATTTATATGTAGCTCATCAAAACTCGTCAGTCGGCTCTACCGCACCCGTAGTACTAAATATAGCCTAAGACTTATGAAACTTACGATTAATAACAAACATCAACATTGACAATCAGTTTATTGTTAATTATAATTAAGACCATTAATCGAAACATAAACTATCCAATATATCTCAAGTTAGACCAAATTACCATAAAATGCCAACTTTCATCGAAATCGGTTGACTTGGTAAAGAGTTTACTGGGAATATACATATGACACTGAATTTTTATATATTAAGATGTAATTTTGAATAAATCTATTTTTGTTTAAATATAATTTGGTATTCTGGATTTTAAAATTTAAATATCGCACACATGCATCTTAAAATTAAGTTCATAAATGGAATCCCCTAAGAGTATCGTTTGATAAATTTAAAAAACCTTTGAAAAAATCCTCTATATGAGTCATTGTTTAAGCCTTAAGTCAGTATTTAGGGATTATCAGTTCAATTCCAACAAGTTTATGCTTCTTTGGGCAAATCGATTAAGCAGAGAAGAAGTGTCATCCATTAACGTCAGTATAAGAACATCCATTTCAATGTAATTAAATGTTCTTCTAAATCATCTAACACAAATTTCTTATTCTATGAAAGTCCCAATGTAGTAGATTAGTGCATAATCGGAATAATTTATCAGAATCTTCTGTTATCACCGAAATTCTAGAAGAATATTGCGACCTTTCACCAATTGTTATAGTTTTTGTTGACATAAACATAAAACTATTAAAATAATCAGTTAAACAGCTTTCTCCAAAGTTCAATGTTTTAAACATACTTATTTTAAATTGCACAGCATACTAATTTTTATTGCTATCCCTTTACTTAAGCAGTAACGATTAGCTGCAAAATATCTTCCTGCGAGGTTTTTATCGAATGCTATTGATGCCTCTGCATGCTGGTTTTTGACGTCAGACTCCTGTATACTACTGCTTTGCCTTAAGTTACAGAAGACTTAAAAATACTATCATTATTAGAATTCTCCAAAGGCCTTGATTCATTGGACAAAGTTTTATTTGCAATAATTTACGGACTTTTCTCAGAAGATATGACTATGTTTTATCGTAAGCATAGTCATATCTCCTGTAAACTTGGATGCACTCTTGAAGTGTTTTTAAAATTTCGAGTGTTGAATCTTCTAGTAAAGCTTATGGCAACATAAACCCTAAGCGACTGAGCGATTTTTTAGGCGACAGAGCGACACGTCGCTCTGTAATCAAATCTGTTTTAATTTTTCAGTCGATCGCTGAGCGACGTAGAAAAAAGATGTGTACAATAAACACTGAAAGTTTAATTTCAGCTGTCCAAAGCCGCCTAGTGCTATGGCAGGACACCCACAAAGATTACAAAAATAAAAACATGCTGGGATGGGACCCACACGGATAACTCCCCATCCCCTCTGTCGATTTGTCTTGCTTAAAAGTTTGTCTATATGTATCAATTTTTACCTAGTTTGCGTACTATTTTTTGTAGGTTTTATTTTTTGTATGAAAAAACGGACTGTTGGATTTTTATAAAAAAATTACTAAATATCGAAAACAATATTTTCTGTGAAATAAAATAAGTTTGAAGCCAATATTTGTAATTTTTGAAAAGCTATTTGAGTCGAAGATAAATTTTAACCAAGTTTTAGTATTGTTTTTTTTTGGATTTTTATTTTTTGTAAAAAAAACTGTCAATTCGATATTTTTCAAAATTTTATCGAATGTTTAAAACAGTATTTCTTATAAGTTAAAATTAGTTAGAAGCCACTTTCTGAAATTTTTGAAAAGATATTTAAGTCGAAAACCAATTTTTACCAACTTTTGTTAAATTTTTTTTCGGTTTTTAATTTTTTGTACAAAAACTGTCAATTTGAATTTTTTCATCCCCTCTGTCGATTTGTCTTGCTTAAAAGTTTGTCTATATGTATCAATTTTTACCTAGTTTGCGTACTATTTTTTGTAGGTTTTATTTTTTGTATGAAAAAACGGACTGTTGGATTTTTATAAAAAAATTACTAAATATCGAAAACAATATTTTCTGTGAAATAAAATAAGTTTGAAGCCAATATTTGTAATTTTTGAAAAGCTATTTGAGTCGAAGATAAATTTTAACCAAGTTTTAGTATTGTTTTTTTTTGGATTTTTATTTTTTGTAAAAAAAACTGTCAATTCGATATTTTTCAAAATTTTATCGAATGTTTAAAACAGTATTTCTTATAAGTTAAAATTAGTTAGAAGCCACTTTCTGAAATTTTTGAAAAGATATTTAAGTCGAAAACCAATTTTTACCAACTTTTGTTAAATTTTTTTTCGGTTTTTAATTTTTTGTACAAAAACTGTCAATTTGAATTTTTTCAAAATTTTATTGAATGTTTACAACAATATTTTTTGAAAAATAAAAGTAATTTTAAGCCAATACCTCGAAGTTTTGAAAAGATATTTGCGTAGGAAATCAATTTTTACCAATTTTTATAAAATTTTTTTTTAGGTTTTTATTTTTCGTAAAAAAACTGTCAATTCGATTTTTCTCAACATTTTTAAGAATGTTGAAAACAATATTTCTTATAAGATAAAATAAGTTTGAAGCCTTAATCTCAAGTTTTTGAAAAGATATTTGAGTCGAAATTCAATTTTTACCAACTTTGAGTAATGTTTTTTTTAGGTTTTTATTTTTTATAAAAAAAACTGTCTATTAGATTTTTCTCAAAATTTTATCAGATGTCAAAAACATTATTCTTCGTTGCACTAAATTATTTTGGAGATGAAATCATATTTTAGTCGTAAAATTTTCGAGGTGACAAATATTTTTTTTTTTTAGTTTTTTTTGATTTATAAAAAATCATCGACTCTAGGGACCTTGAAACTTCGAGAAATGTCAAAATTTTCAATTTGACAAATCCGACCCATTACAATAACTTCCTATGGGAAGTTAATATACATTTCACGACTCTTAGTTTTTGGAACAATGGTAAGAACACTTTCTAGAATCTAAAAAAAAATATAAACAGTTAGAATTTCGAAAAAAGAGGGCTAGAAATTTTTCAAATTTTTGCCTTTATCTTTTAAAACTTTGATCATAGAGGTCCAAAAATTTGGAACAATGTTCAGAACAACCTGGAACAATTTTTAAAAAATCGATTTTTAAAAAAGGGGGGGGGGGCTAGGTCAAAAACAGTTTTTCGGGTCTTAGACCCCCATTTTTGGGTGTTTTTCAAAAACAAACTTTGGAACAATCGCAACAAACCGGAACAACTTTCCAAAATAGGAAAATCGAAAAAAGGGGTGCTAACTTGACGCATTCACTACATACCCCCTTTTTAAAAAAAATGAAAGTAAACAAAATTTTTGGAATTTTTTTTCTTTCCACAACTAATTTACAACAAATAATTGTCAATTAATTGCATACTTAGTTTTTTAACAAAATCAAAAAGTGTAGTGCTAACTTGACATCAACCAACAATTTTTTTTCACAACTAATTTACAACAAAAAAGCTACAATTAACTGCTTCTGCTGTTCTTTAAATTTGAAAAAATGTAGTGCTAACTGCAAGCCTACTAAACAGTATCGACTTTGTCTTTTTAAAACCTTTAAATGTCTCGTTTTAAGCTTGTATTTTTGTATTGATTTAATATCGCTAAATTACTTTTTCAGACGAGAAACTCTGATCTTAAAGAAGATAAGAATCAGGTAGTTTAGGATCTCCTATAGAAATCTATTGCTTGACACATAACAACCATGTTTCTATATTCTTCTTCGTGTTATGAAAATGATAAATTAATTAATGAAACATATATTCAAATTGTCTGCTAAATGTGAAGAGTCCAAAAATACCGACAACACCCTCGGAAAATATGGACCAAAATGTACTGTCTCGTCTCGGTCTCGTCTTGGGTGCTTAAGAAGTAATAACGTTCTCATACTTACTATTGATATTTTTAAATTAATAAAACAAAATAGTTTGATATTAAAAATATTTGACATCAAAATCTAACAAGACACTGAAAGGTTGTCTCTTGCATACATTTTATTCAAAAACATTTTTATAATATTTGCCAAAAATATTTCAAATCTTAATTTTCCATACTACCTATGCTTTTTCGGATGCATCAAATGTGTTTTTTTTTTTTTAATTCGTAAGAATAAGAAAACATATGATAATTTAATTCAAGAATGTTAAAGAGATTTCAAATAGAAGTCGAGTATTATGCGTGTTGTAATAAAACTGTCTCCACCAATAATGAAAAAGAATATAAAGAAAAAACATATATAAGACATACTTAAAGATCAGAGAAGCGCAACGGCAACCAATAAATTTGGCAGCTGCCAACATTTTTCGTCACTCATCCTTAACTTCAGCAATTTGCAACAACAGACCAGCTCAGATGATTTGTTTGTTGTAAGTATATGGCAGAAATCGTCCGCGCCGTTTTTATTACCTCGTAAAACGATTCGTTACATCATTATAATGAATTTATAAGGCAAACAGTCGGTACTCAACTCAACTCGGTGAAGCTCATTTCTCGGCGGCCAGCAGCGGTGGCGGCGTGGGCGTTGATTCCGTGGTATAGTGGCAGCAGTGGACGGCGCGGCGGCGGCGTTGGCGGCAATGAGAATCATCCCAAAATAGTTAGGCCAGCTACACATATGTTAGTAGGTTTATCTTTTATGTACTTTTTGCCCTCTGCTGCTGCTGCTGCTGCCCACATCCTCATCGTCCTCCATCCGTTGCCATCAAAGATCCAAGATCCAACAATGCACGCATAAAAATGTATGATATTATATTGTAATATGATGTGGCACTTAATTTACGCACAGTCCGTCTTGGTTTTAATATTTTTCTGCAATTCTTCCGCCATCATCGCCACCGGAACATCATCATTACGCGTATTTAAAAGAGACATTAATTAGTTAATTGCAACACTTTTCATCATACGTCATGGGGAGTCACCACCTTCACCACCACCCCAATCACCGTTCTGTCATTCTGTCCAAGTGGCATAGGCTTTGGCCAGGGATAGTGTTGGTGTTGTAGTTAGGGCTTTTAGGGGTGGACCAAGGGTGAGTTGGTGTGTGTGGAGACGGTGCAGGAGACAGACTTGTATGACTTGATGGTGACTCACAGTGATATCACCATCAGCATCATTGTCGTCGCCTTCGATGTCATGTTTCTGTCCGCCTATTGCTTGTCAAGACTTTGATAATAATAATATGGCTTTTCTCGCGAACAGGATTGGGCGGGCGTCCAGTGCGGCGCGAAGGAGGTGTTGATGGCTAATTGATGTTGGGGAGTTTTTTTAGCGTCATGTTAAGAGCGTATAGCGATGTGTCGGCTGTTTTATGCGTGTGATTGGGTTTTGCTTGCATGCCAAATTATCATCATACAACTCAAAGAAGGAGCCTTAGCATAGTTGATGTTTTAAGGAGAGATATATCTCTTATCCAAGTGACCAGATAAACGTTTACTATTTAAAGCTCTTAAGTTCTTAAAGATATTTTTAAATCATATTTAAACAAAAAAACATGCATTTACTTATTTAAAAAAAAAAAAACAAAAACAGTATTTTTGTCATTAGATTAGTTGACAAGAAAAATATATATTTTTGCCATGCGGTTCATGCTCTCAACTTTCAATCAGACAAGATCTTGAGATAATAGAAAATTAGGCACTATTCTTGAAGTATAAACACTGAACAGTATTCACTCAACAATTAGACATTGACACAAAAATTCAAATAAGAATTCTATGAGGCGAAATCAACTTAAAAAAAAAGAAAAAGGACATCGAAATAACAACGAGGAAATGTGACAAGAAAAAAAGAGAAGACCAACGCTTAGTGGTGCGTTAAGCATTTATAAAGCGTGACAAACTCTGAAGACTTGCATAATTAGACTAAACTTATTTGTTGTTTTTTTAGTGGTCTCTATTTTCATCTACAAGATTAAAATTTTATGTGTTGTTAAATAGACACAAAAAAAAAACAGTAAACAGAAAATAAAATAATATGAAACTTCTTGTTTATAATGCGATGACTTTTATTTAATAGGTCTTTTGCTTGTGAGGTATTTATTTTGTTATGCATCAAATGGAACTTATAAGTATGCCAATTTAATTCATGTGGACTTATAGTCATCAGCACCATCTCTTCTACTCAGCAGACCTTATATCTAATTTATGTATGTATATGTTTTTGTTTAAAATTGAAATGTGGTTAGGTCAAGATGAAAAATAAGGAAATAAATGTTTGTTCCTATTTTTTGTTTAGATTAGTTTAGATTTATGCATTTTAAATTATATACAAAAAAGAGGCTGGGATAATTGATAACTTCCCACACCATCTGTCGATTTGTCTTGCTTAAAAGTTTGTAGGTTTTCATGTTTTGTCAAAAAAGTTATCAGTTGAATTATTCTTAAAAATTTAACAATATTTTGCATTATAATGAAATAGTTTGATTTCAAAATCTAATTTAGTTACTTGATTTTTAGTCGAAACCAATTTTTACCAATTTTAATACCATTTCTTAAATAAACAAATACAAATTGGATGAATGAAATTAATTTGAAGTCAATATCTTCTATTGTTCACGATGAACATCAATCTTTACCAAATTTGCGTTTGAAGCCAATATTTTTAATTTTAGATATTTGAGTCGATAATCAATGTTTACCAACTTTTAGTAATGCTTTTTTTAGGTTTTTATTTTTTGTTAAAAAACTGTCAATTGGATTTTTTTTTCAAATTTCTATCGAATGTTGAAACCGATATTTCTTATAAGACAAAATTAGTTTGAAGCCATGATATATTCTGGCAACTCTGTTGCTGCTGTCAAACGATGACAACTTCAATGCATCTGTCAAATAAATATAATTCCTTTTCGCTGCCTTTTTGCGATCACTTTCACTTCTTTTCCGCCTTCAGCGTTGATCACATCTTGCTCTAATTAAAGTATACAATATTAAATAAATTTAAGTTAAACCATTTTCAGTCGTCTTTTATTTTGGGTACTAAATTTATCATCTGGCGACGAGGTAATTAGAAAGAACCCATGGATGTTAAATTGGTCGAAAGATTACTGGCACAGCAGAAGGAATGGATGGAGCAAGTGCTGCAATCCAATGCCGAACGCATGGAGAAACTTTGCAAGAGTTTATCATCGTCCAACCCCACGTGTTCGACATCAAACTCTATTCCACAGTTTCGCGCTTTTGCTGTAGAAAAAGAAACTTGGGAAAACTATGTTTTCCAGCTTCAACAACACTTCAAGGCCAATGCTGTAGAAGACGATAACGTCAAAAAGGCACATTTTTTGTCAACCTGTGGTAATTACATAAATGAGGTACTCCAAAAACTGTTCGAGACCAACGATGTGAGTATACACACATTCAAAGATTTAACATCTCAATTGACAAAACATTTCCAAACAAAACTGCACGTACTCGCATCGAGATGCAAATTTCTGCGACAGAAAATGACTCCTAACCAAACTTATGCCGAATGGATAGCCGATTTGAGGGGATTTGCCAGAGACTGCAAGTTCATTTGCACAAAGGAAGGCTGTGGTACATCATACGCCGACTGTATGATTCGAGATATGATCGTATACTACACTCCACACGAAGCCATCCGCATGTCTGCAACCCAGAAGAAAGATCCGACCTTAGCAGAGATCGAAGAACTAGTGACAGGCGACAGCATTTGAATCAACCCAAACAGCCACTGAAATTTTAAAGGGGAACAACGTTACAACGGCACAATCGACTGCCGAAGTCAATCAGCTCAACCATGCTCGTGAACAACGCCATTCAAGTAAGTGCAATGATAATTATCGTGTAAGAAAGTCTTGCCCTGGCTGTATTACTTATCACAACCGTGATCAGTGCAATAATTGTAATCGAAGAGGGCACATAAGCACAGTTTGCTTGTCAAAAAAAAAATACCGAAACAGGTTTTAGAAAGAAGTTGACGCAACGTCGCGGTCGTAAGAACAACATACAAAGGTCATCGTCACATTTCGAAAATCGAGCAAAGCCTAACAATCGCCCCGAGCACACTGAAATAAATCATTCAGTTCATGAGATAATCGAAGACGGTCTCCACGATAAAGTGTCATTAGCTCAGTGGGAGCCCGAGCGAAAGGGCCGTCAAATTTTTGTGTCGCTTCACGTTAATCAGCAACCAATGCTGTTCCAGCTGGACACTGGAGCAACTTGTTCAGTGGTGGGCCTCGAAGGTTATCAGGCACTTGGGAAACCTCCCTATGAACCTACTAATCGCTCATTAAAGGCTTACGGAGGTGTAAGCGTTCCTATAAGAGGGGTCGTAAAGGCGTTAATTCAACATAAAAACAAAATTCGGAAGCTTTCATTTTTGGTGAGCGAGTGTCAAAACGGTGGGTGCAAATATTATGGGCTTAGATTGGTTTTAGGCATTCGATTTCTCAATCAATTTTTCAAGCGGTGAATCAATCTTACAAGTTTCAGACGAATATAGTCTGCAAACCGATGCAAAGTCCATCTGTGAGAAATTCAGAACCGTTTTCAGTCCTGGATTAGGTTGCAGTAAATTATTTGTCGCTCATTTAACCTTGAAACCGGGTAGTCAACCTAAGTATTTTAAACATCGTCCCGTTCCTTTCAGATTAAAAGAAGCTGTCCGTGCTGAGATGACCCGTTTGCAGGAGTAAGGCATTCTTCGAGCCGTCGAAACAAGTCAATGGGCAGCACCTATTGTCGTGGTGAAGAAAGCTAACGGCAGCTTGCGTATTTGTGGCGATTTTCGCATTACGATTAACCCACAATTATTGATTGATCGTCACCCTATTCCCAGAATTCAGGAGCTTTTCCACAAACTTCAAGGTGGTCAATTTTTCACAAAGGTCGACTTGTCCGACGCCTACCTCCAAGTCCCGTTAGACGAAGAATCAAGGAAACTTTGCGTTGTGAGTACAGAATTTGGCCTTTTCGAATACCAAAGTTTACCCTTTGTAACGTCAAGTTCCACTGGAATTTTTCAAAGGTACATTGAACAATTAACCTCGGACATAGAATTTTGTACGTCATATTTAGATGACATAATTGTTTCTGGACGGAACAATGCAGAGCATCTACATAACCTACAAACATTGCTTGAACGTTTAGAGCGACATGGGTTGAGATGTCGTTTTGAAAAATGCCAATTTGCTAAGAGTGAAATAAATTACTTGGGCCATATTATCGAAGTTACAGGAATACGACCATCAGAGGCACGGGTTGCAGCGATCCGTGATTTACCTGAACCTAAGAACTTAAAAGACCTGGAGGCATTTATCGGCAAACTCAATTATTATAATCAGTTCATTAAGAATTTCACCCAAGTTGCAGCCCCATTAAACAAACTTCGTTCAGCAGATCAGCCTTTCATTTGGGGCGAAGAACAAAAGAAGGCTTTTAATCAATTCAAAGATGACATTTTGAACGTAACAAGATTGGTGCATTTTCGTGATGACTATCCAATCTATTAGCCACGGATGCATCCTCACACGGAATTGGTGCCGTGATTTCGCATGTGTATCCAGACAGGACAGAGAGATCTATAGCCTTCGCGTCTAAAACGTTTGACGAGTCTCAAAAGAAATACAGTCAGATAGAGAAGGAGGCTCTCAAATTTTTGAAAAGATATTTGAGTCGAAAATCAATTTTCACCAACTGTGAGTAATTTTTGTTTTTATTTTTTATAAAAAAAAACTATCAATTTGATTTTTCTCAAAATTTTACTAGCTCTTAAAAACGTTATTTTTCGTTGCACAAAATTATTTTGGAGATAAAATCATTTTTTTTTCTTAAAGTTTTCGAGGTGACAAATATTTTTGTTCGGTTTTTTTGATTTATAAAAAAACTGTTAATTAGATTTTTTTCCAAAAATATATTTTTTTAGTACCTATCACGTTAATACACTCAGAAAAAAAAAATTGGCGCAGTCATATTTTTTGATGTGTTGTTATTACTTTGATAATATACCGCTATGTTTTTGCAGAGATTATTTTTTTTTTTTTCGTTTAACTGTATATTTGTGTGTATGTTTGCATATTATTCTTTTTCGATTTTCCTTTGCATTAAGTGCATTATATTGAGGAAAGCCGCAACTTTATCATTTTTTTGTAATATACGCGAGTTATACAAATTTTGGCTTTCGTCATCCCGTAAATGTTTTAATTAGTTTATTGTAATGGGTTTATTTTAATTTGATTCTTTATCAATTTTTTAGTGATTTTTGTGAAAAAAATGCAAATAACGGCAGAAGAAGTCGCCAGGGCGCTGGCTTTAGATGAGGATGGACGAAGTGCGCGGTACGCCGCTGTTATGATCGGAAAACCGGAGACGACGGTAAGAAGAGCCAATTAAATGTACGGGGAAACCAACTCCTGCAACCTGCGGAAAGGCTCAGGTCGCCCCAGAGCAACATCTGCAAGGGATGATCGATATTTGGTGATTCAAAGCCTTCGAAATCGTCACCAAACAGCGGTTGAGCTGTCTCACAGACTTCGATCCGTTAGGGGGAGAGCTGTGAATGCTCAAACGGTGAGGAGGCGATTAGTGGAGAGTGGCCTGAGAGCAAGAAAACCTGCTCGTGTACCAAGACTCACGTTACAGCACAAGCGACGTCGGATGGAATTTGCTCAACTTTACCGAGATTGGACCGAGGCCGACTGTGGTAGAGTTCTTTTCACTGATGAGTCCAGATTTTGTCTGCGCTCACCAGATGGATGTAGCAGAGTGTGAAGACGATCAGGTGAAAAATACTCTTCTGAAACGGTTGCCCAGCGTGAAAATTTCTGGGGAGGTTCCGTCATGGTGTGCGCGGGAATTTCCATGCACGGAAAAACCGAGCTGTGCATCGTGGAAGGATCGGTAAACTCCAGTTACTACTGCATCATTATATGTATAACTAAATTTATTTGAAGTCGATATCTCTACCGGTTCTTGAGGTATGGCCGACGAAAAAAAAATTTGAGAACTTACGGACTTATGGCTTCCAACTAATTTTAACGTATAAGAAATATTGTTTTTGACATTAGGACAAATTTTGAGAGAAATCGAATTGACAGTTTTTTTATACAAAAAATAAAAACCTACAAAAAAAATTAAAAAAGTTGGTAAAAATTATTTTTCGACGTAAACATCTTTTCAAAACTTTGTGACATTGGCTTCAAACTAATTTTATCTTATAACAAATATTGTTTTCAACATTCGGTAAAATTTTGAAAAAATCAGTTTTTTTTTTAAATAAAAACCTAAAAAAAAAAAAAACAATACTAAAACTTGGTAAAAATTTAATTTCGACTCAAATAGCTTTTCAAAAATTAAAAATATTGGCTTCAAACTTATTTTATTTTACAGAAAATATTGTTTTCGATATTTAATAAAATAAAATCTACAAAAAATAGTACCTACTCAAATTTGGTAAAAATTGATACATATAGACAAACTTTTAAGCAAGACAAATTGACAGACAGGATGGAAAGTTAGCAGTGCGGGTCGCATCCCAGCCTCTTTTTTGTTTTACTTTAAGTTAAGAAGAAAGATATTACTAATCATCATATCGTTTATTATTCTAGTTTGGTATGGTTTAAGGTTTTGCCTCCTTAAAATATGTCACTAGTTGCTTCTAATTTTCACCGATAAGAATTCGCATAGCGTCAATCTCATGGAACAATTATTTACCAAAAACTGCACTTCTTATCTGCCTTAAAACTGGGGGCCCTACTATGTAACTCGATTCTACCTTTTGTTCTATTTAAAACTATCCGATTCTACTTTCAATAATTGTTACTATGTATGAAAATATTATCGGATGCCAATAATGCTAATTATTGGCTACAAAGTTTCCGAATTTCGAATGAGACTCGCATATTTTTTGACATAAGTCAATTCAAGGGCAGATCCAGACTTTTCATCAGGGGGGGGGATACACCCTTAGATGAATTTGTACTCACCGCTTAAAAATGTTCTAAAATGACAACTTTAGTTATCAAATTATTTTAGAACACTGTTGTCGAGCAAGGTATGGTCGGTCTAACTATTTAACTTGGATGACTCCCTACATATGAATATGAAAGCATTCCTAGATTCCAAAAGTTTTCTAAATATGCCATATTTAAGAGCTAAAACACAATAGTTTAGACGGTTTTTGCTGCATTTCACGCAGAAATGTAAGAAATTGTTTTGAAAAGTAGCTTTTTTTCCAAAAATAAAATATACTTTTCTTGCATCCATTTCTATTTATGCTAAGAACGCTAAAAAAATTCAAAAATCCAGAAAATGAGAGAGGATCCGATATGAAGAAATGTCGGGCTTTTTTTGACGAAGTTTTTTCAAACTCAATTTTCGGGAGTCTATTTATTACTATCGCTATCAGTCTATTTACTCATATTTTGATCTTAGTCAACAGAACTTAAAAACTGTAGAGAGAAAAATGTTTGATTCTTGAATTTAGCCATTAGTTTAACAAAAGTGTCACTTTTGCAGTTTTTGGGTCATTTATATTATTGAAACTTGTGTTTAAATCTCAGTTCTAGAGCATCCAAAGCAAATTTAATTCAAAAGTAGATTTGTTTAATTTTTTAAGATCTTTTGTATTCAAATAAAATGTACGACTGGGTCGTTACAACTTGCTAATTTCTTCCAAAAAGTCGGTTTAAAAATATTTCCTATATTTTAAGATTTAAAAATGTACCTGCAAAATAAGTTTTTCTCAAAAATTTAAATGCCATTTTATTTCTTAAAAACTCTAGATTTACTTATTTTTTTTTTCGAAAATCATTTTAAATTTTGTCTAAAAAATATTTTTGTAAATATATGAACATTTTACATTTAAATTTCGTGAACAAATGTTGACCCCTTTCTAATGTTTTAATGTTTTTTTTTTTTAAATAAAAAAATACATTTTTGATCATAAAAAATCATCATCAATTTGATCATTTGATCATCAAAAAGAGATTGCACAGAAAGAGAAGATTTTGAAATCGGTCCATTAGTTTTTGAGAAAACTTGACAAAATAAAGGTTTTTGAGGGGTACCCTTCTGGAGCAATACCAAAATATGATTTTCTTTTACAAAGAAACCAAATTAAGAAAACAAAATTTAGAGAAAGGTTTACAAAAATCACATGTTTTAACCAAAAAATTTGTATGAGGACTACTGTTATTTTGCGTATTAATAAAATGAAAAAACGCCTTACGCTAATTGGCTGAAAACCTTAATATTTCAATCAACACAATTGTTTTGACTGTAGGAGCCAAGAAAGAGGGACAGACGGACGGAATCGGGGTACCCACTTTTTTCGATTTCTCTACCGTCGTAATGTCATATTTGATTAAAAGCTTTAGTTCGAAATTATTTACTAATGCAAAACTTGCTATATAGTTTGTATTTGTATTTGTATTTATTTATTTCAAAATCGCTATATAGTTCCTATATTTCGCAAGTAAAAATCACTTCAATGTTCACTATTTATGTGTGTCAAAAAAATTTAATAATAACATTGAAGGCTAGTTTAAGCAATTTGAAGGCAACTTAATATAAAATTGATGATCTCGTATTCAAGGTTTCTTCTTAAGAACCTGAATATTTGCTCTTTTTCTTAGAAATAAATTTTATATTTAAAGCATGACTAAAGTTTTTTTTTTTAAATCTAAATTAAGTGAAAACAATAATTTTAGTTGTTTTTGACAGCAAACCACTTTTTGGTGAATGTCGTTAAATTACTAACAAATTTTAAGATGAAATCTTTACTTGTACAACTTAACTGTATAAGCTTTATGGCTCATATGACCCCCCCCCCTGGATGGTCCATTGGTCAAAAGTTGATGAATTTGTGCTGTTCTTTTGGAATAGGGCTGAATATCCGATTCATATTATGTTCTTCGTTCAGTTTTCAGTTAAAAGTAGTACCAGCGCCGGCCCCAGCCAAACTTGCGCCCTGTGCAAGATTTGTAGAAAGCGCCTCTTTTTTATATTTTTTTTACACATAAACTGATACACAAGCATAAGCCTTTCCCAGATTACCCAGGAGGTAGACTTTCAATGCGTTTTTTTTAATGAGGCCTAAACCATTAAACTAAAACGCAGAGAAGAAATGAGCAGAGGGGAAACTTTTAAACTTGGAAACTTACTTTTCTGGCCTTACATTTTGCAAATTCAGAAAAGAGATCATCAAAGTCTAAAGAATTTAATAATTCCTTTTCAATGGACATTATAGATAAACCTACCAATCTCTCTTGGGTTATGGTTGTCCTAAGATAATTTTTAATAATTTTAAGTTTAGAAAAACTACGTTCTCCTGACGCTACCGTGACCGGGATTGTATTAAGGATTTGGAGAGCAGTTACTAAATTCGGAGCAAAATCTTCAAGGTTTGAACTAAAAATAAAATTTAACACATCTAAACTTGAGCTTTGTGGCGTAACAAGCTGGGATATTACGGTTAACTCTTGAAACAATTCTTCTCCATCTAAATATTTAAAACTACTTTATGTTAAAACATTCTGCAAATTAAGGCATGAAGCACGTATGTACATTTTTATTTTTTAAACATTCGCTTATGTTACTCAAAAATGTAAAATTGATACTATCTATATATACTAATCAAACCTTTCAAGTATTTGAGAAAAAAATTCAACTTTGAATCTTTGTTTCGGCTAATATAGTTTCAGGACATTCATCAGCATAAAGTATTTTTCTCCGTTGAGATCGCAATGATGAAGCTACAAAAAACATATTTGGTATTTCTAGGGAACTAGCAATACGCTCGGTTAATTGAACACACCTACTCATTAAATTTTTCATCGGAACGCATTAAAATCAAACTGTTTTTTGTATTTTCTAAAACTGTTATGCCAGTTGACAGATTAACGGACGGACTTTGCAAATATTTACTAGTTTAATTTATATTTTCTAAAGTATCAAACCAAATTAGCAGGCAGCAGGGCCGGACAAAGCATATGTGCAAGATGTGCAAATGCACAGGGCGCAGAATTCTGGGGGCGCATTGCCAGGAGCAAGAAAATGTAATCTGATCTTGCAAACAAATATGTACTACTACATATTTGCCATTCTTTAACCACAAACATTCTTAAAATAATCTCAAAAAAACATCCATCACAACTGTCCTAAGTTATCTCTTGCGCACTAACTAACATCACTTTCATTGTTGCATTCAATGAAAATTTAACTCAAGATATCACAGAACTAAAAATCCTACCTACCTCATTTCCAAATATTTCACCCTGTTCGTACAAGAGAAAAAAAAAAAATCTCAACACAAAAAAGTTTCATGCAAGAGAAAAAAAGAAAAAATCTCAATACAAAAAAGTTCCATGCCATCTCATATGTGCAAGATATATTTTATGCACACCGAGTCCCAAAATTAACATAGAGAGTATGACAAAGCAAAATACTTATTCATATCGAATCGTATGGGCGCTAGTACGTGCAGGTTTTGTATCACGCACGGTACCTGAATTTGAGTTCTCATCTACAAAAAAAAACAACAAAAAAATGCCTCCGAAAAAAGAGAGCAGATAGGTTGCTGTGCTACCTTCTATTCTACTACAAATCAAAGACACTCCATATAGGTATATATATATATGGAGTGTTTTTTTTTTGTTTTATTTTTTGTAGATGAGAACTCACATTCAGGTACCGTGCGTGATACAAAACCTGCACGTACTAGCCCATACGATTCGATATGAATAAGTATTTTGCTTCGTCATACTCTCTATGTTAATTTTGGGACTCGGTGTGCATGATATAAATCTTGCACATATGAGGTGGCATGGAAATTTTTTGTGTTGAGATTTTTCCTTTTTTTCTCTTGCATGGAACTTTTTTGTGTTGAGATTTTTTCTCTTGTACGAACAGGGTGAAATATTTGGAAGTGGGGTAGGTAGGATTTTTAGTTCTGCGATATTTTGAGTTAAATTTTCATTGAATGCAATATGCAACAATGAAAGTGATGTTAGTAAGTGCGCAAGAGATAACTTAGGACAGTTGTGATGGATGTATTTTTGAGATTATTTTAAGAATGTTTGTGGTTAAAGAATGGCAAATATGTAGTAGTACATATTTGGTTGCAAGATCAGATTACATTTTCTTGCTCCTGGTAATGCGCCCCCAGAATTCTGCGCCCTGTGCATTTGCACATCTTGCACATATGCTTTGTCCGGCCCTGAGTAGTACTTTTAGCAATAAAGTTTAAGGAAGTAAAATACAAATTTTGTTTTCATACAAATAATTCAAAATATAATGGGGGTCATATCCATTAACGCAATACGAATCGTTTTGAATTGAAGGGAGTTCCTACGGAAAAACAAACATATTATCTCCCAGGGGTGGGGGGTCATGACCCCCCAAAGTGGTTTGTAGTACTCCATATTTCAATAGACCTTTAGACGACACGAGACTGATTTCCGTTTGATATTCCAGGGAATTTAAGAAAGTAAGTAAGTAAGTGTGATTTTTATTTACATTTATAAGAAGTAATTACATAGTTTGGTAGTTATCACAAAAGAGCATTGGCATGTGCCGTCAGCCGAAAAGAGAGCAATAATATTTCTTAATACAAAGTATGAATTAATTTAACGCAAAGTTTACATTAATAACAAATAGATAAACTAATACAATAAATATAAAAATGAATTATTTGATTATAAAATTAAAGGCAGAATCAAAAAGATTCGTTTATGATTTGATTTCGATATTTATAGGCAGTTTTGATGTAGAAGTAAAGAAGTATCCAATTATCGCCATTAAGAATACCCTGAATTTCATCTCCATTAAGAGTATTTTTTCTCCAGATTGATCTTCTGATTGAGTTTAAAATAGGACATATGCCAATGAAATGACAGATGTCTTCTCTAGTTCTCATATTGCACAAGGTGCATTCCGTATTTTGCTCGCTTATGTAGGGTACGTAATTAAGTCTGAGGAGTTCGCCTCTCGCTTTAAAGATAGTACTGATAACATCTAGACTATTCTGGTCATTAAAGTAATTGTTTTCTCCCAGGAAATGGTTTAAAAGCTTATACGAGCTTCTTGTTTGACTTTGTTGACAATGATCGATGAAAGCATTTCTAGCTGAGTCTTTAATTTTACTTAAAAGGGTTTGCAGGTTTATTCTTAAATAATCTTCATTTTCTAGTTGGAGTGGAACATCATGCTCTAGGCTCAGTCTTCTCCATTCCGAAAAAAAATGTTCATTTCTGTTTTTGAGATGCTAAGCGATTTTATTTGTGAGGCGATGATTAGGGTGGTTCAAGGTCTTTATTATATATGAAAAGTGTAAATCAAGAGTGTACAAATACAGTAGAGGTAGACCAGTTTCGAGGTGCAACATGTACGTTGGTGAATTTTCTGGAAGTCTGAATATTTTTTTTAAGAAAAAACGTAAGAGTTTTTCTACTTCTTCAAACTCGAGAATACCTCAAACTTGTGCCGCATAACACATAATTGATCTGACTACTGCATCAAAAATTCTGTATTTTACACTTGAAGCTATATTTCGATTGCAGAATACTGTTTTCCAATTACAGTTTATCGCGCGTTTGGATTCTTTAAGTTTTTCTTGTAAATGCTTTTTGAATGATAGCATTTGAGTAATCCAAACACCGAGGTATTTATATTCCTTAACAGTTTCCAGTTTTTCATTTCCCCAAGTCCAACTTTCATTCCTTGCAAGACGACCCGCTCTGTTTCGAAACACCATTACTTTTGATTTAGTGTATTTATTTTTAGGTTCCACAGTTTGCAGTAACAATAAAGTTTATTTATCATGATCTGGAGCATGTTGGGAGATTTAGAGAGAACTAAAATGTCATCAGCGTAGAGCAATATTTTTAAGGACATTCCATCAAAAAGAACTCCTCCCGGAAGAACCGTAACTAGATCGTCTAAATAAATTGAGAAGAGGAGTGGACTCAAGAGACATCCCTGCTTTACACCAGTTGTTGGTTCGAACCAATTTGAAAGAATATTTCCATCCCAAACAGCCGACTTATTTTCTTCGTAGAGCTTTTGAAAGATTCTTAACATTTTTGTTGAAACTCCAAGGTTGCTTAGTTTGAGAAATAGAGATCTTCTGTGTATGCAATCGAAAGCTGCCTTGAAGTCTACGAAGAACGCATACATTTTTTTTCCTTTTTCCACATACATACGAGCAATGCTTATTAGAGAGAAGATATTATCTACTGTTGAGTACCCCTTGCGGAAGCCGGCTTGAAATTCGCTTAACAGGTCATTTTCGTTTATCCAGTCTGTTAAACGTTGAAGTAAGATGCCTGTGAAGATTTTCATGACAGTGTTTAAAAACGATATACCTCTGTAGTTACTGGGATTTTTTGGATCTCCTTTTTTTAAAATCGGTAGTATTACACTTTTCTTAAAACTGTCAGGGACTTTACTAAAAAATCTGTTGAAGCGTTCTTGAAGAACTCATACGATATGCGATCTTCACCAGGGGCTTTATTCAATCCACATCGGTGTATGACACTTGTAACATCTTCGAACAATCGTCGCCCGAGAATTGGTTTGTTCCATACGCCATTGGCACTTTTTCGAGAAAAACGCATTTAAAGGTTCGCGTACTTAGTACTCCGAAACTGTGCGATAGGATTTTGTTTTTATTTTTTTAAATTGAAGTTAGTCTTATTAAGACTTCACCTATCAATTTTCAAAGTGTTTTGTCTTACCGTTAACAAGATACGTTAATCAGCACAAAAGTCTACTTTTTTGGCTTGTATCCCACCTCATACATTTTGAAAATGATTTCTTTTTCCATACACGTGGACCACACAAAAATGAATATGGCACAAACCAATTCTCATCAATATATAATGTGAAAGGCAAGAATGCATGTTGGATGCTAAAATTTTAAAAGAAATCGATTATATCTTTGTTTTCAATAAAGTCTTTATTAAAAAAAAAATAAACATTTTTCTTTAAAAATAAACAAAAAAATTAAAGCAGTTCTACTGCTATAACAAAGTTTTCATTTACAGTACAATATTCTTATTAATTCATTACTTAAAAAGATAGTACATTGTAAATACACTAATTTGGTAAAAACAAAATAAAAAAGCAGTTTTATTGCTATCACTTTTTTAGTTTCTAAATATTAAGCAATTTTTTAAGATATTGTTATCAATTTCAGGTAAAAACGGTAACGAGTCTTTAAGGTCTTTTTTCTTTTCTTTTGAGATCGGTGTTTTAGAGGTTTGTGTTAATTTTGCACAAAGCAAATTTTTCGGTGTTGGTAGTGCACCCTTGGTGGCTGTCTTAAATAAACTTACAGTTTTGTATTTTTTTTCTTTCGCCGAGTTTTTAAATTTTATTTCAAAATCGAAATTTTTTTCATAAAGTAATATTTTTACTTTGGAAAAAGGTACCTTGCTGAAGTCCATTTTGTTAGCCAAAATGGAATACGCCTTAAAATCTTCAGGAAGCATTTGAATAATTTTAAGTTCAACTTTGTCTGTGTTCATGCTTTTTAAAAGCTTTACTAGGTGAAGTGGACTATGAATCTCAAGGTTTTTCAAATACTTATCGATTGCCGATTGAATACAATCCACCTCCTGAATTAAGGAATGTCCCGGCTCGGAATATCTCTGGACAATCATCTCTACATCACTTCGGTTCAGGAACATTTGAATTGCGGTGGAATTGATTTTGTTCCTATTCTGCGGAACACATGAATCACTCCATAGTATGATGGATTTTAAGGTGTGGTATACTTCGATAAGCCTGTCCAAAATTTTTATTAATGCACTTGCAATGTCATTTCCTGAGCGACCACTATGAGCTTCTGTCCAAACTACGCAATAAGTAAATCTTTTTATGCCAGGGATAGCAACTACTACTGTTGCAGTTAGATTGAACATATTAAGCTTCCTCTGATAGTAAAATGCGGATGCGGATTTCATACAATTGTCTCGGGATATCTACACAATTGTAATGGATATGGCACAAACCAATACTAAAATTGCGATTATTGTCCCATAAACATAGCATTTCTTTAACACAAGTGCACGTAGGACAAACCAATTCTCAACATTCTTAGTATTTTTCTGTCCCTTGTCACCGTAATATGCATGTGGAACAAAACAATTCTGACAAAAAACTTGACAAAATTTATATGGAAAAAATGTCCCAAACGCCAAAAAAAGGTTTATGGCACAAAACAATTCTAGAAAATGTTGATTTTGGTGGATATGGAACAAAATTGATGTTGGATATCTCGGGATTGAAAAGACGTAGCGCAAATCTGATCACAGATTTAGAAAGAGCATACAAAATTACCATAGAATCCATTCCTAACTCAAAACCGACAAAAGTGGCGTATGGAACAAACCAATTCTCGGGCGACGCAATATAGATCGGTCTAAGAAAATGTCCTGTTGATATGGGAGTGCATATTCCATGGGGTTTGGATTTGGTGGCGGATTTAGTAGTTTTTTGAAATGTGTAGCTAACTCTCCAGCTTCCACTTTGATATTTTGCGAGAACAGGGCTCCATTTAGCACTTTGGCAGTTTTCCAGAAGGAACGACTGTCTTTGATGTTAAATCGCTTTTGTTTTTGAGCGCATAAAATTTTGTAGTTTTTGTTAGCCTCGCGATACATGATTTTAGCGTAATTGGAATTGCATCTTCTTAACAGGAGGAGAAAGGCAAATGATTTTTTCTTTGCAGATTCGCATTCCCAATCATACCATGGTTGCTTGCCTATGTTAACTGTTTTTTTCTGCAAAGGCTTCGCTGATTCCATAATACACGAAGTAAGAATATCTGCGCCCCATATAGACTGAAGATCAGCTTCGTTTATAAGGCTAACATTGTGGTTTAGATTCGCTGTATACTTCTGTAAATCTCTTTCATACCACCGTATTTTAGGTAATAAATACTGTTGTTTAGGCTGAGAATCCTGCTGAAGCTTAATATTAACTTGAACAGATATTGGTAAATGGTCTGAGTAGGAAAGCTCATTCACTTTGAAGTCGGCAATATATTTTAGCCATATTCCCTTTGCAAGACAATAATCTATCGTTGAGCAAGCAGTACCCCTGATAAATGTGAAATTACCATTTGTATCGCCGTATGTTCGTCCATTTAGTAACGTTAAGCCGATGGATTCACACATTTCAACTAGTTTCTTTCCATTGCCATCAAAGACTTCATCTGTTGCACTTCTTACATTTTTTATTGAATCAGTCTAAAATTCCGGCTCTTCATTCAGTATTTGTGAATTTTCAACTCTCCCGTTAAAATCGCCAATGATCCTCCGTCCAAAAAGACTTCCTCCGCTAGCTCTTCCTTGTGTGGACGTCCTAGTTGCTGGTATCCATAATAGTTTGTGATTAATTTAAGAATTCCGTTGAATAGTCGGAAATATCATTTTCGTTAATGATGGAATAAATTTTTGTACGTCATCAGTTAGACAATTATCTTATTTTGAATTTGGAAAAATTTAGTTTTTTTTTTTCTGGACAACAAACTATTTGCTGACCCAAACATGATTATTGAAATGTTGAGCAATCTATAGATCTGTTTTTCAGCAAATTTGGCGTTGAAAGTGGTATTACTGGCCTTTTTTAGGCTGTTCTTGGGTGTACCCACGATTGCCACATTGGTCATCTGTGATCAAATTTGGTCATTATTTTTTCACTTGGTGAAATGGTCATTTTTTATTCCTTTGGTCATAATTTTCGGAAACGGCGAAAGATGTTTAACAATTTGAGTAAGGAAAACGTTCTTTTAACATACTACACTTGGCTAAATAGAAATAACTGTTAAAATCATTTAAGTAACTTTGTGTAAGTAATAATTTTATTAAAATATAAACTCTTGATCTGAATTGGACTTAGGGAACACAAGTCGTAAAAATTCTCGAAATCGAAATTATTGTAAAAACTTATATACTGTGATCTCATGTTAAAACGCTTTGTTTTTATATTTGGTCATCTTTATTTGGGTTAATCTAATTTAATTATGTATGTTAGGGATTTTGTGAGTTTATTTGTACGTAATTAAAAAATAAAAATGTCATCTGCATAATACGAAAAATATGTTAGACAAAATGTGATGAATTCATTAATCTGTGTTTACAAATTTTTCGGACTTGAATTATACTGGTCATTTTTACCTACAAGTGGTCATTTTTAACTTCCCATAGGAAGTTATTATAATGGGTCCGATTTGTCAAATTGAAAATTTTGACATTTCTCGACGTTTCAAGGTTCCTAGAGTCGAAATAAAAGATTTTTAGAAAGATGTCTGTGCGTGCGTGTGTACATACGTTCGTACGTCCGTACGTTCGTACGTCTGTACGTCCGTACGTCTGTACGTTCGCGACGTTTTTTTCGTCCTCCATAGCTCAAGAACCAGAAGAGATA
This sequence comes from Eupeodes latifasciatus, assembly GCA_920104205.1. Taxonomy (NCBI): domain Eukaryota; kingdom Metazoa; phylum Arthropoda; class Insecta; order Diptera; family Syrphidae; genus Eupeodes; species Eupeodes latifasciatus. The sequence goes on along the minus strand of OV049924.1, from coordinate 368,697,055 downwards.
TCAACTTCAAATAAATTTTGTTATACAGATAATAAGGCAGAAAGATGCAGAAAGGGCTCTCAAGAAAATTGCGTGGGTGGTTTTTTTACCATAGCAGTTTAAAAAAAAGGTGAAAATTTTGGTTAACCCTAAATATCTCATGAACCAATGACGCTAGAGACTTGAATTAAATTTTATGTTATATATTGTAACGTGGTACAAAACAATTATATTTTTGGAAAAAAATTTAATTAACGGTTTTTTTTATAAATCAAAAAAACCGAAAAAAAATTTGTCACTTCGAAAATTTTATGACCAAAATATGAATTCATCTCCAAAACAATTTTGTGCAACGCAGAATAATGTTTTTGACATCTGATAAAATTTTGAGAAAAATCTAGGTAGGTAGGTAGGTAGAAATGGCGATCTCAGGGCAGACCTAGCCTGAGATCCAATTAGCGCTGTAGTGCGCCGTTTTGATACCAAAACTCGTTTGACCTGTGAAATAAAGGAGAAGATTTATAGCGATTAAGTTAGAGCCATTTTGTCGCATTGAGAAAAGAGATTAGGTCTCTAATCTTTGTCTCAGATAGCTCATTCAGTTCGTGAAAGAATGCTTTCCCAAAGCATTTCATTCTAGTGCTTGCCAAGGCAGGACATTTGCAGAGGAAATGGATTATCGTTTCACTTTCTCTTTGGTCGCAGCAACTACGGCAAAAAGTGTTGTAAGAGATACCCAACTTCTCTGCATGGACTCCAATGGGCCAGTGTCCGGTACAAACCGCAACAATCCTGGCTATGTCTTGCCTTGGCCTGCGTAGAAGATCGTTTGTACGGGTTTTATTATAGGTGGGTCATATCTTCCTAGATATAATGCAGTTGGGTAAATTGCTCCAAATACGGTTTGATTCAGTTTGGTATATGGAAAAAATTTTACCCTTCATAGCACCAAGAGGAATGTTAACCATTTCCGCAAGAGAGCTATGAAGGGCCGATCCTTGCCTGGCTAACTCGTCAGCCCGTTCATTTCCCACGATACCACTATGGCCCGGAACCCAGATCAGGGTGACACCGAGGTTAATGTTCAGGCTCGCAAGCTCATTGCGACATTGCTGGACCAATTTAGATGAGGATGTAGCCGAGTTAATGGCTTTGATAGCTGCCTGACTGTCTGTGAAGATAGCCGCATTTCGGTTTTGGTTTGGGCTTTGTTTAAGTATTTTACATGCCTCCCTAATTGCCAGCATTTCAGCCTGAAAAACGCTAGCAAAGTCAGGAAGCCTAAAGGATTTAGCTACATTTAGGGACTCAGAAAAGATCCCAGAACCAACTCCGCACTCCATCTTTGAGCCGTCAGTAAAGATGGTTGTATCGAAACCTATCGACACGATGTCATCCTCCCAATCTTCTCTGGATGGGAAAAAGACCTTAAAACCCCTACTAAGGCTCAAAGATGGAGTGCAGTAGTCAGTGTCTACCGAGATAATATCTGAGGGAATCAATTTCGCTGTGTTGCTGTGACCATAAGGTTTTGACAACCAGCTATTTGATTCCTTCAACCTAATAGCGCTGCAGGAAACTATGTATTTAATAAAAAGGTCGATTGGTAGAAGATCCCCCCTGTGGTGCCCACGCAAGCTGTTCTCTGAACCTTCCTTAGCTTATCGATATTATAGGCTTTGCTAAGAGCAGGCCACCACACAATCGAACCATAAGTTAAGATTGGTCGTACTACGGCTGTGTACGTCCATAAAATCATCTTCGACTGAAGTCCCCACTTTTTGCCGAAAGTTTTGCTGCAGGCGTAGAAGGCAACACAGGCCTTCTTAACCCGCACTTCAATATTTCGTTTCCAGTTTAATTTAGGGTCGAGTATAACTCCCAAATATTTTGCACTGGGAGACAATGAAAGGATTTGACCGTTGAGTCGAGGTAGCGTGAAAGGCGGTCCCAAACGCCAAAAAAAGGTTTATGGCACAAAACAATTCTAGAAAATGTTGATTTTGGTGGATATGGAACAAAATTGATGTTGGATATCTCGGGATTGAAAAGACGTAGCGCAAATCTGATCACAGATTTAGAAAGAGCATACAAAATTACCATAGAATCCATTCCTAACTCAAAACCGACAAAAGTGGCGTATGGAACAAACCAATTCTCGGGCGACGCAATATAGATCGGTCTAAGAAAATGTCCTGTTGATATGGGAGTGCATATTCCATGGGGTTTGGATTTGGTGGCGGATTTAGTAGTTTTTTGAAATGTGTAGCTAACTCTCCAGCTTCCACTTTGATATTTTGCGAGAACAGGGCTCCATTTAGCACTTTGGCAGTTTTCCAGAAGGAACGACTGTCTTTGATGTTAAATCGCTTTTGTTTTTGAGCGCATAAAATTTTGTAGTTTTTGTTAGCCTCGCGATACATGATTTTAGCGTAATTGGAATTGCATCTTCTTAACAGGAGGAGAAAGGCAAATGATTTTTTCTTTGCAGATTCGCATTCCCAATCATACCATGGTTGCTTGCCTATGTTAACTGTTTTTTTCTGCAAAGGCTTCGCTGATTCCATAATACACGAAGTAAGAATATCTGCGCCCCATATAGACTGAAGATCAGCTTCGTTTATAAGGCTAACATTGTGGTTTAGATTCGCTGTATACTTCTGTAAATCTCTTTCATACCACCGTATTTTAGGTAATAAATACTGTTGTTTAGGCTGAGAATCCTGCTGAAGCTTAATATTAACTTGAACAGATATTGGTAAATGGTCTGAGTAGGAAAGCTCATTCACTTTGAAGTCGGCAATATATTTTAGCCATATTCCCTTTGCAAGACAATAATCTATCGTTGAGCAAGCAGTACCCCTGATAAATGTGAAATTACCATTTGTATCGCCGTATGTTCGTCCATTTAGTAACGTTAAGCCGATGGATTCACACATTTCAACTAGTTTCTTTCCATTGCCATCAAAGACTTCATCTGTTGCACTTCTTACATTTTTTATTGAATCAGTCTAAAATTCCGGCTCTTCATTCAGTATTTGTGAATTTTCAACTCTCCCGTTAAAATCGCCAATGATCCTCCGTCCAAAAAGACTTCCTCCGCTAGCTCTTCCTTGTGTGGACGTCCTAGTTGCTGGTATCCATAATAGTTTGTGATTAATTTAAGAATTCCGTTGAATAGTCGGAAATATCATTTTCGTTAATGATGGAATAAATTTTTGTACGTCATCAGTTAGACAATTATCTTATTTTGAATTTGGAAAAATTTAGTTTTTTTTTTTCTGGACAACAAACTATTTGCTGACCCAAACATGATTATTGAAATGTTGAGCAATCTATAGATCTGTTTTTCAGCAAATTTGGCGTTGAAAGTGGTATTACTGGCCTTTTTTAGGCTGTTCTTGGGTGTACCCACGATTGCCACATTGGTCATCTGTGATCAAATTTGGTCATTATTTTTTCACTTGGTGAAATGGTCATTTTTTATTCCTTTGGTCATAATTTTCGGAAACGGCGAAAGATGTTTAACAATTTGAGTAAGGAAAACGTTCTTTTAACATACTACACTTGGCTAAATAGAAATAACTGTTAAAATCATTTAAGTAACTTTGTGTAAGTAATAATTTTATTAAAATATAAACTCTTGATCTGAATTGGACTTAGGGAACACAAGTCGTAAAAATTCTCGAAATCGAAATTATTGTAAAAACTTATATACTGTGATCTCATGTTAAAACGCTTTGTTTTTATATTTGGTCATCTTTATTTGGGTTAATCTAATTTAATTATGTATGTTAGGGATTTTGTGAGTTTATTTGTACGTAATTAAAAAATAAAAATGTCATCTGCATAATACGAAAAATATGTTAGACAAAATGTGATGAATTCATTAATCTGTGTTTACAAATTTTTCGGACTTGAATTATACTGGTCATTTTTACCTACAAGTGGTCATTTTTAACTTCCCATAGGAAGTTATTATAATGGGTCCGATTTGTCAAATTGAAAATTTTGACATTTCTCGACGTTTCAAGGTTCCTAGAGTCGAAATAAAAGATTTTTAGAAAGATGTCTGTGCGTGCGTGTGTACATACGTTCGTACGTCCGTACGTTCGTACGTCTGTACGTCCGTACGTCTGTACGTTCGCGACGTTTTTTTCGTCCTCCATAGCTCAAGAACCAGAAGAGATATCAACTTCAAATAAATTTTGTTATACAGATAATAAGGCAGAAAGATGCAGAAAGGGCTCTCAAGAAAATTGCGTGGGTGGTTTTTTTACCATAGCAGTTTAAAAAAAAGGTGAAAATTTTGGTTAACCCTAAATATCTCATGAACCAATGACGCTAGAGACTTGAATTAAATTTTATGTTATATATTGTAACGTGGTACAAAACAATTATATTTTTGGAAAAAAATTTAATTAACGGTTTTTTTTATAAATCAAAAAAACCGAAAAAAAATTTGTCACTTCGAAAATTTTATGACCAAAATATGAATTCATCTCCAAAACAATTTTGTGCAACGCAGAATAATGTTTTTGACATCTGATAAAATTTTGAGAAAAATCTAGGTAGGTAGGTAGGTAGAAATGGCGATCTCAGGGCAGACCTAGCCTGAGATCCAATTAGCGCTGTAGTGCGCCGTTTTGATACCAAAACTCGTTTGACCTGTGAAATAAAGGAGAAGATTTATAGCGATTAAGTTAGAGCCATTTTGTCGCATTGAGAAAAGAGATTAGGTCTCTAATCTTTGTCTCAGATAGCTCATTCAGTTCGTGAAAGAATGCTTTCCCAAAGCATTTCATTCTAGTGCTTGCCAAGGCAGGACATTTGCAGAGGAAATGGATTATCGTTTCACTTTCTCTTTGGTCGCAGCAACTACGGCAAAAAGTGTTGTAAGAGATACCCAACTTCTCTGCATGGACTCCAATGGGCCAGTGTCCGGTACAAACCGCAACAATCCTGGCTATGTCTTGCCTTGGCCTGCGTAGAAGATCGTTTGTACGGGTTTTATTATAGGTGGGTCATATCTTCCTAGATATAATGCAGTTGGGTAAATTGCTCCAAATACGGTTTGATTCAGTTTGGTATATGGAAAAAATTTTACCCTTCATAGCACCAAGAGGAATGTTAACCATTTCCGCAAGAGAGCTATGAAGGGCCGATCCTTGCCTGGCTAACTCGTCAGCCCGTTCATTTCCCACGATACCACTATGGCCCGGAACCCAGATCAGGGTGACACCGAGGTTAATGTTCAGGCTCGCAAGCTCATTGCGACATTGCTGGACCAATTTAGATGAGGATGTAGCCGAGTTAATGGCTTTGATAGCTGCCTGACTGTCTGTGAAGATAGCCGCATTTCGGTTTTGGTTTGGGCTTTGTTTAAGTATTTTACATGCCTCCCTAATTGCCAGCATTTCAGCCTGAAAAACGCTAGCAAAGTCAGGAAGCCTAAAGGATTTAGCTACATTTAGGGACTCAGAAAAGATCCCAGAACCAACTCCGCACTCCATCTTTGAGCCGTCAGTAAAGATGGTTGTATCGAAACCTATCGACACGATGTCATCCTCCCAATCTTCTCTGGATGGGAAAAAGACCTTAAAACCCCTACTAAGGCTCAAAGTAGGAGTGCAGTAGTCAGTGTCTACCGAGATAATATCTGAGGGAATCAATTTCGCTGTGTTGCTGTGACCATAAGGTTTTGACAACCAGCTATTTGATTCCTTCAACCTAATAGCGCTGCAGGAAACTATGTATTTAATAAAAAGGTCGATTGGTAGAAGATCCCCCCTGTGGTGCCCACGCAAGCTGTTCTCTGAACCTTCCTTAGCTTATCGATATTATAGGCTTTGCTAAGAGCAGGCCACCACACAATCGAACCATAAGTTAAGATTGGTCGTACTACGGCTGTGTACGTCCATAAAATCATCTTCGACTGAAGTCCCCACTTTTTGCCGAAAGTTTTGCTGCAGGCGTAGAAGGCAACACAGGCCTTCTTAACCCGCACTTCAATATTTCGTTTCCAGTTTAATTTAGGGTCGAGTATAACTCCCAAATATTTTGCACTGGAAGACAATGAAAGGATTTGACCGTTGAGTCGAGGTAGCGTGAAAGGCGGTACTTTAGTTTTGGTGCTAAAGAGCATCAGTTCAGTTTTACTTTGGTTAACTCCTAGACCACAACTAGTGGCCCAGATGCTAACTTTCTTCAAAGCTGACTCCGTGATTTCACTAATCACAGAGGTGTACTTTCCTGACACCAATAGCACCAAATCATCCGTATAGGCTACCGCCTTCACTCCACATCTCTCTAAATTAACGAGAATTGTATCCATGACCAGAAGGCACAGAAGAGGCGAAAGGACACCACCCTGGGGTGTTCCCCTACTTACGTGTTTTGTTGCGGTTGTATTGCCTAGAGTGGCTTGAATCTTCCTACCACTGAGCATGGAGATAATCCATTCTCGAATGAAGAATTCTACACCGAACTTCACGAGCGATTCTTCTATGGATTCGGTAAGGACGTTGTTAAACGCACCTTCTATGTCTAAGAAGGTGGCAAGAGTAAATTCTTTATAATGGATTGTTTTTTCTACAGTACGCACTACCTCATGGAGGGCAGTCTCCGTAGATTTGCCCTTATGATAAGCATGCTGAGAGCTTTCGAGAGGTCTTCCATCTAGGATTTCTCTAATATGGTAATCAAGAATGCGCTCCAAGGTTTTAAGCACAAAAGATGTTAAGCTTATTGGTCTGAAATCCTTCGCGGATTCGTGACCACGCCTACCCACTTTCGGGATAAAAACTACCTTGACCTGTCTCCACGACATGGGCACATGTTTGAGAAGGAGGCATCCTTTGAAAATTAGTTCCAGCCATGGAGCTGCCAAAAGAGAAAAATCTAATTGACAGTTTTTTTTATAAAAAATAAAATCCTAAACAAAAATTTACTCATAGTTGGTAAAAATTGAATTTCGACGCAAATATCTTTTCAAAAACTTGAGGTTAAGGCTTCAAACTTTTTTATCTTATAAGAAATATTTTTTTAAACATTCAGAAAAATGTTGAGAAAAATCGAATTGACAGTTTTAAAAAAAAAATTAAAACCTAAAAAAAATTAATAAAAGTTGGTAAAAATTGATTTTCGACTCAAATATCTTTTCAAAAATTTGAGATAATGTCTTCTAACTAATTTTAACTTATAAGAAATACTGTTTTCAACATTCGATACAATTTTGAGAAAAATCAAATTGACAGTTTTTTTACAAAAATTAAAACCTAAAAAAAAACAATACTAAAACTTGGTAAAAATTTACTTTTGACTCAAATATCTTTTCAAAAATTACAAATATTGGCTTAAAACTTATTTTATTTCACAGAAAATATTGTTTTCGATATTCATATATCATTCGATATAAAAATCCAACAGTCCGTTTTTTCATAAAAACATAAAATCTACAAAAAATAGTACGCAAATTTGGTAAAAATTGATACATATAGACAAACTTTTAAGCAAGACAAATCGACAGACGGGATGGGAAGTTATCAGTGTGGGTCGCATCCCAGCCTCTTTTTATTTTCAAATTGGGACGCAAACTTTTTTTTCAAGTGGCAACCATAATCTTGCCACGGCCTGTGTCAAAAATGTTGTCGTGTGAGACCGTGCACTTATTTAAAAACTATTTATTGAATTTATTAAAACTACAAAAATAAAATTAATATTAAAGTTTCAAAATCACTATTAAAATAGAATAAATTATCTTAATTCATAAAAATCATTTCAATTGACCTTAAGTCTATATTATATCAGAAATTTTAAGGCAATATTGAATGATTCGCATTCAATTTAACTCGTCACGTTCTTATGTATAATTTATATTCTTATAAATAAAATAAAACTCAAATTGATATGATTGGTGAAACAGCGAGTTAAATATAAAAATGTCAATTCCTTTTAAATTATATAAATGCCAACGACTTTATTATGTCAAAAGTCAACACAAAAGTGTTCATATTATACAGTTTTATAGCGAGCCCCTGGAGACCGACCGACATCATCATGAGATGAGGATGAGGATGACGACGACGACGTGAAAAACACAAGCCTTATAGCTCTCATTCAACTTTTCATTGTTTTCCATTGCAACTTATTCCAAATATTTTCATTTACTGTTTGACACAACACGTTCGAAAATTTTCTCCCAGCTATATTTTACCTATAGATATGTACATTTAAACTATCTACAAACCTATGTACGGTAGGTTAACGTTGAACATTTTCGAAAGGAGAAAATCACTTGAAAATCACATATAAGCCAATACTTCAGCCCGCCTCTGTTTTCGTATAGATTGTAGTTGCAGTAGCGGTATAGTTTTCTTATGCTCTGAGCTCATATTGTGAGCTTAAGCTATATTCGTTTGGTTGTTCAAAAATGACTACTATTAGGTTAGGTTAGGTACTATAAAACTGAACTACATTCCAGGGCATATATGAAACTGCATCATCGCATCGCAACTCAGCTCAGGTCAGCTGATAGCTGATGGCTGATGCATGACGAATTGAGGTTGGGGCTGTGTTAAGGAATGTGTACGAACATCACAATACGTTATTTTTCAATGCCGCAACTTTGTTGCTGATTTTCCACATCACTGCTCGTCTTAACATAGTGACTTCCAATTCCAATTCACAATACCCGAAACGAGACCGAACGAGAATTCTAGCAACCGTTGCCTGGCCCGCCTAGCCTAGCCCGCCCCAAACCCCAACCCAAGACCACCCGGCCAAACGATAACAAACGGCAAAAGCATCAGCTCAGCAGCGCAATATTAACCATCAGCTAGAGAAGCAACTGCGGAATTTGATTTTCCTCGAGGATCTTCAATGTTCGGGGTTTTAATTTGACAGCTCAGGGTTACTGGCTCCAGTCATTCTGTCAGTTACAGCTCTTATTACAAGAAGGAGGTTGTTTCGATTTCAACTTGAACTGGAACTGAACGTGAAGAGAAAAGTAGAAGAAGAATAAGCAACGTCTGCGTCCGTATCCGCGTCCTCATCCATCCGTCGCCACCACCACCGTCGGTCGTCGTTAGGAATTGTTTTGCAGAATTCGTTCATAAAACGTTTCGAGGACTTGTACTTCTGATTCCTATTCTATACGAACCTAAACCTATAGTAGCTGTATTTGGTACATATTTGAAAAAACCAAGCCAAGGAAAAAGGAATTCGATTCATTCGCCCAAAAGTGGAGTAGATGGATCACCACGATTACCAGTGTGGGCTTGGCTTGGCTTCAGATTCGAAAGCATCAGTTCAGTGCATATGGCTTTGAGAAAGACGATGACGATAGCAATGATTAGCTCAGTTGGTTGTATTTTCCAAAAGAATTCGTTCGATTTTTATTTCGTATTTGTTGTTTTTGTTTCATACAGGTTTTTCATTTCTTTGAGGAAAATCTTTGGCGTATAAAAATGCCCCACGGAGATTTTAGTGGATGCAACTTGAGAGAGAGAGTAGAGTATGTTCAGTGTTGCAAATCGCAACAATAGAGTCAAAAGTTATAACCCTTCCCGTTCCCATATCCCCCAGGAGAGTTAAACGTGCATCTGATGGCTAAGACAAGTCAAATGGACAGACGGTATTCGTAAATATATTGGAGCGGTGCATTAGGTACAATGTATCCAGTTCTTGAGGCGAGGAATAAGCAACCGTTTCAAAGTCATCGTCGTCGTCGTCGTTGGAGTCAGTCTAAAAGGGTACAACTAAGCCAGTCAAACCAAAGCAGACCAAACTCAAATATAAACCAAAACCAAGGAAGCTTCATGCAGATGCAATTGAGCATGTAATTGCCTTTGAAGAAGCACCACCACCGCCGCCGCAGGGGGATCCATCAGAGAAAGCGAGTTTTCCAATTATTTTGATTTTACGTGCGCATTTCTTGAGAACCCTTTTGTACCCGAAACCTAAAGCAAACCATCAGCTAACCAACTTGCCAAGGAGCTCGCAAGCCATCGGCCATTGGAATATAATAAAATTTATAAAAAGGTTATTCTTTGGTCAATTATATTATATGAATTGTATAAAAAGGATCACATGAAGTTGGGTGTAGCTGTAGATGTTGCAAGGACCAATAAGGACCAAGTTGATGGTTATTTTATAGATAGATAAACGTGCGTTAGGGGTTTGCTTTTTGTCTTGTCTTGTCTTGTTTTGTTGTTCTTTTGTTGTTATTATTTTGTTTTTTCGTTAGGGGGATAGAAAATTCCATGAATTTTATGCTCCATTGGAAATAATTAATTTCCCTGTGGAGCACCCAGTTATCCTACCTGAGGTTCTATTGTTATACTATACGGGTTGGTGATTTGTAACTGTCACTTTTCATCTATTTGTCACTTTAACTCCTAAATTGGTTTGGGCCTAAGTTATTTGGGAATTAGTGAGAAAGGCTTTTGTCTAGGTAGGTAGGTAGGTATATATATGTATCTTGCAGATATATTATTTGTATCTTGCTTGTTTAAAAGGAGAGATTTATTTTTAACTTTGTTTTATCAGTTTGTTTTTTGTTTATTTTGGTGAGAAATTTTGGGTGAAAGATGACAACAGTTTTGAGATTTAACCTGTCAAAATATATCCAAAGGTTGATAAGATTGTTATAATGTTATTTTTTATGACGAAAAAGGTAAACGTTTGTATGGTTAGATACTTAGTAAAATAGTTACTAGGGTATTGCTTTTTTTGTTCTGATTCATCAATCTCGCTTTTCATAGATATTTTTAGACATGCTATTGGCGTTTTCTCTTCAGTTCAATTAAAACTATTATATGCAGATATATGGGATTTTTAAAACTCACATAGGTGCCTATATGAAACTTAAATTAATATGCGTTATTAACTTCCCATAGGAAGTTATTGTAATGGGTCCGATTTGTCCAATTGAAAATTTTGACATTTCTCGACGTTTCAAGGTCCCTAGAGTCGAAATAAAAGATTTTTTGAAAGATGTCTGTGCGTGCGTGTGTACGTACGTCCGTACGTCCGTACGTCCGTATGTCCGTACGTTCGCGACGTTTTTTTCGTTGTCCATAGCTCAAGAACCAGAAGAGGTATCGACTTCAAATAAATTTTGTTATACAGATAATAAGGAAAGATGCAGAAAGGGCTCTCAAGAAAATTGCATGGGTGTTTTTTTTACCATAGCAGTTTAAAAAAAAGGTGAAAATTTTGGTTAACCCTTAATATCTTACGAACCAAAAATGCTAGAGACTTGAATTAAATTTTATATAATATGTTGTAACGTGATACCAAACAAGTATATTTTTCGAAAAAAATCCAGTTAACAGTTTTTTTTATAAATCAAAAAAACTGAAAAAAAAATTTGTCACCTCGAAAATTTTACGAATACAAAATGATTTTATCTCCAAAACAATTTTGTGCAACGAAGAATAATGTTTTTGACATCTGGTAAAATTTTGAGAAAAATCGAATTGACAGTTTTTTTATAAAAAATAAAAACCTAAAAAAAAACATTACTCAAAGTTGGTAAAAATTGAATTTCCACTCAAATATCTTTTCAAAACTTTGAGATATTGGCTTAAAACTACTTTTATCTTTCAAAAAATATTGTTGTCAACATTCAGTAAAATTTTGAAAAAAATCGAATTGATAGTTTTCTTACAAAAAATAAAATCTTAAAAGAAAATTTAACAAAAGTTGGTAAAAATTGATTTTCGACTCAAATATCTTTTCAAAAATTTTGAGATTATGGCTTCCAACGAATTTTAACTTATAAGAATTATTGTTTTCCACATTCGGAAAAATTTTGAGAAAAATCGAATTGACAGTTTTTTTTACAAAAAATAAAAACCTAAACAAAAAAATTAATAAAAGTTGGTAAAAATTGATTTTCGAATCAAATATCTTTTTAAAAATTTGAGATATTGGGTTTTAACTACTTTTATCTTTTGAAAAATAATGTTATCAACATGCAGTGAAATTTTGAGAAAAATCGAATAGACAGTTTTTTTTACAAAAAATAAAAACTTAAAAGAAAATTTAACAAAAGTTGGTAAAAATTGATTTTCGACGCAAATATCTTTTCAAAACTTTGAGATATTGGCTTTTATCTTTTTAAAAAAATTGTTTTCAACATTCAGTAAAATTTTGATAAAAATCTAATTGACAGTTTTTTTACAAAAAATAAAAACCTAACAAAAAAACAATACTAAAACTTGGTAAAAATTTACTTTCGACTCAAATAGCTTTTCAAAAATTAAAAATATTGTCTTCAAACTTTTTTTATTTCACAGAAAATATTGTTTTCGATATTCAGTGGTTTTTTATAAAAATCCAACAGTCCATTTTTTCATAAAAAAATAAAATCTACAAGAAATAGTACGCAAATTTGGTAAAAATTGATGTTCGGTTCTTGATATCTCTCAAATTAATTTAATTCATCTAATTAGTAAAAATTTAAGAAATGCTACTAAAATTGGTAAAAATTTGTTCTTTACTAAAAATCTATTTAACAAAACTAGATTTTCAAACTAAACTATTTCTTTATATGAAAAATATTGTTGGTAATTTTAAAATTTTTAAGAATAATTCAACTGACAACTTTTTTAACCCAACACGAAAACCTGCAAACTTTGAAGCAAAACAAATCGACAGACGGGATGGGAAGTTTTCAGTGTGGGTCGCATCCCAGCCTCTTTTTTCATACGATTTTGGCATTTACATAATGATGGACTGCCTTAAATTTGCTACAGAAGAAACTTAAGAGTTGAATGATGGTTTCGCGAATTTAAAATCCTTAATTCCCTTCCTTTAATCGCAAACAAAAAATGGTAATAACGTTTTTGACAACTAATACAATATTAAGAAAAATTAAAGTGACAGTACTACACAAAATTGGGAACAAATTATTTTCGATTCGAATATTGGGGTTGTTTTTTTTTTTGTCGTCCAAAGCTCAAGAACCAGTAGATATATCGACTTCAAAAAAATGTTCCTATACAGATAATATTACAGAAAGATGGAGAAAGCACTCTCAAAAAAATTGAGTGGGTTGAAAATATCTCACGAACCAATAACACTAGCGACTTGAATTAAATTTTATATTATATATTATGACGTAATACCAAACAAGTATATTTTTGGAAAAAATTCCAACTAACGGTGTTTTTATAAATCAAAAAAAGTAAAAAAAAAATATCTGCCACCTTGAATATCTTACGAAAAAAATGATCCAAATAATTTTGTGCAATTAAGGATAACGTCTTTGACATCTGGTAAAATTTTGAGAAAAATCGAGACACTTTTTTTTTATAAAAAAATAAAAACCTAAAAAAAACATTACTACAAGCTGGTCAAAATTGATTTTCGGCTCAAATATCTTTTCAAAAATTTTAGATATTCGTTTCAAATTAATTTTTTTATAAAAATTATTGTTTAATTCGGTAAAATTTTGAGAACAATCGAATTGTTTTTTTATAAAAAATAAAAGCCTAAAAAAGCATTACTAAAAGCTCGTACAAAAATGGCCTTTTAGCCAAATATCTTTTCAAAAACTTGAGATTATGGCCTTAAAGTAATTTTGTCTTTTAAAAAATACTGTTTTTAACATTCAGTAAAATTTTGAGAAAAATCGAATTGATTGGTCACATAGAATCCTTAGCATGCTCGAGAACTAACGTAGTCATAATACTCACTAGAGATCTAGTGATCTCACAAATTTAGGGTCATTGACAACTAGTGTAGGAAACAAGGAAGAAGAAAAATTCCTCGTGTTTTTTTAAGAATGACTAAAAATGTGTTTACTGTCTTTGGGACATCGCAGTTTTTTTGCCATCATTTTTGGTTATGTATAAATTTGGTTCGTCGAATATGGGCGTTGCAGCTCTTCCTGGTTTGGTTGAAGTTTTTCCGGCTTTCCTCAGTAAAACCTAATAGTAATAACCTTTTTCTAGCTAGAATCAAACCATGGAATTAACCCTGTTCGGGATAAAATTTCTCATTGACAAACGAATCAAATTTGTGATCATCTCAGCGCTGGCGTCTACGTCACGATCAATGAAGTTTAGTAACCAGTTAAAGATCCTGAAATAATTAATGAGACCATCTAAGTTGACTTTTTCGTATTGCTAAACGGTAAATAATATAATTTTGTAATTACTCTTTTATTTCAGGTTTTAAAAGTGATAACACATACCAAGTGCATACAGACAGGAGTTGTTTTTAGACGTGTGCTTTTTAATCTTTCAAAACTTTTTTCAAAATTGGTCTTTTTGACCAAATAATAGTTCGGTTCGGAAGAAGCATAATTTTGTTTAAGAAAACTTTTAGTAAGCACATTATTTCGCGTCGTGAGACTGTTAACAGCGTGGTATTTTTAGTGGGGTAATGTGAAGTAGCTTGTCAGCTCAGATAAGTTCGAGACAATTGACACCTTGAAAGAGAATACTTGTAGTTGTCCCATATGATAAAAAGTAGTAAGCAAAAGAAAGAACTATACTTTTGAGGATCATTATTTAAATAAATAGGTAAGTTTTCCAAATCAATAATCCATATCCTAAATATTTAGTTTAAAAACAACAACAAAAAGAGGCTGGGTTGCGACCCACTTGTATTCAATCCGCACTTGTACTGTGACGAGAATTCCAAGAGATCTCAGCATACATAAATCGGTTGGTCCGGATGGTAGGTATGTTCTTCAACGCTTGAAAAACCACTGTGTAAGCTTTTCCATCTATCGTACTGCTTAGGTCTCGTTTTGAGTGGATAAAAAACAGTATTTGTCCAGCCCATTCCCAAAAAAGGTGAATTCTTCTCACCCTCTTATTATCGACGATTGCACTTGGTTCCCTTCTTTCAAATGATTAATTATCAGCTCAAGATCAAAAACTTCTTAATGACTGGCAGTATGGCTTTCGCAGCAATAGATCCACCGGTGATTTCATGATTCATCCAACCACACAGTGGAGAAAAACTTTACAGAAAGTAAGATTATTGCACTTGATATTTCAAAAGCATTTGATAAGGTTTGGAATCAGGATCTTTTACCGAAAATAAGTGCCTTCGGTTTTCATGTATCCCCCTTTCATTGGATTAATAAAACCTTCAAAGTCTGAAAACCAAATAATAAAAAGAGGCTGGGATGCGACCCACACTGATAACTTCCCATCCCGTCTATCGATTTGATTTGCTTAAAAGTTTGTCTAAATGTATCAATTCTTACTAAATTTGCGTTCTATTTTTTGTAGATTTTATTTTTTTTTATGTCAATTACTGTCAATTCGATTTTTCTCAAAATTTGTCCTAATGTTGAAAACAATATTTCTTATAAGTTAAAATTAGTTAGAAGCCATAATCTCAAATTTTTGAAAAGATATTTAAGTCGAAAATCAATTTTTACCAACTTTTGTTAATTTTTTTTTTCGGTTTTTAATTTTTTGTAAAAAAAACTGTCAATTCGATTTTTTTCAAAATTTTACTGAATGTTGAAAACAATATTTTTTGAAAGATAAAAGTAGTTTAAAGCCAATATCTCAAAGTCTTGAAAAGATATTTGAGTCAAAACTCAATTTTTACCAACTTTTTTTTATTTTTTTTTAGGTTATTATTTTTTGTAAAAAACTGTCAATTCGATTTTTCTCAAAATTTTTCCTAATGTTGAAAACAATATTTCTTATAAGTTAAAATTAGTTAGAAGCCATAATCTCAAATTTTTGAAAAGATATTTAAGTCGAAAATCAATTTTTACCAACTTTTGTTAATTTTTTTTTTCGGTTTTTAATTTTTTGTAAAAAAAACTGTCAATTCGATTTTTTTCAAAATTTTACTGAATGTTGAAAACAATATTTTTTGAAAGATAAAAGTAGTTTAAAGCCAATATCTCAAAGTCTTGAAAAGATATTTGAGTCAAAACTCAATTTTACCAACTTTTTTTTTTATTTTTTTTAGGTTATTATTTTTTATAAAAAACCTGTCAATTCGATTTTTCTCAAAATTTTATCAGATGTCAAAAACATTATTCTTCGTTGCACAAAATTGTTTTGGAGATGAAATCATATTTAAGTCGTAAAATTTTCGAAGTGACACATTTTTTTTTTCAGTTTTTTTAATTTATAAAAAAAACCGTTAATTGATTTTTTTCCAAAAATATAATTGTTTTGTATCACGTTACAATATATATTATAAAATTTAATTCAAGTCTCTAGCATCATTGGTTCATGAGATATTTAGGGTTAACCAAAATTTTCACCTTTTTTTTAAACTGCTATGGTAAAAAAACCACCCACGCAATTTTCTTGAGAGCCCTTTCTGCATCTTTCTGCCTTATTATCTGTATAACAGAATTTATTTGAAGTCGATATCTGTTCTGGTTCTTGAGCTATGGACGACGAAAAAAACGTCGCGAACGTACGGACGTACGTACACACGCACGCACAGACATCTTTCTAAAAATCTTTTATTTCGACTCTAGGGACCTTGAAACGTCGAGAAATGTCAAAATTTTCAATTTGACAAATCGGACCCATTACAATAACTTCCTATGGGAAGTTAAAAATGGCGAGCCAATTTCGTTGACGTTTTCATACTCACATCCTTCTTCTTCGGATGTGGAACTGTAACGACAAAATATAAAAAGTTCGTTGATATAGCATTGTTAAAAGAGGAATTCAAAACAGCGTGGAATT
The DNA here is from genome assembly GCA_920104205.1 of Eupeodes latifasciatus. NCBI lineage: Eukaryota > Metazoa > Arthropoda > Insecta > Diptera > Syrphidae > Eupeodes > Eupeodes latifasciatus. The sequence continues at coordinate 368,680,385 of OV049924.1, read as the reverse complement.
TAATTTAAAACCCAATTCTGTCTTGTATCGTTTCAGCGAGATATACCCCCCTTTGCCATTATCCGTGGATAACACTTGAATCAATAATACTTACATATATTCTTAATCAACCACCTCTTGAGGAACGATAACATACAAATGTCGCAAGATGTTTTGGTTTTCTAAAGCTATGCAAGAAGTTTTTTTTTAACTGGCTATTATCTACAATAAGAGTGCTACAAAAGTTTTTTTTTTAAATAAAACAAAAACGGTTTTAGGTATCAATGAAATTATTTATTCCTGTGAAAGTGCGTTCGATGCCATTATGTATGGAACTCGATTTCTCTTGCACAAGTCCAGACGCTGAACCCAATTTTCGACAGTTTTCAAGAATAAATCGGACGTTACTGCTGCAATTTCGCGTTCGATATTCGTACGAAGTTCATCAATTGTCGTTGGCATAGACCATAGATAGATAGACTTGACGTAGCCCCATAGAAAAAGTCTAACTGCGTCGAAGCACACGACCGAGGCGGTCAAGCGACTGGACAATTTCGTGCGAGAACGTGTCGAATGCTTTTTCGAATGCTTTGTTTGAAAAATAGCCAATTTTAAGACATTTATTAAATAACACTTGAAAACCTTAAAAAACACTTAAAAACCTAATGTTGGCAAGTTATTCAAATATATATTTTTAACGCCACCAAAACCAGCTGATTTCCTTGCCTTAAGATTTCGAAGTATCTTTGATATAATCCAGCGAAATCTCGTTTTGGAGGTCATTTATTCATGTTGTTATTGACCATACGGGTTGCAGTAAAAGTGTCTGCTAAAACATTTGATTTTTCATTGTTCGTGATTAAAATATTGTTTCCTACTTTTTCTTCTTTATAATTTTAGCTACACTCCAGAAGTGCTTACTAAACCCTCAAGTTTTCTATTCCAAGATCGATTCCTATGGTGCCAGATTTCATCTTTTATAATTATGTTGATTGTTTTTAATGCAACAAGTAAGGTAGGTTCTCGGTTTCTTATCCATTTTCTTTTAACGAAATTTCGATTTTTTATCAGATTAATTATATAATTTGGTAGTAAGTTCACCCTCTCAGAACTTACTACTTTTTTGGGAACTGATTTTTCTATGCTTTCATGAACAGTATTCGTGAAAAATGTGATACCTTGATCAATATCAGATTCATCGGAAAATTCGTTTAAAGTTGTTATGAGATTTGACAATTTTGTACTTACTTTACATTTTTGTATTTAACCCAATCAGCTTTTTTTATAGGTATCTAAAATTTCAGTTTTATTTTCTAAAAGTGATGAAAAAGAATTCTCTACCACGTCATCCGAACCTAGTTCTTTTAAGATCATAGGCTGGTCAAAAAGATTGGCCATAATTATAGTAAGAAATAGGTCTAATGTTGACGGATTGATCTGCGATTAGATGGGTAGTAAGTAGGATGTGGAGGAAACAGAATGTTGAATGGGTGCCTACAGTGAAGATTATAGAAATTATTTCCCTATGCATTTTTTTAGTTTAGTTTAGTTTAGTTTAGTTTAGTTTAGTTTAGTTTAGTTTAGTTTAGTTTAGTTTAGTTTAGTTTAGTTTAGTTTAGTTTAGTTTAGTTTAGTTTAGTTTAGTTTAGTTTAGTTTAGTTTAGTTTAGTTTAGTTTAGTTTAGTTTAGTTTAGTTTAGTTTAGTTTAGTTTAGTTTAGTTTAGTTTAGTTTAGTTTAGTTTAGTTTAGTTTAGTTTAGTTTAGTTTAGTTTAGTTTAGTTTAGTTTAGTTTAGTTTAGTTTAGTTTAGTTTAGTTTAGTTTAGTTTAGTTTAGTTTAGTTTAGTTTAGTTTAGTTTAGTTTAGTTTAGTTTAGTTTAGTTTAGTTTAGTTTAGTTTAGTTTAGTTTAGTTTAGTTTAGTTTAGTTTAGTTTAGTTTAGTTTAGTTTAGTTTAGTTTAGTTTAGTTTAGTTTAGTTTAGTTTAGTTTAGTTTAGTTTAGTTTAGTTTAGTTTAGTTTAGTTTAGTTTAGTTTAGTTTAGTTTAGTTTAGTTTAGTTTAGTTTAGTTTAGTTTAGTTTAGTTTAGTTTAGTTTAGTTTAGTTTAGTTTAGTTTAGTTTAGTTTAGTTTAGTTTAGTTTAGTTTAGTTTAGTTTAGTTTAGTTTAGTTTAGTTTAGTTTAGTTTAGTTTAGTTTAGTTTAGTTTAGTTTAGTTTAGTTTAGTTTAGTTTAGTTTAGTTTAGTTTAGTTTAGTTTAGTTTAGTTTAGTTTAGTTTAGTTTAGTTTAGTTTAGTTTAGTTTAGTTTAGTTTAGTTTAGTTTAGTTTAGTTTAGTTTAGTTTAGTTTAGTTTAGTTTAGTTTAGTTTAGTTTAGTTTAGTTTAGTTTAGTTTAGTTTAGTTTAGTTTAGTTTAGTTTAGTTTAGTTTAGTTTAGTTTAGTTTAGTTTAGTTTAGTTTAGTTTAGTTTAGTTTAGTTTAGTTTAGTTTAGTTTAGTTTAGTTTAGTTTAGTTTAGTTTAGTTTAGTTTAGTTTAGTTTAGTTTAGTTTAGTTTAGTTTAGTTTAGTTTAGTTTAGTTTAGTTTAGTTTAGTTTAGTTTAGTTTAGTTTAGTTTAGTTTTATTCATCAAATAGATTACAATTAATCTCTTAGACTATGATAAAAGTACATAATTTAATTGTTGGTGGGAACTACAGTGAATCAAAATAAAACTCGTACATAAAATTCGTTTTTAGAAAAACGAAGAAATAAGTAATATGGAACCATTATATTTCAAAATTTATATAACTGTCTTACAGTTAAGAGGGTCACTCTTTGATTTTTTAAAAAAAGTTTTAAAAAATCCACCTTTACCTTTACCAAGGCAAAGATTTCCTAAATTAATCGAAAAAAACACCTCAAAGTTAAACTCGTACCTATAGTGTTTCCTTTTTAAAGTTAGCCGTGTTTAGTAATGATGTAGTAGCAACAAATTAAGTTTTATTATTCATGCTGAAATTACTGCAAATAATTTCAAACATATAATTTTTGAATCTGAAAAAATGGGTAGACAAAACGGCCAAACCTCTGTAGATGTGCGAAATCTTGCAATAATGCATTTCAAGAATGGGAAGACCCTGCGAGAAATTGATCATTTATTGAATCGCAGTCACTCAACGGTCCAATACATCCTTAAGCGGTTCAAAGAATAAAGAGCAGTCCACAATAAAAGAAAAATTAGCGGTAGGAAAATTTTTAATGATGCGGATGAGCGATGGATACTTCGAAAAGTTAAGGACAATCCCAAAATTAGTGCTCCTAAACAAGCAGAAGAGGCTGAAAAGTATCTTGGTAAGAAAGCATGCCCAGAAACTATACGATTAATACTTAGAAAAAATAACTACAATGGACGTGTAGCCAGGAAGAAGCCGTTCATTAGTAAAGTAAACAAATTAAAAAGAATTGCTTTCGCAAAAGAGAACCTCTGCAAAGATTTTGCATATTGGAAGATGTGCATGTTTACTGATGAGAGCAAATTTAACCTTTTTGGCTCATATGGCAAGGTCAATGTTTGGCGTAGGCCCAATGAAGAGCTCAAAGAAAAAAATTTAAGGGCAACCGTTAAGCATGGTGCTGGGTCGGTCATGGTTTGGGGTTGTATGGCAGCATCAGGAGTTGGAAACCTGCATTTTGTTGATGGCATAATGAACCAACATATGTATCTCAACATTCTTTAACTGAATTTACATGCTAGTGCCGATAGACTTGGTATAAGAGATGGTTTCCAATTTTACCAAGATAACGATCCCAAGCACAAAGCTTACAAAGTGCGTTCGTGGCTGCTGTACAACTGTCCAAAAGTGATTGAGACACCTCCGCAATCACCAGACATTAACGTAATTGAAAATGTATGGAGTTATTTCGAAGACCGGGTAAAATTGCATCATATTTCTAATAAAAATGATCTCAAGAAGGTGCTGCTGGAGGAATGGAACAAAATACCACCCTCTTACTGTGAAAAATTGGTTCGATCTTTGCCAAACAGGTTAAAAGCTGTTAAGGACAGTAAGGGTCTTCCAACAAAATATTAACTCATTTTTTTTTTCCTTTTTTGTTTACTTAAATGCACTTGTACGAGTTTAACTTTGACGTGAATTTTCAATGTTTTTAATAAATGTTAACCTAAAACTTTGTTGCATTAGTTTTTTTTATTTAAATTGAATATTTACAGATAACATAGATGTGTTGAAAAAAATAAAAATGATTGCTACAAATTTGGTTACCAATAGAAAAAGTTATTAGCAAAATACAAAACATAAACATGCTGTACGAGTTTTACTTTGATACACTGTATTTATTTAATACATATGATTTTAGCCACTTTAATAACGAAGAGTGAATACCTAGGGAAGTTAATTTATGAAGTAAGACGTTATGATTAATTCTATCAAATGCTTTCGCAAAATCTGTGAAAATAATATCCGTTTGACACATCATTTCCATATTTGATATGATATCGTGAGCCAATAAAGCTAAGTTTGTCGCAGTTGATTTACCTGAAACAAATCCATGTTGGAAAACTGATATGTGGCTACGAAACAAAACTGAAAGTTTGTTACAAACTAGCTTCTCGAATATTTTTGGTATTGCAGAAATTTTACATATTGACCTATAATTAGTAATTTCCTGCCTTGATCCCGATTTAAAGATTGGAAACAAAAACGAAATTTTCCACCTATCCAAAAAAATTCCTTCTGCAAGTGAAAGATTAAAAATTATAGAAAGTGGTTCAGCTAACACAATTGCACAATTTTTTAAAAGTCAAGAAGGAATCCCATCGGGTCCTTCACTTTTATTGGCATCTAATCCAGGCAGGGCCTCTTCAATTTCTTTACGACTTAAGTTCACCGAGCCGAAGTCGACAATTCTATTTACGGAAGGCATCTCTTGGATGGAAGGAGCGTCAATTGAATAAACTGATTGAAAATAATTAGCGAATAAATTGCATATTTTTGGTATCTCACTAGTCGTGGTGTCGAGGTACTTCATACAACTAGGTATTTCATTTGACTCCCGCTTCGAACTTATGAAATTCCAAAAATGCTTGCTGTTTGATTTTAAATCACTCTCAACCGATAAAAGATAGTTTCTATACAAGAATTTGTTTAGGATTACAAACTCACGATTAAAATAATTTAATCGCAGTTCCATATTCTCTTTGTTGATTTTATATAATTTGTACGCTTTATTTTTTTTTATTTTTAGATTATTCAACCTCCTGTTATACCAGGCAGGACTAGAATTAGATTTTAATTTTCTTTTAGGTACATAGACATCAATTGCATCATTTAAAATGCTTATAAATTCAGTATAAAAAATTTACTAAGTCCAGTGAACTAAAAATATTATGCCAAGATACAGACAACAAATAATCAACCATTGCATCATAGTCAGATTTTCGAAAATCATAAACATACTTATGAATAGATACTTCTTTCTTTAGTAAAATTAAATATTTCCATCAATTGCAACATGATGAATGGAGTTTTCAATGATCGGGAAATTGGACTTGTCAAGACAAATAAGAAACTCACTGTCCACGAACACCAAATCAAGTATCCTGTTCAGGTCATTTCTTTGATTATTAATCTGAATTAAATTATATTGGCCCAAGAAGTCTATAACAAAAGATTATATTTCAGTTGAAACATTAAAAGGAATTAAGCATTTGTCTTCCAAGTCCAACATCCATTCAATGTTACAAAGATTAAAATCACCTGCAAATAAAATATGTTGTGAACATTTAAGATTATCCAATATTGATTTTAAGTTATTTAAATGAGCTTTGTACAAATCCAAATTACTCTTAGGAGGAATATAGCTGGCTGAAACAAATAATTCAGATTCATCTATTTTAACACATAAAACAAGTTGATCAATATCAATATCGGAGTTGGAAGAGTTTGATTCCAAAATAATTTGACTACATGTCAGTGAAGAACGAATTGCAACCAATACTCCTCCACCTCTCTCCATACCTGTCATTAAATTTGATCTATCTTTTCTGAATACATTGTAATAATTAGAAAAACATTCAGTACTTAAATGATTATCTGTTAACCAATTTTCAGTTAATATAATAATATCATACGTATATGAGGAAAATGATACAAAAATATGATTTAATCTGGTCCTTAACCCACCAACATTTTGATAATAAAATGATAAGTTTTCAAAACTACTTGATGAAAGCTTTGGCGGCAGGGCAATAGCAGCAGCAGCAACATCAGGAACATTTTGATAATAAAGATTTTCATCTCTGTCAGTAGCAAACGGTGTTATGTTAAATTGACTGATAGGGGAACATTCTAGTTTTTTGGATAATTGATGAATGGCTTTACTTTAACACCCCATGGCCATAAAGAAGCATCACTCATAAGCTGATCAAAACATTCTGAAGGAACACTTAGTTTAAAGTTAATGTATTTAATGTCAGATTGGGGAATGCCTTTTTTCACTAATTTAAAGCATTTAAAGGCATTGAAAGGTATTTTAGATGTAGATGAGATGTGGTTAATAAGATCGCCCGGAAGTGTATCCACTTTAAATTTAGTAACATGCAGCCATTTAGAAGAAGTCAATGCATTTAAAAAGCTACAGCCTGTCCCAACAAGTCCATGATTTTGCTTAGGTTTTGTTTTTTTCAGAATATTAACCCAATTGCTTACATTGTTTACATTTGTATCGTTATTATTTAATACAAGTTCGTTAATCTCAGCAGCAGGTTCAGAGATTTGGATGAGAGGCTGCACTACGTCATCTGCTTCACTCCTAATAATGGTTTTATTTACGTCATGTATGTCACTCGTATTAGTACTACTTCCTTTGAACGTTTCTAATGCAGAAGAATCGTCATCAGCAATCTCTTTCATTGCATTTTGCTCGAAATCACCATTGAATTCATTCATTGACCCAACAATATCGACGTTATTAAGAGATGTTTTAATTTTGTTTTCATTTTCATCCTGCGTATTCAAAACCAGATTGTTATTAGTGATAAAATAAACCGACCGATCAGTTTGACTTTCAGGATAGAAAAAAAAATTAAAGTATTTATTTCATAAAGAGTTCAGGTTAAAACTTTAACAATATATAAAAGAATGCAGTTCTGTGTGTTTAGTACTAATGAATGTGTTCAGTGAGTATAAATGTAATTGAAGTGAATAATGTACATTCAACACCCCCTCATTATTTACAATTACTTATTTAAAACATGATGTTAAATTACTTTCATTTTGACTTTAAAATATTCAAACTTTTCTTTACATAAAGGTTTAGTGAATATATCAGCAAACTGATTATTAGTCGGAATATAGCAAATCTCAAACAAATTTTCAAAATACTTTTCTCTTATAAAATGCACACGGACATCAATGTGCTTGGTCCTCGAATGGTATTCAGGATTTTTAATTAACTTCAAAGCTCCTTGGTTGTCTAGATGCAGCATTGCCCGCACAGTATCATGATGTAGAAGATCTCTGAGCAGAACTTTCAACCACATCAGTTCTTTTACGGCTTCTGACGCTGCCACATACTCGGCTTCAGTTGACGATAACGCTGTACAACGTTGTCTTCGAGATCCCCAAGAAATTGGTGACTCTCCCAGTAAAAAGACGTATCCGCTAGTTGATCGTCGAGTGTCAACATCGCCAGCATAATCAGAGTCACTGTAACACAAGAGATTAAAATTACTTTGTTTTTTGAAAAATATACCTATATTTTGTGTAGCCTTCAAGTAACGAAAGACTCGTTTTACGGTTTTGATATGATGTGGAGCTGGGTCATCCAAGTATCTACTCAGGATTCCAACAACATACGATATATCCGGTCTAGTAGCAGTTGCCATATACATCAGGCAGCCAACCGCTTCTCGGAAAGGATAACTTGATACATCCAAAGAAGTTTCACAGAGAAGTGAGGATTTGTTGTAGGCTTCACATGGTGTGGACACTTCTTTTGAATCTGCCATGTTAAAACGGCTCAAAAGTCGCTGTATATAGCCAGACTGGAAAATATGGACTTCTCCCATAACGTTTCGCTTCAGTTCCAAACCAAGATAGTAGCTTGCTTCACTTATTTTGAGCTCAAGATGTTTCTTCAAGTAGGTAACCAAGTCATCAACTTCCCTCATGTCATTTGCTGCCAGAAGCATATCATCTATATATAGCGCGATGATAACAATTCTACTCTCTTTACGAAGCACGAACAAACATGGATCAGCGGCGCACGTTTCAAAGTTATAATGGTTGAGATGTTTAGACATTGTCAGGTTCCAATTTCTTGAAGCTTGTTTGAGACCGTATAATGTTTTGTTCAGCTTGCACACTCTCCCTAATCTGTCATCATATCCCACTGGCTGTGTCATATAAATTTCCTCTTCTAAAGTTCCATTCAAGAAAGCGGTTTTGACATCGAATTGGTATAATAAAAGAAGTCTACATGCAGCTATAGCTATAATTGCCCGTATTGAAGTAAATTTGGCAACTGGGCTAAATGTTTCGTTAAAGTCAATTCCTTCTTTTTGATAATAACCTTTGATAACTAGCCTAGCTTTATATCGCTCTATAGTATTTTGTGCAGAAAGTTTCACTTTATATATCCACTTGCATGCTATAGCCTTTCTATCTGTAGGGCACTTCACTAAATCCCATGACTTGTTCAAACGATGAGCTTCCATTTCTTCATCCATAGCAATCTTCCACATTTGTGAATTCTTTGATTTAATGGCTTCATTGTAAGTCAATGGCTCTAACATCCCAGCCATAAAAGCATGCCCTTCATTAATAGCAGAAAATAGACTTCGATAAGCACCTGGTTCCCAATTTTCATTGCTGCGAAGGCTAGATGTAATATTATACTGTGCAGTTCCAGTGGTTTTTTTTGTATTTTTGCCACGTTTAAGTTTCGATTCCTGCTCTTGAATTCCTGTTGATAAAGTTTCTTCATTGTTTTCAGAAAAAAGCATTTCATTTATCTGAACTGGATTAGGTTCCTCTTCATCTTGCGAACTAAATCGATCATCTTCGCTTCCTTCTTTGTGTTTCATCTAATCTTTCTTCATTGCACCTTCTTTCAGCTCATCAGCAACAGCAAGTGGTTTATTAGGCTCCCCTGCACTCTCCCTGTTCACTCCAAGATTTAAAGCTGTCTTCTCCTTAAACACAATATCACGAGAAAGATGTACTTTATTAGATTCTGGTACCCAAACACGATATCCTTTGCTGTTATCTGGATAACCAACAAAGACTCCTGACAAAGCCTTTTTATCCCATTTTTGTCTCTTCTCTTTGGGAATATGAATGAAAACATCGCTACCAAAAACTCTCAAGTTACTTATACTGGGAGTTTCCTTAAACCACAGCTCAAATGGACTCTTGTTCTTGATGGGACAGGGTCCTAAACGATTCAGTAAATAAACTGCGGTATTAACAGCTTCGGTCCATAGCTTAAGAGGCAAGTTGTTGGCGTGTAACATAGTTCTTGCTGTTTCCACAATAAACCGCATGTCCCTCTCAGCACATCCATTTTGTTGAGGACTATACGGAACCGACAACTGTTGTGTTATTCCACGTTTTGCCAACAGATCTTCAACTTGTTTATTTAAGAACTCCAATCCATTGTCTGATCTAAGTACCTTAATATTTTTATTGAAAAGAGACTAAACTTTATTAAGATATTTTTCAATCAAAGATGGAACCTCACTTTTTTCTTTGACAAAATAAACTTCTCTATAGCTGGAATAATCATCTTTCAATAATAAAAAATACCTTGATCCTCCCAATGACTTTGTTTGCATGGGTCCACAGAGATCTGTATGCACGAGAACACCTGTTTCTGGTGCTCTCGACTGACTTTCGTGAAATGGAGAACGATGCATCTTACCAATAGCACATGCATCGCAAAAAAAATTTGGATTGTCAATAAAAGGTATAGCATATTGGCAAAGCACCTTTTTCCCTTGTCCTATGCACATGTGACCTAGTCTGTTATGCCACATTTCAAGAGATTCGTTTTTTGACACAAACCATAACCTGATAAAATAAAATGACCGATCAGTTTGACTTTCAGGATAGAAAAAAAAAATTAAAGTATTTATTTCATAAAGAGTTCAGTTAAAACTTTAACACTTTTTATAAAAGAATGCAGTTCTGTGTGTTTAGTACTAATGAATGTGTTCAGAGAGTATAAATGTAATTGAAGTGAATAATGTACATTCAACAATTAAAACTAATGTCATTGTTCGATCTCGCAGACATTGCAAGATTGCCAACAGCAAAAGTAACATCATCCATGTCAGATGCACCAACATCACCCAATTCATCATCATTTTCTTTATTAACGACAATAAATTCAAGAGAGGGATCGGGTTTGTTGCTCAAAACCGGTTTGTTGTTGAAGATCTGTTCATCGTTTGAACTCGCAGACATCGCAATAGTACCAACAGCAGCAGAAACATAAGAACTCAAACCAGATGGACCAGCACCACACGGTTCATCATCGTTATCATTATCGTCGGTGATAATCACAAGAGAATGATCAGCATTGGTGTCCAAAACCGGTTTATTGTTTTCGTTTCTGTCTCCTTCCTCAGATATTGGAAGAGGGGTTGCACCAACAGGTGTCGGAGCAGGGGAAAAGGTCTGGCTTGATGCAGCGATTTTTAAAAGCTTAGATGAGTCGTTAAGGGAAGGGGTAAGGGGCATACCATTAGGAGAAAAACTAATCAAATTTAATTTGTTGCTTCGTGCACTAGATGGAGAATTTTTGACAATATTTTTTCTAATGCATTGCAATGCCGGGGAGCTGATTTTTTTTAGTGGTTTCTTGGAAGGTTCAATAACCTTTCCTTTATAATTGCTTCGCGTTATTCGTGTAATGGCATGCACTTCACTATTGTTGATAAGTTTTAGATTATTATTAAGAAAAAGATGAGGAAACTCGATTTTAAGAAGACTGATGTTTTGATTTACATATATTAACAACGAGCGCTTCCAATTTATTGATGTGTGCGGATAAGCTACTTGAGCAACACTTGTCGCACTTAAAGCAAAAATTAGTTTTTGAATTTAAGATGTTATATTCTGTTTTTTTTTTTTTTTAATTTTGCCATTTTCGAAAGGTATTTTAATTCCTATGTTTTCTATTAATTTTGTATTTACAATAGGAATTAATTCGTGTCGGATAGTTTTTTTTTAACTACCACGGCAACACCGCCCCCTTTCTTTCTTTATCTTTATCGAGACGGTAACAAAAATAATTTTTTTCACATAATTTATCTTTAAAAGGACGAGAGCTGCTCATGAGCTTTATGAGCAGAGGAGGCGAGAGGAACACCGACTTCTCAGAAGGAAAAAGAGAGAGCATGAGAAGCGTGCGGTCGAACACGTTGAGAGGTTTAAAAGCAGTAATGAAGTTCGAAAGTTTTATGAACAGGTGAAACGAAATTCACAGGTACATAAACCTAGAACCGAAGGCTGCATAGACGAAAGTGGAAACATCATAGTGAAACCGCAGTCAATGCTGAGGATATGAAAGGACTACTTCTGACAGACTGTAAACCGGCGACGACGAACCGAATTCCGCTGTAAGGCTGGATGATCCATTCAACATAGACGACGTCCTTCCGACTTAGACGAAGTAAATATTTCTATATCTAAGCTGAAGTCTAACAAAGCCGCTGGAGCGGATCGCGTGAATGCCGAGCTCTTTAAAGCAGCTGGAGATAAGTTGGTTAGGAGCATGCACCAACTTATCTGTAAGATATGGTCGGAAGAAAGCATGCCCGATGAATGGAACCTCAGCATTGTTTGCCCGATCCTGAAAAAAGGAGACCCTCTAAACTGCACCAATTATAGAGGAATCAGTCTACTTAACATCGCTTACAAAATCTTCTCTGCCGTAATAAATGAACGTCTAAAGCCCATCTTCAACAACCTGATTGGTCCTTATCATTGTGGTTTTAGACCAGGAAAGTCCACAGTCGATCAAATATTCACATTACGGCGGATCCTGGAAAAAACCCAAGAAAATCCCACCATCTTTTCATCGATTTCAAGGCCGCATATGACAGTATCTACAGGGCTCTATACAGCCATGTCTAGTTTTGGCATTCCTGACAAACTCGTCCGTTTGTGCAGGATGGCCATAGAGAATTCGCGCTGCTCCATAAAGGTTGGAAACAATTTAACAGAACCTTTCGATGTCAAAAAAGGTTTTAGACAAGGTGATGCGCTGTCATGTGATTTTTTTAACATCGTACTTGAAAGAATAGTGCAAAGCTCACACGTCAACACTAGAGGCACTAGCTTTCAAAAGTCTGTCCAATTACTTGCATATGCTGATGAGATGACATTGACATAATCGGAAGAGTTCAGCGTGATGTCAATGGGGCTTTTGTGAGTATTGAGGCAGAGGCGGCAAAAATGGGTTTAACGATTAATGAGGGCAAAACAAAGTACATGCTGTTGTCAAGAAAGGACCTACAACACGACGCAACGTCTTGGTCAAAACTTCACCATCGACAGACGTAACTTTGAGGTAGTCAAGGACTTCGTCTACCTAGGCTCCGCTGTAAACGCAGAAAACAACACCAGCGCTGAGATCAAACGAAGAATAACTCTTGCTAACCGCTGTTTCTTTGGGTTAAGAAAGCCATTGAGTGGAAAAATTCTCTCTCGAAGGACCAAAGTGTCGCTATATAAGACCCTTATCATCCCCGTCCTGCTATACGGTGCAGAAGCATGGACTTTGACAAAAGCGGATGAAAGCACCTTGGGTCGTTTCGAGAGAAAGATTCTTCGTGTGATCTACGGGAGAAGATGGAATGATGAGCTGTACGGGCTGTACAGCGACGTAAACTTAGCAAGAAGGGTAAAAGTCCAACGACTAAGATGGCTAGGTCACGTAGAGCGCATGGAAACCAATGCTCCGGCCCGGAAAGTCTTCGAATCCACACCCACAGGACAGCGCAGTAGAGGAAGACCGCGAATCAGGTGGCGCGCACAAGTGGAAGGTGGCCTTACCCAACTTGGAGCGCAGAACTGGAGACATCTAGCTAGGGACCAAGCTAGATGAAGAAGTTTGTTGGGTGAGGCCATAGTACACACAGGACTGTAGCGCCACCTTAAGTAAGTAAGTATAAGTTTGAATGATTTTTATTGAGGTTACATTTACATATACAATTTTAAGTTTTGGTTTTATGTCTCTATCTAAATTCTACAACATAAAAATTCAAAGTAAAATGTTCTCTTAAACAACATAAATATGTAAGAACAAAAACTGTAATAAACAACAAATTATTAATACAAATAATAATAAATATTTTATTAGAGATTCTGCACTCACTAACATTACTTACTTAAGGTGGCGCTACAGTCCAGTGTGAACTAGGGCCTACTCACTAACATTAAGTATTTAAAAAATGTTTGTAAATAAAATAAAGGGTTAACAAAACCATAGCATCAATTTAAAACACCTATACCCCTTCTATATAGTACATACTTGCCTCATATATTCATTTAAAAGCAACAAACCCACATTTTATATATTACTTATATATGTACATTTTCACCTAGAAAATAAAAAAAGTATATAATTTTATGACTTTTTGTTGTTCTCAAATTCAAAAACAAGGGGCTGTAGCGGTTATCATATCGTTATCCACATCCGCACCAGCATCAGTGCCGACCAATTTTAAAACTTTAGATTTTCATATACATATGCGTAGGTAAAGAAAACATGAATATATAATAATGTTTATATACTTTTTACTTCATATATTTATGTGCAAATTTATACATCTATATAAATTCTTTCATTAAATTAACCTTAGACTATGAATACTCATGATGAGCTTCTTCTCATTCTTGCATATAATTAGCATATTTTATGAGTCCTTGTAGCTGTATAGCCTCCTTCTTACCTATGGACTGGCTTATGGTAGTGTTGTTGGGTGTTATGCTACATATAACGCCTTGTAGTCGTAGCTCAACGCAAACATAATACCTCCTTACCATCACCCGTTACACCCCCATGTACCATTGTATAATGTACATTTATAGAACTGGCTCTATACAACAAACATTTATCTCGGGCAACAAACAACCTCAAAGAACCAATTGCATTATCTACTCGCTTCTATAACACGAGAGCAAATATTAAGGCATATTTTCCCATTTAGTCTCGCATTAGACAATGAAATTATGAGGCATACACAATACGCAGTAAAAAGGATTCCATAATGAGATCTAATGATGACAACGAACGGTAAGAAAAACAGAAATTTTCCGCACTCAAAATCTAAAGACGATGTGATGATGTCAGGGGTAAACGAGCTTGCAGACCGAGCGATTCAGCCAGTTCCAGAATCAGCAGCGCAATATTGCTGTTTGTTTAACACAATAGAATAACACATTGCCAAGCCAACCCATGGCAACGAGAGCATCAGCAGCAGAAGTAGGACGAATATCCTTGTTTTTCGCGCTTTCAATTGTGGTACTACTGCTAATGCCTATACTCCAATACTGCCTCGTGTACATTTTAAAGTCCTTCATGCACCTTGTTCATACTACTGTTTTTGGTAATATGCGGCAGAGGAGTGTTTTAATAATAATTTCCAGTCACAAGCCGAAAATGCCGACCAGTGTTTTCGGCTCTATCGTCTCAAAGCTATAGCTGTAGCCTAGCCTCCTCCGTACTGCTTTGCTTTGATGCTTATAGTACTTCCCTATTTCTTGAAATGAGGTGTTTTTGTTCTGTTTTTATTTTATGAATCATAATGATGCTTCCGTTGTATTAAATTGCTCATAAATTCGAAAATAATATGAAAATCGCTGAAGTACTTGAGTATTCTAATACTTACATAAGTCTTCTCAGGTACGTACAAATACAAGGTACTGGCACTTGTACCAAATAAATGGTACTTAAAAAAGGCTAGTATTAGAAACAAATGTTTGCCTGTATTGATATACATAGCATCAGGTACTTCAAGTATCTGAGAAGTACTTCAATTACTTATTTCGTTTTCATTGTGTTTTTGTAAATTTGTATGAAATTAGTTGCATACTTTTAATTTTCTATAACACTTACACGCGAGGGGATTTTTAATACCCTTATTATGCCATAATACAGTGTAAGGCATTAAGAAAAAGAGAGGGTTTGAATGGAGGTGTCAGTGCACATTGGTTTTGAATTCCTTAATATTGCAATAATTGGGAAATACAGAGTGTGACAAAACATTCCACATTCGCGTAGTACGGCTAAAGAACGAATCTTTGTGCTTGACAGTACGACCTCGAGGGTATACTGATGAGCATTCTTGGACTGCGAGTATTACGATTCAATTTTTAAGGGGAGGAATGCAGCTGCCTATTTCTCTAGAGCATAATCCGTTACAATAACGTTAAGAAACGGTAAGACAAGAAACTTTACGACGGTGTTAAAGTGGCGTTAATGATTGCTTTTATCACCAATCAAATAAAACGCTCTACTTTCAATATTGACGAAGAGATTTAAGTAAGTTGCAGGAGCATCCGATGGTAACATCGGGTATGTGATCGTTTCACAAGAATTGGAAACCAAAAATTTTGAGGTTTTAAGTCGCCTTGGTGCAAGTGCCTCTGTTGGATGGTGGTAAAGGTGGGTTTAACTTACAGTAAGCAGCATTGAGTTTTTGACACATTAAATTGTACGTAGTACCCGTAGCGTGATGGTTAGTGCGTTGGACTGTCATGCAAGGGGTCTTGGGTTCAATCCCTGCCTGTGCCACCTAACTTTTTTCACGGGTACTGCCTCTTGCGAGGAATTGACAAATCCTCCAAGAGTAATTCTTGTCATGAAAAGTGCTTTCTCAAATTAGCCGTTCGGATTCGGCATATAAACTGTAGGTCCCTTCTCCCTTTCCATCTCTGCCTACATTACTCCCACACAGGGATGGTTGAGAGTTGTAAGTCACTAGGACCTGGTCCTTCATGGCCTGTTGCGCCACCTAATTTATTTATTTATTTTTAAATTGTACTCGATTTTTATTTCCCTATTTAACAATGCTGTTAAGGTCAGAATTTAATGAGCTTATCTAAGATCTTCACCATGTTTTGATAATATCCTCAAAGCTTGCATTTTATACTCTTGACTTTGCTGCTTAAGATCCAAGTCCAAAAAACAGTTTTCTAAATATTAAAACGAATATGAAAAGCTTAGGGTATTATTGTCAGTATCAGACAGGAGTTCATTAAAAAAATGATAAATAGTGTTGGATACAGAACAGATCCTTGGGGCACACCAGCTTTTGATTTGTGCTTCTCAAACTGGAATCCATTTAATACTTCTTTTATTGAACGGCTCAAAAGGGAATTTCTAATCCAACGAAAGAGGGATTCTTCAAAACTGAAGGAACGTCTGATGAAAAACTCTATCAAATGCTTTTGAAATATCAAGTGCAATAATCCTACTTTACTCCAAAACGATGTAAAAATTGGTTTCACTTTTCGGGGAGATAAACCAAACCTTACTGGTGGTCATTAAGAAGTCTTCAGTCTTCGAGATATTTCTTTAGCCGATAGTCAATCAGCATTGGCAAAGACCTTATCTTTTACGTGGATTAAAGAAAGAAGTACACAAGTCTTAAATTACAGAATATCGGTGCCCAGCATTAAGAGAAATAATTTGGTTAAGACAAAATTACCGCCATTTTGATTATAAAAAATTAGTAAATATAGCTCGATAGCGCAATGAATTAACCTTAACAGTTGCACCAGCTTCATTTTGGAATAATTAAAGTCCAATCACATCGCCAGCCGAAAAAACCTCAACAAACTGTGACAGGTTGAAGATGGATAGGCTTTTCTACAATATTTCTTGGATTTTTCGAGTGCTAAATGGAACAGCTCTGCTTATTAACGTAACCTCCAAGTTGAACAGCATCCTTATCCGAAATTGGCAGTTACTGACACGCTTAAGTTCTTGTGTTACCTCAACTTAAAAAGCCTTAATACCTTAGTCTTTTTGATTGATTCTAAATGTCACGAATAATAGCAAAAGCTGAGTTTTCGTCAACACTACGGGCTACAGCAGTACTATTTCGTCAGTTGTTCTGGAGCAATGCACACGGTTTCAATTCTTCATACTACTAAATTGTCAAAGTAGCTCAGACTATTCACGATCGTGAAGGTGCTTCTCGAGGAACCAAAAGATCTTTACTTTAGCGAACTGTGACTGCAAAAACGCCGCAATTTTTATAGTTTTACTTGCCAACCGTCTAAAGCCCACAGATTGAGAGCTGCACAAATAGCAAACTATTCCGAATAAAAATCTCTTATTTCGGTTTTATAGCTTAAGGTACTACAAAATTACATTAAGTACGCACAAGTATTTAAAGTAATGTTGAGGTGATATTATATCTGAAACACTATTCAAGGAGTGATGAAATAGTAACCAATTATTTTAATATAAAAGCTATCATACGTGGCAATAATTATCGATTACAAGTACAAGTCCAGGTACTTTATACTATTTCCTGATTGCAAGAAAATATTTCATGCTGCAGCTTTCCAAAATGTTTAAATAGAGTTACTTATCAGCATTCTAAAATTTAACTTGTGGATCTTTGAAACAAATTGCAAAGTTTTCTTAAATTTCTACATAAACGTCTTCGATATAGTTTCCATAAAACGTTTAGGGTTACCAACATACTTTTTTTTTATAAAATTGGTGACAAATTACAATTTTGTCCAATTTTTGGGAGCCTTATGATAATTTAAAATTTTACGAAACTTTGAAAGTCTATAATACCAGAGTGAAGGTTCAAATTGGAACAAACTTGGCTTACACATTTAAATTGATGTTTTTATTAAAGTTTATGTAGGAAGTCAACCCTATTTAAATAAATTGTCTTTTTAAATCCTAAATACTTCAATAGTCAATCATCATAAGCTTTTAATAATTTTCCTCGAATACAATACAAAACCCATAAGACCAAAAATAAAGTTCGAATTAACTAAGTCGGAATCCGTTGCTCTAGTGATTCAAAGTGGGTGCTGAGCTGCCTTGTCTTGTTGTCTGATGCTGCTTAAAAAACTAGGAGTGTGAGTCAGGCAGGAACTCGACATCAGTGGAAATCCCAGAACAAAATGGATGATAATAAAGAACGGATAAGGGCAAGGACACTGCAGGGTGGCGATTATTACACGTTTACCCCATTGTACTTTGTTTTTCTTATTCTGTAATGTTTTTCGTTTTTTTTTTTTCTTGTCCGTTGTTGGTCGTATTCCCAGGGCTCAGAAAGCTTGGCTGGTGTGCTGCTTGGGTTTCTGCTCCCGAGTGGGTAACATGATGGTGCCATATCATAATACTCGTATCATGAGATTTCCTTCGCTAGAGATTTGCATTGGGCGCTCTGGGTGATATCAAGCGTTGGATGGCTTGGATGGCTCGAATGGCTCCTGAATGGCTATGTACGAAGAAAAAAAAAATCGGATTCCTTCCCTTATAGAGTTATGTTGTTGTTGTTTTTGTCGTAATATATGTATATGTTTATATTTTTTAAGTATAAAACAGTTCGTTGTTGTTCTTTTTTATTTATATATATATTTATCCTGGTGCAAATGTTTTTCGTGCCTCATGATTTTGTTCCTTCCTAGGTGATCTCATAATTTTCATGTGCATTATTTGGATTAAGCGGATGGAATTATGGTTGAAACCCTCGCAGAATTATCAGCTTTTCGAATTTTGTGTTGTGTGTTTTTTTCGTTTTTCCCCAACTTTTAGATGAACACACAAAACATATACATACATATAACACACAACTTCCACATACATACATATATGTATGTAGGTATATAATATTATACGGCAGACATAAATGAAATGAGCTCAGCCATAAAAAGTGTAAAAGTGAAATTTTTTAATGGTGCAATTTAAAAGATGAAACGAGCTAGATCTAGGATTTTTGTTCGTCATTTAATTTTATTTTGAAAACATAATAAAAATAAAACATAAATAAATGAACCTTATTACATTGCTCAATTGCTGCGACCTCAAGCCAATCTCTCTGTGAAAAATTTGAAATAGGTAAGAAAAATAAAAAGAAGAACACATATACCATAACCTTGATTCATTAATTATAATTTTGACTTTTTATATCTTTTAAGTATTTTGAATACATCATAAAACATTAAAGCATTTATGTATAGGGCTATTGGTAATTGTGAAAAGCCTTACAAAGGAATATAGTTAATTCGTTAAAGTTTTCTTTATTATAAAGAGTCATTCATTTTATGTTTTCTCAACCTTGAATTAAAAAGAGGTTGGGATGCGACCGACACTGATAACTTCCCATCCACGCCCTTCTCCCGATTTTTCCTAAACTTTATCAAATTAATAATTTGTTGAAGTTTTTGAATATTTTGTGTGAGATACAAAAATTTTAAACTAATATCTTTCTTTGTTCTTATAATACTTGAGTCGAAAACCATTTCTTATCAGTTTTTTGTTGTTTTAATATTTTCGTCTTTTGTAATTAAAAGTTGTTAATTCAAATAAGTTTGATTTTAACATTTGTTTTTGTTCCCGCCATTCTAAGTCGAAAACCAAAATTAAATTATCTGTTTTAACATCATTTTTAAAAGTTTTTATTTTGTATACAAAATTACTATGAACATCATCATGTTACATTAGAAGCAAAATTTTGCTAATTTTGATAAAAAATTTGAATTCAATACCTTCATCTATTCTCAAAGTTTTTGAATCGAACATCAGTTCTTACCAATTTTGTGTAATATTTTTGTAGATTCTTATCTATAAAATAAAAAAAAGAGGCTGGGATGCGACCCACACTGATAACTTCCCATCCGGTCTGTCGATTTGTCTTGCTTAAAAGTTTGTCTAAATGTATCAATTCTTGCCAAATTTGCGTTCTACTTTTTGTAGATTTTATTTTTTTTATGAAAAAACGGACTGCTGGATTTTTATAAAAAAATAACTGAATATAAAAACAATATTTTCTGTGAAATAAATAAGTTTGAAGCCAATATTTTTAATTTTTGAAAAGCTATTTGAGCCGAAAATCAATTTTTACCAACTTTTATTAATTTTTTTGTTTAGGTTTTTATTTTTTGTAAAAAAACTGTCAATTCGATTTTTCTCAAAATTTTTCCTAATGTTGAAAACAATATTTCTTATAAGTTAAAATTAGTTAGAAGCCATAATCTCAAATTTTTGAAAAGATATTTAAGTCGAAAATCAATTTTTACCAACTTTTGTTAAATTTTTTTTTTCGGTTTTAATTTTTTGTAAAAAAACTGTCAATTCTATTTTTTTCAAAATTTTACTGAATGTTGAAAACAACATTTTTTGAAAGATAAAAGTAGTTTAAAGCCAATATCTCAAAGTCTTGAAAAGATATTTGAGTCAAAACTCAATTTTTACCAACTTTTTTTTTATTTTTTTTTAGGTTATTATTTTTTGTAAAAAAAACTGTCAATTCGATTTTTCTCAAAATTTTATCAGATGTCAAAAACATTATTCTTCATTGCACAAAATTGTTTTGGAAATGAAATCATATTTTAGTCGTAAAATTTTCGAAGTGACACATTTTTTTTTTCAGTTTTTTTGATTTATAAAAAAAAAACCGTTAATTGAATTTTTTTCCAAAAATATAATTGTTTTGTATTACGTTACAATATATAATATAAAATTTAATTCAAGTCTCTAGCGTCATTGGTTCATGAGATATTTAGGGTTAACCAAAATTTTCACCTTTTTTTTAAACTGCTATGGTAAAAAAACCACGCACGCAATTTTCTTGAGATCCCTTTCTGCATCTTTCTGCCTTATTATCTGTATAACAAAATTTATTTGAAGTCGATATCTCTTCTGGTTCTTGAGCTATGGACGACGAAAAAAACGTCGCGAACGTACGGACGTACGTACACACGCACGCACAGACATCTTTCTAAAAATCTTTTATTTCGACTCTAGGGACCTTGAAACGTCGAGAAATGTCAAAATTTTCAATTTGACAAATCGGACCCATTACAATAACTTCCTATGGGAAGTTAATAAGTCGGGTTTTGCTTCCTGAAGCTATAACTCCAGAACGCACGAACCGATTTCCACGGTTTTACATTCGTTGGAAAGGTCTCAAGCTCCGTGAGGTTTATAGCACACAAAATTCAGGAAAAATTTCAACAGAAAAGCGGTGAACTCCGCTTAGCCTTCCATAGAAAGCTATTGTAAAAGTTCCGATTTGTGGAATTGAAAATTTTTAAATTTTTTTACCTTTCAAGGGCCCTATATTCTAAACCAAAGCTTACTTTTGGGAACCTTTTTTAGTCAACCATATCTCTAGAAAAGTCAGAGATATAGACTTCAAATAACGTTTGTTTTAAAGATAATAAAAAAAATGCAAAAAAGACTTTTAAAAAAATTTAGTGAGTTTTTTTTTTATCATAGAGCATTTTAAGAAAAAAGTGGAAAATTTGGTTGACCCCAAATCCAATTATATAAAATTCTGTATGACACATTCTGAGCAAATTTGGTATAATTTCGAAAAAATCAGTTATTTTTTTTTAAATCAAAAAACTGAAACAAAATATTTGTCATGTAGAATATTTTGAGAACAAAAAATAATCTATAATATAAAATCCCTAGAGTACGACGTGCGAACATCGGCCGCCGCACAAGACATGCAAGCGAGAAACAAGTGTATTTACAGAACTTAAGCGAAGAAAGACAAAATATATTAAGAGAAAATGCCCGATTGAGAGAACGCGTGAGCACACGGACATCGCTTGGCATTCCAGGGTTGGGCACCCTAGCCCCAAAGCAAAAATACTCAAAACAAAATCGCCAAAACGAAATCCCCAAAACAAAATCCCCAAATCTAAAATCTCGAAAACCAAAATCCCCAAAACCAATATCCCCAAATGCTGAATCTATAAAATGAAAATCCTTAAGTACAGTTCCACCATATTTCTTAGATATACTCGAAATATGGTGAATCCGTGCTTAAAGACTTGTGATAAGTAGAATGATGACCAGGATTGGAACTTCTGATTAAAAATTTCGAAAAAAACGAAGCAGTTCCAAAATTTCCGAAGAATATATTTAGAAATTAAAAAAAAAGGTAAATTTACTAGAAAATACTCACATTATCACATCATATTAATAAACGAAGAAAGTGAATTTGTTCAGGTCGTAATTACTGAGGTTTAAAGTTTGTTAGAAAAAATAGTGCTGCCTTTTACCCATACGCTGTAGTTTACTTGTCGATTTCCATTATTGATTGATATTTTATTCAATAGAAAAACGAAGTAGAACTTGCAAAGCGAAGAAGATTCTTTACCGAAGTAAATCTACTTCGTTAAAATTAAAATTATTTTTAAGAAAATGTACCACATAGATGAAAACCAACAATCATTGACGGCGATTTAGATTTGGGGATTTCGTTTGTGTATTATGTGCATGGGTGTTTAGATGCTGTGAATTTTGTTTTTGGAGATTTTGTACTTGGGGATAACGAATTTGTGGATTTTTTTAAAAGTGTGGGGATTTTGTTTTTGGAAATTTTGAACTTGGGTATTTTGTCGGTATCCCGGCATTCCAATATGATCCCACTGCGAACTACAGTGATGATGAAAATTTAGATATTGGACCAATGACGACTGTATACCGATATTGTAATGCGTTAAAGTTCAAAAGAGAAACGGTTGGATTGTGCTGCGCAAGTGGAAAAGTCAAACTGGGTCTATTACCTACGCCACCACAGCCACTGAAACCATTGTTCGATGGAAGTGATCCCGATTCCAACCATTTTCTTCAACACATCCTGGAATACAATAACTGCTTTCGCATGACGTCCTTTGGAAAATAATCGAATAGTCTGTTGTTGTTTTTTAGAACTTTCAATGTCCTGTTCAACGCTTTAAGTGAATGTTTGTGTGCCATAGTGCAGTCATCCCTAGATGATAATTTTACACTGTTTCAGCACTGTGGCCATGGATGATTGTTTTTTTTATATGCACACCGCGTCTGGGTTATTTTGAATATTTTAATATTTTAAATACTGAATGAGCTGTTCTGCCTCCATCCAATAAAGTTGCCGCCATTTCAGAAGATGCAACAGCCAATGCGATACCATTATTTGATCGTATTTTAGCAAGAATTAGCGAAATAAGGAATGTTTTGCCAGTTTCACCTGGTGCGTCCAAAACAAAGAATCCACTTTGTCCTACCGTAAATGGTCATAAATGGTTCTTTGTTCTTCATTCATTATTGTGGGACATTGCGAGCGACAATCGCTGCCATTTCTACAGTATTATATTGTAGTTCACTATTCAATTCAGTGTCTATTAAATCGGATGCATTTCGATTTGGTGAATGCATACCGAAATGACTGAGTGGTAAGTTGGCAATAATAATGCAAAGACCCTCAATAGCAATCAATACTTCATTGTACATAGCGTCACTGAATACTATCGTAAGACCGTTGCACCGTGTACGATGTTGATGCAATTAAACCATAGCACTTAGGAATATAAAAAATAGATAAAAACCTTTTCTCAGATCTACCGAATGTATATGCAAAATTTCATTGAAATTGGTTTAGCCGTTTCGGAGGAGTATGGCAACTAACACTGTTGTGACAGGAGAATTTTATATATTAGAGATATTATTATTTTGAAGGCAGCATCTTTAACTTTTGCCAAGAAATTCAAGTGGAAAATTTTTACCAACTTTTAGTATCTATTATTTTTTTAGTTTTTATTTTTTGTAAAAAAATGCTTCTGTGATTTAAAAATTTAAATTCTACAAATCGGATAAATTACAATAACTTCCAATGGTAAGTTAATAATACAAATCGTGATGTAAGATATAATCAAAACTTTGTATTCGATTTGTTCGTATTGTTTCACATAAGTACGTTTTTGGATTTTATCAAAACGTTACCAATGATAAACTAGTATAGTAATCGTCGGCGAAAATTATTCGGCCCTCACCTAGAAGGAGCCTAAACACAATCTAACAAAAGCAAATCCCGGCAAGTTTAATCCTTCTATTGCCAAAGATGCAGAAGTTGGACAATATTTTGTTTATTAGCGTATCAATTTCGTATGTTTTTTACGATGCATAAGTGGATAATTAAATATATAGGCCCAGTTTCTAATATAGTGTCAAGTGGTGGTAAGTTAAAAACACCAATAGCAAACAAAATACATTTTTCTTTTAAATATCCACATCTTGCCGTCGTCGTAATCGATTGAATTGAGTCGTTCGGGATGCTTAAG
Organism: Eupeodes latifasciatus; assembly: GCA_920104205.1. Taxonomy (NCBI): domain Eukaryota; kingdom Metazoa; phylum Arthropoda; class Insecta; order Diptera; family Syrphidae; genus Eupeodes; species Eupeodes latifasciatus. Next base: position 368,656,093 of record OV049924.1, on the reverse strand, counting down.
ATATGGGCGTAGGAATTGGTATGTTCAATCATTTCCTTAACAACATCCGATGTTAGCAACACTTCAAAACAGTTTTTGAAATCAATTTTTCCATGTTGATTTTCAAAGTCTTCAATTCAGTAAATCCCGGAAACTCCAGCAAACTGCTCACTCCCAATTGATTCAATTTCTTCATGCCATTGTGAGATTTCACTGCATGATTTTTATACAAAAAAACATATCATTAGTCAGATGTTTGAAATTACTTGCAGTTTATCAAAAATTTTTTGTTCATATCATCTTCATTATCATTTCATACACGACGCGACGTGTCAAATTTATTCAGATCTTTGTCAATTAGTTAAAGTTTAATTCATTTTAGCATCTTACTTAGTTTCTGGAAATTCTCATTAGTTATTAGTATTTATTTTATTTTAAATGAAGTTTTGAGCAAACCTTGAATTTATGCTTTCATAGTTTTAAAAACTAAGGTTTGGATATTATTTTTAGTACTGGTTGCGAATCCGAACTTCGATTTTACTAATCTGCTTAAATTTTAAAAATACCAGTTTAAACAAAATATTTGTTACAAGGATAAAAACCACTTTCAAACCGTTTTGCCCTTTTCGGTTGGAAACAGAAACTCTCACTTTCGGTTTCCATTATCAAAAAATGTTGGGCATAAAATATATTATGTCCTTTGAGTGCCTTATTACAAATATTTTACATTTTCTTCATGTTTGTAAGATTAGGAAGAAAAAATAAAGATGAATCACGTCTTATGCAAAACTATAACGTGATAATCAATTACCATTATTTCTTACCATGAGTCATATTTGATTCATTGGACTTAATGAAATGTCATGACCACTTACTAAGGGCCCTTCTTCACACGCGCCTTATTATGCAACACAGTTCCACTCCTGTCTCTTTTGTCTGTATTCACTTATAAAATAATAACTTTTTTTATTGTTTTAAGTAAACTTGCTCCTGTTTCTTTACCAATGAAGTCTCATAACGGTCTTTTGACAACAAAATTTATTTAGATTAAACTTTAGGTACAGTTTTTCTTCTACACGTTTTTTTTTTTTTTAATAAACAATATTTTAAGAAGCACTATGCACTGCACTATTTAGCGAGCGAACTTGATGATGGTGGTAGTTGGTAGTAGTGGTGGTGTTAATAGAGCCCCAAGGAAATGATTTACTATTTTAATCTTTGCAGGCATTTTTAGGGTGGTGCATAAAAAAGTTTTGTTTGTTTTTTTATTTATACAAACTCTCAGTTTCTTATCTGTGGGGTTAAGAGATTAAGTTGTTGCACTAAAATTTTTGGCACCATCCAATGATTAATGTTTCAACGGGATTATACTTTCTTGTAGTTTATTTGGCGCGAAAAAGAAAGTTTATATTTTATTATTTGTTTGTATTTTTTGTATAAACATTAAATTAATGTGGGTAGTGAAATAATCAGTTTAAAAGTTACTCAGATTGTGAAAGAAAAGTTATATACAAGTCTTAAGAAAATTGTTCCGTTTTTCGTATAGACATATATACTCCATAGAACTCTACTAGATTATAAAATCTAATGGATTAGGATGGATATAAGGTTTTTATTTCTTTGATTTGGACTTTGACAAGTTAAAGTTTTTACCGTGATCGCAATAGTGCCCAGCAAATAAATGGAGTCTGTTGGTGCTTTTGTCAAGGAGGACTTGTTAAAATAGAAAAATATAGATTGTCTTCGAAATTCGGAATGAATTTTATCTTAATATATAGAAATCAAGTGTCATATGTTGTTCCCAGTGAACTCTTCACCAAGTCAACCGATTTCGATGAAAGTTGGCATTTTATGTGTAATTTGGTCTAACTTGAGATATAGGATAGTTTATATTTCGAATTATGGTCTTAATAAGTTATAATTAACAATAAACGGATTGTCAATGTTGATGTTTGTTATTAATCGTAAGTTTCATAAGACTCGAACAGATGGCGCCTTAAATCAGATATTTTACAGAAAATGTCGGACCATCTATCGTGAACTTCTCATAGATGGCGCCACGTTGGAATTCAAAATTTCTTTTTCAACAACACGTGGTGCAATGTGATATTTTGATCGATCTATAACGTAACATCGCTTTTTCTGGATTATTTCTCATTTAATTTTATGTGCTCTATATAATTCTGAATATTTCTTTTCAACTACTAAATTACAGTATTATATTTATATATAATATATGTAGGGGGAGGGAAAGGGAATAAATTAAATTATTAAAACGTTTGTTTGATTTCAAGTAATTTTAATTCACTTTTAGTATTAAAAATAAAATCATAATTTAAACTGAATTTAGGTATAAGAATTATAGAAAAAAATATAAAAAAAAATATAAAAAGAAAATATAATAGTTTAGCTTGACTTTCACTTGACTTTGACTTGATTTTCCGTTTTACTTTACTTTTACTTTACTTTTACTTTTCTTGACTTTACTTTTTTGAATCAATGCTAATTGCGTTAAGTTTTATCTTTTTATAGTCTAGTTAGTCGTACATCATTGAATTTTAGAAATGGAATAGTGTACATGTCCAATGTTCGGTTTTAGTTTAGGATATTTTTGATATGTAGTCATCCTACATTCGGCCATCCTTCTTGTCGGCTGCCTCAGACGAACAGTCATCTTTGGTATTTGGATTCATCGCTAAGCTTTCGTAACATCTTCATCACTGTCTCCGGAATCATTTTCATCACTTTCACTGTCATCTTCATTTCGCCAGGGCTTCATAAAGTCAGCGGAGGACGAGGTAGAATTCAGTCCCTCGTGAACTCCCACTTTACGAACCTCATATCGGTCGTTTCGCTTGACTTTAACGACTTCATACGGGCCTAAGTATAATGGATACAGCTTAGTTCCGGGTGCAAATTGAGTCTTCTTTATCGCAATCAGATCGCCCATTTTGTATTGCGTAGCAGCTTTTCTCTTTCGATTATAGCCTTTTCGATTTTCTTCTTGGACCTTCTCAATTTGTTCTTTAGCTTGGCTTCGCATCTCCTTCCTTTTGCTTTCGAATTCTTCGATAAGTAGCTCTTCCATCAGTTGCTTCAGTTCAATATTCTCCGCACATTTCATACGAACTCCGAACATTAACTCAAATGGAGTTTTGTTTGTGCTTCGATTCACTGTTGAGTTCAAGATTCTTTGCAGTCCTGGAACATGCTTGAACCACTTATCAGGAGAATCGACTGACATTTTCGTCAACATTTCAATGATGGTCCTGTTGACTCTCTCCACCTGTCCATTTCCGCGAGCAACCCCTGTAGTCACCAGCGAATGGTTGATCTTTCGTTCTTCGCAATACTCCTTGAATAGATTAGAGGTGAATGCAGAACCTCTGTCCGTGATGACTCTCACTGGATCACCGAAAATCTCACTCTGGAACAACATCTTCTTCACAACTTCTTCAGCACCTGTAGACTTTACCGGAAACATCCACGTAAACTTCGAAAAAGCATCGACGATAACCAACAAATGCTTGTAACTCTTTGCTGTCGAATTCATAGGACCAAGATGATACGTATGGAGTGGAGTATCAAATTTTTTAACTGGGTTGAGTAAACACTCCTGCTTTCCACTCTTTCTCGCTCCAAGGATACATGGTATACAATTCGAAATCACCTGTTTAATTTTCGAAGACATGTTTGGTATACAAAAATCTTTTCTCGCCAAAAATTCGAACTTCCTTGCATTCATGTGACCTTGCTCGTGTATGCCTCGCAGTACTTCTCTTTGTAGCTTCTTTGGAACAACCAGAGAAGGTGATTCAACAAATTTGTAAAGAACACCGCTGCGCATAACAAAATCTTCATGCTCTTGATGTTTCAAGATATTTGATATCAGCGAACAAAACTCATCCGTTTCTTGCGCTTTTCTAACGCGATGTAAAACACCATCTTCTACCCTCATTATTGCAGGAAATCGACTAAGCGCGTCTACGTGCCTCATCGATGTACCAGCTCTGTGAAGGACTTCGCAGTTAAAATCTTGAAGAAATATTGTCCACCTGGCAACTCTCGTACATAGCTCCTTCTTCCTCATATTAGCTGTAAACGCCTTACAGTCTGTAAATATTTTGAATGGTATTCCCAAAAGATATACGCTTAACTTCTGCAAATACTTTACAATTGCCAAAACTTCTTGTTCATAGCTGGTAAAATTGCTTTCAGATTTCGACGACTTGTAACTTATGTAAAAAACAGGATGCATTTTATTATCATTGTGCCTTTGAAGTAAAACACCTCCGTATCCAATCTTACTCACGTCTGTATGAAGCTCCGTTTCTAACTTTGGATTATAGAGCTTCAAAACTGGATCTTTGCATAAAGCATCCTTCAAATTTTGGAAAGCTTCAACTTGGCTTGGACCAAAACAAAATGAAGTATCTTTACGTAATAAGTCAGATAAAGGTTTCGCAAGAACTGCATATCCAGTAATAAATCGCCTAAAAAAACCAGTCAGCCCCAGAAACGACTGAATTTTCTTGACTGTATCCGGCTTCGGAAAATTTTGGACTGCATTAAGTTTTTCCTTCGATGGCTTCAATGAGCCGTTCTCTACTATGTGACCTAAAAATTCGATCTTCTCTGTGACGAATTTACAATTCTTCCAGTTAATAACCAGACCATTTTAAGCTGCTACTTCAAGAACTAATTTGAGTTTTTCAAGACATTCTTCAGGACTTCCAGCTTGGACAACCAAATCATCAACAAAGATTCGTAAGAACCCTGTACGCAATAGCTTCTCAAATACCGCATTAACAAACCTTTGAAAAACCGACGGCGAGTTACAAAGACCAAATGGTGCTTTAAGGAATTCATAATGCCCGTCCGGCGTTACAAATGCAGTGTACGTTTGGCTTTCCTTTTCTATTGGCACATGGAAAAATCCATTTTTGAAATCCAAAACCACGAAAAACTTTCCTTCAACAAGGTCTTCTAGGATATCTTCTTTCAGTGGAGGTGGATGACGATCTTTTATTATCTTCGCATTTAATAGTCGATAATCAACGCATATTCTATTAGTGCCATCTTTTTTCTTCACTAAAACAATCGGACTTGAATAATCAGAATAACTGCGTCGAATTATACCTTCTGCTAGCCATGAATCTATTTGTTTTTTTACATCTTCCTTTTCTTGTGGTGCTAATCTTCTCGGCTTCTGATACACTGGTCGTTCATCGGACAACACAATTTGCATTTCTACTTTACACTTTTCTGGTTTTCTTGGCTCATAATTACATATCAAATCTTTAATCTCTTTTTGAATTTGTGGATCGGATACATGAGATAATTTTGAATCAAGGATTGAATTTAAGTCACTCTTTTCTAACAATTCATCTACTTTCATTTTCGAAATATTGTTTTCTTCTAATCTAACCGCTTCTGGAATTTTGGTTACACTAATATAGCCATTCTCAATACTAACTTTGGAAACGCTTAAGAAGTTTTTTCCCAAAATCATACAGTCAGACATCCATTCATCAGGAACGATATGGAATCTAACGGAATAACAATCATCTTCGATTGAAACATCCATTAAACAAGATCCATGAGTACGGTTTGCATTACCATCCCCAAATCCCGTCAAAATTTCTCCAACCCCATCAACAACAGCAGCACCAGCCCTTCTCCAAACACTCTCTTGTATTAAAGATACATCCGCTCCCGTATCCACCAACACATCGTACACCTCTCCAGCCAACGTAAGTTTCACGCAACAGTCGAGTCTATTAATTCTTTTCACATTTTGGTTTGTATTCTTTGCTTCTTTATTTGGACACTTTGTAGATATGTGACCAAATTCACTACATCCAAAACACCTTGCTCCTTTGCTCTTGTTTGGGCACACATCTTGTGCATGAGAGAGAGAATCACAATTCGTACATCGTTTTTGAGTCACGAAATTTTTAGACGTGCCTGAAAAATTTGCCTTAGCATTTTGTGAATTGTTTTGGTTTTGGTTTCTATAATTGCTCATACTAGCTTTCTGATGACCTTTAATCGTTTCATAAACCAAAAACTTCTTTTTCAGCTCATCTAGAGTCGTAGCTTCATACAACACCGTTTTATTCACAGGGCTATCTGAAATACCTTGAATAACATAGGCTATTAAGGATGCGTCATCAAAATTTCCCTTCATAGCAATTTGCTTCATTGAATACATGTATTCTAAGAAAGATTCATCAAACTTTTTCTTCCTAGACTGAAGCTCATTGTGAATACTTATACAAGAGGGCGCATTATTAAACTCGTTCAGTAGAAACTGCTTCAAATCATCCCAACTGCAAATACCGCTTTTCGCTTCAATTGCCAGTTTGGCAGCTCCTTTTAGTAAACGCCTAGCGTACAAATATTTTTGTATGGGATTCCATTTACACACTGTAGCTATGTCCTCAAAATCTTTTAACCACACAACTACATTTTTCCCAGATTCACCAGAAAATTTATCTAAAGATTCTTCTACATCCCTAAAAACAAAATGATTGGTTTCCGACATCTCTCTTAGTTTTTCGTTAACTTTCTCTTTATCACTCTCAGCTGCTTCAATATTTTCCACTAAATTGTTATTCTTATCTTTTTCCGTTTCCTCTTTATTAATTTCTTCAATAAAATTACTTACTGACTTTCCTTCATTCAAAATTGCATTAAGTAATTTTTCTACTAATTCTGTTTTTAAATTAAATATATCGATATGATAATTTCTTTTCTTCTAAAATTGTTTGTAATTGTTTTGTTGTTAATTTATTTAAATCTTCCATTCGGACATTTAAACCTTTCTCCCCATCATAACACTCTTACGATCATAGCAAAAAAAAATATTATTTGTCTTGAAAGTTCTTTTCTTAACTTTATTTTGATTTTTATTCGAAAAAAAAACAATAAGCATAAAATTACATGCGATAAAAAAGCTCTTATTTTATCACCCAAATGTCAAGTATTCGTTACATGCGATAACTAAGCTCAAGCATATGATAGAAGATCGTAAAAACGAATTGCCTGACTCAGCGCTTTACGAGCAAATCGATCTTGTGCAGTGTAATAAATTAAATAATTATATATGTAATGTAAGAGAAAAGAAAATATGAAACTTTCTCACCAATTTTGTATGTACACTTCGTTAACAATATTTATGATGGTTTTTTTTTTCTCTTATATTTTGTTCTCTTTTTTTTCATTCTTGTTCTTTGTTTTTTATGCACTCACTGATCGCGTTAAATTATTTGCTTTTTTTACTATGCACTAATGTATATGTATCGCACAATTATTATTCTTTTAATGCACTTATTATTTTGAACTTTCAGATTTTATCTTTTAATTTAATTCTTAGCTTTTAATCTTTTCTTTTCTATCTTTTCACTTTGTCACTTCTTGTCAATAATAGCTTTTCGTTTTCATTAGGTATTTTAATAACTTTGCATGATTTTTTTTTTCTTTTTTTTCTTTGTTTAGATTATAGGTAATTGTAACACTATAGGTAATTGTAATATAAGACAACTAGAACACTTTTCGCGGCACTTGTCCAGCAACACTTCTGACACCAATTGTAGGGGTAGGGAAAGGGAATAAATTAAATTATTAAAACGTTTGTTTGATTTCAAGTAATTTTAATTCACTTTTAGTATTAAAAATAAAATCATAATTTAAACTGAATTTAGGTATAAGAATTATAGAAAAATAAATAAATAAAATAATAAAATATAAAAAATATATAAAAAGAAGATATAATAGTTTAGCTTGACTTTCACTTGACTTTGACTTGATTTTCCGTTTTACTTTACTTTTACTTTACTTTTACTTTTCTTGACTTTACTTTTTTGAATCAATGCTAATTGCGTTAAGTTTTATCTTTTTATAGTCTAGTTAGTCGTACATCATTGAATTTTAGAAATGGAATAGTGTACATGTCCAATGTTCGGTTGTAGTTTAGGATATTTTTGATATGTAGTCATCCTACATATATATGTATATCTTTGACTAATTTGTCACTACTTTTACAATAAATCTAGTCGTATGGTGCCAATAGTAGCTCAAATAATGGAATAGCAAGTGAAGTGGTGATCGATATTCAAATAACTATTCAAATACGTTCCGTTAGGTGTTCTTATGATCAATGCAGAAAGATCCTATGGGGAATCCTGCAGGCAAAACCCAAATACTTGGCCATTTTTTGTACTTAATTAGGTCTCCTTTTTTGATAACTTGACAATCATAGCCTTTTGCACTCTTTGGGGAAGCATTTAAACAATTCTGCAGGAATGTGGGTTATGATGTGTATTCGGGAATTAGTTGGGTCGAGCAACTCATAAGATGTCAGTTGAACTTTGTTGTCGAATACATGTTGATCACGGACAAGCCCCATGTCAGAGCCTCTTCTATTCCTGATATTAAAGAACATTCTGAAGCTTCGACTTACCGCGAAGTAATCAATTTTGTTGCAAGAAGCTTGTCTTTTTGTCGACGGTTAGCGTTTCTGGGGAAAGATCCCTTGGGGCGTGAAACTTTACGATGGTGACTTTACGTACTCTACTCCACTCGTCCACTTAAGGTTTCCTATGAAATCAGACTTCTGATAGCTGTTTTAGCCCAACTTCAGCTTCCCGATCGCTTCAGGTGTCTTTCCGGAATAAAGAAGTACGAATACGACGTTTTTATTTTGTAAACAAACCCTTTAACTTAGCATAGAACTGTCATACTGTTAATTTATTCTTCAGTAAACTCAACAGTTTGATCATGGTACATGAACGAGCAACATCTGTAAATTATATCGTTAAATCTATGTACTTGACTTCTTCTCGAAAAATATGTGTATAATATCTTCCTAATTTCAGGTAATGAGATCGAAACGATACTGATACGATACTTATATCGGAATTAAACAAAAATATGAGTTGGGTCCTGGAACAACTGGCAAAACAAAGAACTTATCAATACTCCTAAATTTTCTTAGCTATTCCATGCTGACTTGATGCGGCACAAATCACACACGACTCTCGAGCTTTTAGAACTAAAAACTTGTGCAAGTTTCCTACTTTTTGTATTTTTATATCTTGCAAATAATAACAAGGTTTAATGAACACACAGAACCTACTCATAAGGTTCTATGTTTAAAAAAACTAAGTTTGCCTCTATTAAGGTCCCACAGTTAAAACAAAAAAAAAAACTTAGAGACATGTTATGTTGGTATCTATAAGATACGTTTTGTAGTCTATACTTACGAACATTAAAAGGTTCTAGAATGAGATGTTTACTTATCCTTATCCTTATCGGTTTCGTTTTTTGTAATTCCATGATTTATTTGTTTTAAAAGAATGTATCTAGGGGCATTATTATTATCTACCTTAACCAACCTAACTGTCGTTGTATCTTGTATAGTTTATCCTACTTCTCCTCTCACGTCGCGTCGTCCTTGTTCCTTTCCACATCCTCATCTTCATTTTCGAATGCTCATCGTTGTCGTCGTAGTCGTCGTCATCATTATAAGAAAAATATTCCAAGCAGTGATGTTCATGTAATTTTCATTGTAGTTCTCGTTGTAAAACAACATTCTCTTATATGACGATATGACGAGGGACCTCCAAGGATAACGAACATCACAACCAAAGTAAAATAAAGTATAGGTACGTAGTAGTAGTAGTAGTTATACTTATATGTATATGAAGGGTAGGTAATATATAGATAGATATGATATAAAACCAACAACCGAACACGCGCTAGCTAGCTGTGGGAAAAACACAGCCTTTTTTGGCTGCATGCCATGTTCAGCCTACGGCCAATGGAATTTCTTTATCAAAACTCATACGAAAATTCGAACAACAAGGATGTTGTATTTTGCGGTAAAATTGCGTTCTCTTCCTTAAATTCATTTGTGTGTGCGATGTGGAGTGTGTGTGTGAATTTCTTACCTATTACCTAAAGCTTCGGTCAAAATAATAGGAACATTTCTTGTTTTTTAGTTTAACTGTGAAATTAACTTAAGCTAAACTAACGAGACATTAAAAATCCTTATTATAATATTAATGTTTAAGATCTAGGATAATCTAGGATTGATTTTGAACTTATGTGTTTTTTTTTTGTTAATATTGTCATGTTATTAAGGCACTACATATAATGAAGACATAATCATAACATGAGATCAAGAAAGTACACCTAAGTTCTGAATTGATACATGTAACTTAATGTCATTCGAATAGGAAAAATCTAAACAAACTACATGTTATCGGCTTAAAATGGTTTTTAAAGTAAGACCAACTTTACAAAAAAGTGAAAGTTTATGTACTTAAAATTAAATAAATTAGATGGTGCAACAGTTTGTATAGAAGCAGGGCTTCATAACTTACAACTCTCAACCATTTCTCTGTGCGAGGAATGCCAGCGATGGATGAGTACTACACTTTTTATGCCAAAACCGAACGGCTTATTTAAAAAGGCACTTTTCAATTTTCATTGCAACAATCATTCTTGTGTCAATTCTTCAAAGAGGCACTACTAGTGTAAGAACCTTTAGTTGGAACTGGAAGGAATTGAACGCCGCAGGACCTTTGGCATTACATTAACACCTAACCATTAATATTTATATACATATTTTTATCTAAGTTAAAACCAAGTATGTTCTGTGCGTACGCTAAATTATAATCATATTTCAATGTTGTAAAAAAATGTAAACTTGAATTTTTCTTTTGCATTTGCAGAACTGAAGTAAGTAATTTAGCAACCATACCTAATAATGGGAACTATTAGAGCTCTTACCATCTTCAATTTAGTAAGAAAGGTGGTAAAAAGAGTGGATTCAAAGCCGTACACTTTCCCTACTACACTCATGATATGATCATCCTATCTAAGCGTCATGTTAAACGCGATCCTTAAGTTAGGTATTTGTTTTATCCACATATTCGATTGAAGCTTAAATTCAGTTTATTTTTATACTCAAATAAACACTTGGATTTTTTTGGGTTTAAAAGTACACTCTTTCTTTCAGCCCATTCTACTTTGCTTTGCAGATCAGAGTTAGGCCTAAAGGCACCAACCCAAATCAATCCGAGTTTTCAAGAAAAGTTAAGCTGTAAATCATCAGCCTACATGTACAAAATTAGTTCTCTTACACTTTAATAAGATCATTTATAAATACTGTAAAAAACGTTGGACCCAACATAGATCCTTATTGAAGAACTCAGCCTTAGAGAAGTCCAACAAGAAAGTTACTAAATCATATATGATAGAAGTTTGAATATCATCAAATACTTTTATCAACGTAGGTAGGCAACCATCCTCAGGCCTAAAACTAAACTGTGTGTTACATATAGGAATATTTCTTTTCACGAAACCGAAAGTAAAGAAGGTTTTCCATGAATTTTGAAATATAAGTCTGATATCTAGCGTCTTGAGAATGGAAATAACTTTCGCAAGCTTCTCTATCGAAGGAAAACATGACCGAGTTGAAAATACATGTTGAAACTGGTAGAATACGTGGGAGAATCATTTTGACTAATAGTGAAGGGATATCAACTAGATTTTAGGAGTAACACTAGTCCTAAGAATTAAAAAAGAATGTTAGTGCTTATTGGATCGATAGTAGGTGCAATAAAATTGGTACAAGTCGTTGCGACTTTTGGAATTTATTTGTAATTTATGTTGGACTTAACGTTTTAACGTTTTTATGCAGCAAACGAAAATAATTATCAAACTTGGGTTAATTGAATCTTTTCCATCTATTATACGCGGAATCACATTGATTTCTAAATTCATTGAAGTCCCTACAAGTTTAGATAAGGGATGAATTTTGGAGTTCACTTTTTAGTGTCACGAAAACGAGATCATGGTTGTAAAAAAACTGGATCAGAATACTGATCATAATGTGCAATGTTAGCACGTTCACTTACAAAAAAATTGATTCAATAAAGTTTCATTGATTCAATAAAGTATCATTGGAAAAATGAGTTGGTTTTAATTTTGTAAGTGTTTCAAAAAAAAAAATGTTTCGGAAGCTTCAGAAATAAGAAGATCGCAGTTGAAATCTTCACTACTGATAATATCAGTAAAAGAATAATAATTGTCTTCGAGAATAGTTAAATAGGGTTACAATTTATCAAGATGTAACGTCTACACAGTACCTTCAAAAAAGCAATATTCAAAATCATCACTTGGGAAGGATGAGGCAACCACTTTAGCGTATATTTTCTTTTTTAATTGTTACTAATAGGTTTTTCACACCAAACCCAAAACCGGGTTTTCGGCAAAAAGTTTTCGAAAACCCGAAAATCGTTCACACCGAACATTTACACGTTTTCATTTGACATTTAAATTTGTTTGACACCGGCCGGCTGTCGAATTTTGTATTGATGAAAAAATTTGTGAGTAAAAAGTTTTGTTTTTCTCAAATTATTTGTAAAAATAAAATGAATTCTAACCAATTGAAATTGGTTTTAATACATACAATGAAAGTTGAACAAAATATGAAGATTTTATTAAACTTTTTTTCATTATCTCATCTCAAGCCTCTATCAGAGAAAAACGTCGTTTTCTTTTGCAAGTTCTGGAACTTCGAAAGAAAAGAAAAGTTTTAATTGATACAATTGAAAATCGGAACCGACAAAGAAATATATGGAAAAACGACAAAGGTTAGCTTGTTATGTATAACAATTCAATTAATAGGAAGCCATGTATATATTTAAATAATGGGTGATTTTTTTGAGGTTAGGATTTTCATGCATTAGTATTTGACAGATCACGCGGGATATCAGACATGGTGTCAAAGAGAAAGATGCTCAGTATGCTTTGACATTTCATCATGAATAGACTTACTAACGAGCAACGCTTGCAAATCATTGAATTTTATTACCAAAATCAGTGTTCGGTTCGAAATGTGTTTCGCGCTTTTTTATCGACAAATTTTGTTCAGCGATGAGGCTCATTTCTGGTTGAATGGCTACGTAAATAAGCAAAATTGCCGCATTTGGAGTGAAGAGCAACCAGAAGCCGTTCAAGAACTGCCCATGCATCCCGAAAAATGCACTGTTTGGTGTGGTTTGTACGCTGGTGGAATCATTGGACCGTATTTTTTCAAAGATGCTGTTGGACGCAACGTTACGGTGAATGGCGATCGCTATCGTTCAATGCTAACAAACTTTTTGTTGCCAAAAATGGAAGAACTGAACTTGGTTGACATGTGGTTTCAACAAGATGGCGCTACATGCCACACAGCTCGCGATTCTATGGCCATTTTGAGGAAAACTTCGGAGAACAATTCATCTCAAGGAATGGACCGGTAAGTTGGCCACCAAGATCATGCGATTTGACGCCTTTAGACTATTTTTTGTGGGGCTACGTCAAGTCTAAAGTCTACACAAATAAGCCAGCAACTATTCCAGCTTTGGAAGACAACATTTCCGAAGAAATTCGGGCTATTCCGGCCGAAATGCTCGAAAAAGTTACCCAAAATTGGACTTTCCGAATGGACCACCTAAGACGCAGCCGCGGTCAACATTTAAACGAAATTATCTTCAAAAAGTAAATGTCATGGACCAATCTAACGTTTCAAATAAAGAATCGATGAGATTTTGCAAATTTTATGCGTTTTTTTTAAAAAAAAAGTTCTCAAGCTCTTAAAAAATCACCCGATATTTAATGCAGGTACGTACCAGCACTTTTTGGGAACGTGAAATGTTAGTAAGCGATGATGAGTATTTCAAACAACATTTCAGAACGAGCCGCAGAACTTTCGATATACTCTGCAATGAACTAAAAGATCTGGTAATGCAAGATACAAACTTTAGCCTTATGTAGGTACTTATCAAGTTGAATTTCAGGAAGACAAAGATCTATACGAGCTCCAAAAGAACAAATAGGATCCCGTCATTGAGTGGTTTAACAAACGTTTCGATACGAACATACAAAAAACTCCCAGTATATCACCACACACCATCTCGGATGCGGATAAAATGAAAATATCCAAGTACGTCCTTTCACACAGTGAAGATGTTCTATATGGTATGTATTCTCTCAAGGTTCAATTTTTTGAAAATTCTTGAAGTGCAAACATTCTCCTGAGGATTTTTCTTTGCGGTCGACACCCTTGAGTCGATAATCCTTTCCTGTGCTGTGATAGAGCAGCATATCAGGGCACACAAGGCCGTAACACTAGCTCGTCTGGAAGAAGAGTTTCAACTGGGGACGGGTGGAATGGACTCACGACATGAACCAACAAGAACTACAAGCTCGCTGGGCTGAAGCTATCCTCTTTGCTCACGTCAACCGGTCAGAACAATTCACCAAAGAGAAGCTAATTGTGTAGAAAATATACGATCAATTCAATAAAAAACAAAACTGTTAGGTACAACAAAAATTCATTTTATTTAAAAAATATTCTTTTTTCTATTGCTTCTGTTGGCCAAATGTGCCTTCAGAATCGCCATGTATTGTGGCCGTCCAAGCAGCTTATAGGCGGGGTTGAGAAGATTCTGAATGATTTCGTGTACGTCCTTAGAGCCGGAGCAGAAAAGGTCAATTCTTAGTTCCAGACTTGTACCGAAATCACACTCGCCTGGCTTGTCCAAAGCACTGAGGATCTTCTTGATGTTGGCATCGCTGTCCATCAAGGGGTGATAGCCCACTGCTGTGGGTTTATTCACTGGAACAACGATTATACATTGTGGAACGTTTGGCGCAAATTTTCCTAGCTCGCTGCGACTTAGCCTCCACCAGAGATTTCCTTTCATACTTATTCTCCTCCACAAATGAACTTATCGCCTTTCTCATATCTTTCAAACCCTTGTGATTGAACGGAGTTACCGGAAAGTCTTTCTCCAGGTAGTAAGCGAAAGCGTTGAACATATTTGTGGCGACAAATTCGAAGACGCATAACTTGAAAACGTCATTATGAACTATGAGCAAGTCTTCCTCGTCCTTGGGGTCGTCACGCCAGTAGCCATAGTGAATTCCGGTTCCTCGCTTAACCAAGAGCGTTTGAAACTCTGGAGGATCATAAAAGAATCGCCAGTGCCGCAAATAATCACCGGGTCTTTTATTCTCGACGTTGGCAAATTTTCCATATTCTGTAAATAAAAAACAAAAAGCAATAATTCTTATTTTGTAAGGAAATTGTATAAATAATATTACTTACCACGACCAAATTTATTTCAAAATGAAATAATATTTGTTTTGATAGCAGCTGTTTTATTTACATTAATTTGAGCGCTGAATGTTTCGAAAGGTTTGTTTGTTTAGTTCAACTTTGAATTCCTACTAGTTTTCGAGAGGTTTTATATAAAACTTGTGGTTTACGAAAACTTGTTGTTTACCAAAAATCTATGGGAAAACTTGAGTTTTCGATGTAGGTTTTTGGCCGAAAACCGATATTTTCACGAAAACCGTGTTTTGGGTTTGGTGTGAAAAGCCTATAAGATAGCCACTGAATATTCTCAATTTTATAAATTGGACCAATTACAATAACTTCCCATGGGAACTTATGTAATAAATATTTCTCAACAAAGTTTTAAATATAATCTATCAAGAAATAAAATCAATTGACATTTTAAGTCTTGTTCCTATAATTTTGGCCAAAGCTGTTATATTTTCATACCTACCTATCGCTGTTATTGCTCCTGTTTCTACAATACTGCTACCGCTGTAGTATCGACTACCAACGACGACGACGAAACGAAGACGATGACAGAAACAAAGATAAGATAGGTTCAGTTTTTATAACGAATGACGACGAAAGTACGACGACGGAACGTATAGTTTTGGGCAATCGATGTTCCGCATGCTAAATAACATACCTTATAATACCTTAGCTACCCTTGTCTCAACTCCAGCAGTATCTTCAGCTTCAGCCTCAACAACGGCCTCGGCCTCGATGGATTTCCACCTCTTTAGTCTTTATACCCAATTTTAGAAATACTGTACAGTTATGCAATTCAGAAATTTTGTGTTTTTCTTTCCTGCCTCCCACACACACTGCGTTACCGATTGCCTTCAGTCATACTTCATCCTGAATCTGAATAAAATTTCCCATCACAGATATTGCAAGAAATAAAAATAAGGAAAAAGAAGGAAAAATATGGATAAATCACTGTCATGCCGTCAGAGGATAGAATCTTTGTTAAATGCTTTTCTCCGCTCGGCTCCGATATGCGATGTGTGTCATGCAGCGTGTGTGTCGTGTATGTGATGTGATGTTTTACTCTCATAAATGTGTGCGCATACCTACAATGCTTCTAGACCAATTTAAAGTTACAGCATTGACAATGGAAGCAACATCACATAGTTTGTCGATGAGAAGAGGGTGAGACCGAGAGTTTGATGCCTGAGCTTAAGCTGAAGCTGAAGCCGAGCCGGAAGGAAGAAACTTCGAAGGTACGCTACGCTACGCAGAAATGTCGAGATGCCATCATGCGAATGTTAGAGACGGATATAAGTTACCTTTGCCTTACATAAACCTGATGCAAGTATGTTCGGTTCGTTCAATGTTCATGATGGTTTCACATTTTTATTTTTTTTTCATTTTCTTATTTCAAGATTCTTCTTTTAATTGAGGCTCTCAACAATGTCTTACGGTGGTAGTGATGTTGAGGGTTGTAAGAAGGAACAAAAAAAGAAAAAAAACACAACTTTTTAGAAGATAGCTTCTCTCTAGATAAGTTTTATATAGGTAACTACGTATATTGTCAGACTAATGCTACTTCTGATGAGCTGTCTATGATGTTGGTATATCTGCGCTTGTTGTAGCTTCGATTTTGTACAAATCCATGTCGTGTTATGTTAAAAGTTCAGTCTATCGTTAAGGATTAAGTCTAACCGATCGATTGCCTTGAAGATAAATGTATGTAAGCTACCTACGCGTATAACGTAGATATGTAGCTTTTTGTTAAAAGATGTGTTAATAATTTTCTTATCAATGGTTATGTCGAGTTGTTTTGCTTTAGGCTTTAACGTGTTCTGTTCATGCGATGGATGGATATACAAGATGAAGGTACATACATTACATATATCAGGAGCAAGTTAAAGGTAATAAACGTTAATTCGCATAAAATGGGATCAACATTTCAATCAAACATAATTTCAGATGCCATCATAGAGAGTTTAGCCTTTAAGTTTAGTTCTGGAATTTAAAGGGAATCTTTAATGAACGTTTTTTTTTCTTCTTTAATTAAATTTTAAGCCTATTACCTTAGAAACGAGAATGAGATGCTTTTAAAAACTGTATATAAAATGTTGTCATTTGAAAAACTAAAAAAGAGGTTGGGATGTGACCCACACTGATAACTTCCCATCCCGTCTGTCGATCTGTCTTGCTTAAAAGTTTGCCTATATTATGTATCATTTTTTACCAAATTTGCGTACTTTTTTTTTGTAGATTTTATTTTTTTATGAAAAAAAGTAGTGTTAGATTTTTATAAAAAATTTACTGAATATCGAAAACAATATTTTCTGTGAAATAAAATAAGTTTGAAGCCAATATTTGTAATTTTTGAAAAGCTATTTTAGTCGAAAGTAAATTTTTACAAGTTTTAGTATTGTTTTTTTAGGTTTTATTTTTTGTAAAAAAAACTGTCAATTCGATTTTCTCAAAATTTCATAGAATATTGAAAACAATATTTCTTAAACGATAAAATATTTACGTCGAAATACAATTTTTACCAACTTTTATAAATTTTTTTTTGGTTTTTAAATTTTTTGTAAAAAAACTGTCTATTCGATTTTTTTCAAAATTTTACTGAATGTTGACAACAATATTTTTTGAAAGATAAAAGTAGTTCAAAGCCAATAGCTCAAAGTTTTGAAAAGATATTTGAGTCGAAAATCAATTTTTACCAACTTTTATTAATTTTTTTTTTGGGTTTTTATTTTTATGTAAAAAAAATGTGTATTTGATTTTTCTCAACATATTTTAGAATGTTGAAAACAATATTTCTTATAAGATAAAAAAAGTTTGAAGCCTTAATCTTAAGTTTTTGAAAAGATATTTGAGTCGAAATTCAATTTTTACCAACTTTGAGTAATGTTTTTTTTTTATGTTTTTACTTTTTATAAAAAAAGCGTCAATTCGATTTTTCTCAAAATCTTATCAGACGTCAAAAACATTATTCTTCTTTGCACAAAATTGTTTTGGAGATGAAATCATATTTTAGTCGTAAAATTTTCGAGGTGACAAATTTTTTTTTTTCAGTTTTTTTGATTTATAAAAAAAAACCGTTAATTGGATTTCTTTCAAAAATATACTTGTTTTGTATCACGTTACAATATATAATATAAAATTTAATTCAAGTCTCCAGCGTCATTGGTTCATGAGATGTTTAGGGTTAACCAAAATTTTCACCTTTTTTAAACTGCTATGGTAAAAAAACCACCCACGCAATTTTCTTGAGAGCCCTTTCTGCATCTTTCTGCCATATTATCTGTATAACAACATTTATTTGAAGTCGATATCTCTTCTGGTTCTTGAGCTATGGACGACGAAAAAAACGTCACGAACGTACGGACGCACGGACGTACGTACAGACGCACGCACAGACATCTTTCTAAAAATCTTTTATTTCGACTCTAGGGACCTTGAAACGTCGAGAAATGTCAAAATTTTCAATTTGACAAATCGGACCCATTACAATAACTTCCTATGGGAAGTTAAAAAATAAGATGGTATTCGGTCGAAATATTTGAGAAATTTAAATATATTAGAAGTAACTAGCAAACCCGACGAACTCCGTTTCGCCACCAGAGGCCTTCGTTTTTTGTAACATTTCGTTTGGAGATTAAAAGAAGAAGAAAAATTATTTTTTTTTTTATATTTGAAAAGGGAAAATTTTATTTCATTTCACAACAGGAATTAATTCATTTCGATTACAAAAATGAAGTGTAATTTAGTTGAACTTTTTTAACTAAAAAATGAAAGTGAATCCAAAGTAAATACTGAATCGAAGCGTTATATCGGGTGATTTTTTTGAGGTTAGGATTTTCATGCATTAATATTTGACAGATCACGCGGGATTTCAGACATGGTGTCAAAGAGAAAGATGCTCAGTATGCTTTGACATTTCATCATGAATAGACTTACTAACGAGCAACGCTTGGAAATCATTGAATTTTATTACCAAAATCAGTGTTCGGTTCGAAATGTGTTTCGCGCTTTACGCAAATTGTATGCGTTTTTTTTTTTTAAGTTCTCAAGCTCTTAAAAAATCACCCATTATGTATTTATTGTCCTCCATTGAAAAGAGGACATTGTTTAATATAATGGGTGATTTTTTAAGAGCTTGAGAACTTTAAAAAAAAAAAAACGCATAAAATTTGCGGAAAGCGCGAAAACATGAAAATCCTAACCTCAAAAAAATCACCCGATACTTGTCCGCAAATTATCCGTTTCATTGAAGTGCTCTTTGGTAAACCACATGTTTTCTTGGTCTGACGTTAACACAAACAAAGCGGATGGTCCAACTCGTGAGCACGCAACGTATAGCCCATGTGAAAAACAATGATTTTCTAAATTTATCCCGCAAACACTAAGCGATTGGCCTAGCGACTTATTAATTGTCATTGCGAACGCAAGGCGAACCGGAAATTGCAATCGTTTGAAGTCAAACGGAAAATCAGTCGGAATCATTGGTATTCGAGGAATACATACATTTTCACCTGCGTATTTACCGTTAATAATGGTTGCCTTAATCAAATTCGGCATAAGTCTGGTAACTCCAGAGGGTTCAAAAACTCCGTTGGATAATTTACTACATCATGGGGATTTGTTATGGAATCAACGGATTTGTATGTCACCAAATCGCCAGCGATTTTTGATTGAATGGTGAAATTCAGTGCGTGTACATCATTATTCTTTGCGGCGAGAATTGCTCGTTGACTTAAGCAGGCATAATTCTAATAATTCTCACTAATGGTTGGTAAAACATTTTCAATAAGAGCTAATTGAGTGTCTACAAATCGACAAAAGTCGTTGGTAAGAGTAATTAATCCAGTTGTCGCATCAACTGGCACTTTTCCATTTCCAACAGCTAACAATTGTTTAGATAATTGTGCGGCGTTTTGATCATTTTGAAGTTGAACTATCATATTAGTGGTTAGCGATAATGTTTTTACGTTATTCGGCAAAAGTGATGCCTTCAGGCAAGCATTCAATTCATCTGCAGGCGTTCCACGGGGGGTTACTGGCAATGTCTGCCTGAAATGGTTGGAATCGGGATCACTTCCATCAAACAATGATTTCAGTGGCTGTGGTGGCGTAAGTAATGGATCCAGTTTGACTTTTCCACTTGCGCAGCACAATCCAACCGTTTCTCTTTTGAACTTTAACGCATTGCAATATCGGCATACAGTCGTCATTGGTCCAATATCTAAATTGTCATCATCACTGCAGTTCGCAGTGGGATTATATTGGAATGTCCAATCGGGCATTTTCTCTTAATATATTTTGTCTTACTTCACTTAAGTTCTGTGAATACACTTGTTGCTGGCTTGCATGTCTTGTGCGGCGGCGGCCGATGTTCGCACGTCCGCCATACTCTAGGCATTTTATATTATAGATTATTTTATTGTTCTCAAAATATTCTACGTGACAAATATTTTGTTTCAGTTTTTTGATATAAAAAAAAGAGAACTGATTTTTTCGAAATTATACCAAATTTGCTCAGAATGTGTCATACAGAATTTTATATCATTGGATTTGGGGTTAACCAAATTTTTCACTTTTTTCTTAAATTGCTCTATGATAAAAAAAAACACTCACTAAATTTTTTAAAAAGTCGTTTTGGCATTTTTTTCTTATTATCTTTAAAACAAACGTTATTTGAAGTCGATATCCCTGACGTTTCTAGAGATATGGTTGACTAAAAAAGGAAGGCTAAGCGGAGTTAACCGCATCTCTGTTGAAATTTTTCCTGAATTTTGTCTGCTATAGACTTCACGGAGCCCGAGACCTTTCCAATGAATGCAAAACCGTGGAAATCGGTTCGTGCGTTCTGGAGTTATAGCGTCAGGAAGGAAAACCCGACTTATTTTTATATAGTAGATTTTAAATTTTTTTGGTAAAACGCTGTTTAGAATCGTAAGCTGACTTCATTATCGTTGTTTTTTTTTTCAGGGCATTCGTGTCAAAAAACAATTTTTAACAATAAAAGATATGTTTTTCGTTAATTTATGTTTGTTTGGGATAACAGAAACATCTCGTATAAAATGGAATCAACAATTTACTCCAACATTTTAAACCTTTTTTTTCGTTTTGCCAATTAGTAAATTGCTAATTGCGCATCCAAACTTGCCTTAAAACAGACAATTCGTGAAAATAAACGAAGAAATTACGTTTAAATGGGCCTATTAGTTGGAATTCTCAACTGGAGACTGCATCATTTCATCCACTGCTCTTATGAAAATAATTTTACAGATGTCATATGGATTTAGGAAATTGTTGAAAGTTAAAGTAGCAATTCCGTGATTTTAACTCTAGCGAATTTTAAGAGATAGTAAGATATTCGAGTTGGAATTGTAATTATAAATAAACTACAAATTTAAATTTTTAAGAAAAGTCTAGGATTCCTATCCCGTCAGTCGAGTTGTCCAATGAATTTAACATAATGTTAATAACAATATTTTGTGTCCGATACAAAATTTTAAGTCAATGTCAAAACCATTTCTTTTCAGTTTTGTGTAGTTTATATAAGCTTTCGTGTTTTGTAAGAAAACAAATAATTTTTCTAAGAAAAAATAACTTAAAGTTAGCAACAATATATTGAATACTAACTTTTACCCGCGACTTCGTCTGCATTAGATAGTTTTTTGGGATAGTAGTATGAAAAAAGCTGAGCTGTACTTTTTTGTACGTATGTTTGAATTGGGCCGAGATGGGATGAGGCCATACTAAGTGTGATTGTCATAGGTTAGTTTAGGTTAGGTAAATACATTTTAAGAAGAAGATAGGTTACTGTAATACATTTTTATATACGACGTTTTTTGTTTTTCCTTCCTTGGCCAGAATGTAAAGATTTTGTGGGTTGTGAGCACGCTAAATATAATTGTCCATGGGAAAAACAGTTTTTTCCAAATTTACACCTGCAACTTTCAGCGTTTGCCCCTGAGCTTTATTTATTGTTATTGCAAATGCTGCTTTCAGAGGAAACTGCAACTACCTACCTACTTCTGGTAAATTAAATGATCGAAAGACGAACCGAGTAAATCAATTATTATTAAAGAAACAATTAAATTTACACGACAAATTAAATATTTGCAGGATTTTTCTGCAATTTGCATGCGTCCGACAACGGCGCGGCGCGGCGTGTGCCCTCACGAGTGTGCCCGTTCGGGTAGACCCATTCAGTGATGTCCTCCCCCCGCACCGCACTACCGCCGCGCCGACGCCACCTGCCTCGTCTACCGCGTGCAACCCCCGCCCACGCACTCGCCCCCCGCCTCAGCCGAAACAGAATTATCAGAAGTAGAAGATAGACCCAGTGAATTATTTGTTGTAGCTACATGGCTCGTGTTTGGCGGTGAAAGGTTGAGCATAGCAAAGTGTAAGTTTAAAATTATTATTTGAGGAACTTGGAGGGAGCCACAGTTTGCGTCTAACATTGAGGGCTTGAGGTACGTGGCGCGCGAAGCCCGCGTTAATATACGTGTATGATAAATTTAACATGTTCGACAACTTATTTCTTAAGGGTTTGGAATGCGTTGTTTTCTCGTTAAACCAATTTTATCCAAATATTATTTAAATCTTTGGTGATTTAGGAGTGAAAGCGATCAGACTCCCTGTAAAGTAATTTTTCCCATGGGAATGCGTTGTTTTCCCGAGGTCAAAAGTAACTCATGGCCTTTCTTAAGTCTCAAACTATCTCCTTACCAAATTTCAATATCTGTTTTTGTTTCCGACATTTTTAGTCGAAAAAAAAATGTTTCCCAATTTAAGTAGAATTTTTAATAAGTTTGTATGTTTAATATAAAAATTGAGATTGGATTACCATTATATTACGTAACCAACAAAATTTAGTAAAATCATTTTGAAGTCCAATTTTGTGTACTTTCTTGTAGTTTTTGATTTTTTATCGAAAAAAAACCTACTGTGGACTCTTTCATAGTAAGTGAGGATTGTTTTATTCCACTTGTTAGTGTCCCAAGTGGTAGTACCCGTGTTGTGATGATGATGACCAGTGGTTAGGACTGTCATGCAAGAGGTCTTGGGTTCAATCCCCGCCTGTGTCATCTAAAGTTTGTTTTCGAAAGTACCGCTTCTTGGGAGGAATTGCAAATCCTCCAAGAGTAATTCTAGTCATGAAAAGTGCTTCTGCCGTTCCTGAAAACACTAGCACACATGAATGGTTGAAAGTTATATTGCACTATAGGCTCTGGTTCTCTACGGACTGTTACACCGCCTTAATTAATTATAAACTCCCATATGAAGTTATTGTAATTTGTTATATCTTGACGTTTCAAGGTCCCTAGAACCTAAATCAAAGATTTTAAAATAGATTTATGTGTGTGCGTGTGTACGTCGTTCGTACGTCGTCGGTCGGCATAGTCGGATGATCATTTTTCGTCGTCCATACCTCAAAATTATTGAGTTTAAATAAATTAAGTTTTTCAGATAATAATATCGAAAGGTGCAGGAAGGACTTAAAAACATGAAGTCCATTAAGTATAGCAATTTAAAAATAAGTTACAATTTTGGTTGACCCCAAATATCTCACAAACCAGTAAAGCTAGCGACTTTAAGTAAATTTAATATTATGAAATATCTACTATATAAAAATAATTCGGATTTTCCTTCCTGACGCTATAACTCCAGAACGCACGAACCGACTTCCACGGTTTTGCATTCGTTGGAAACCTCCGTGAGGTTTATAGCTGACAAAATTCAGGAAAAATTTCAACAGAAAAGCGGTGAACTCCGTTTAGCTTCTAATAGAAAGGTTTTGTAAAAAGTTCCGATTTGTGGAATTGAAAATTTTTAAATTTTTTGACGTTTCAAGGGCCCTATATTCTAAACCAAAGCTTACTTTTGGGAACCTTTTTTAGTCAACCATATCTCTAGAAACGTCAGAGATATCGACTTCAAATAACGTATGAAATATACAATGAAGGAATGATTCTGATTGAGGATCAATGCTTGACTATTGCAAACCAGCTATTGATTGAAGTAGGAATGATTGCGCCAAATCGATCTTGGTTGCATAAAACCAAGAGTTAAATCGAGAGCTGCAATACAATGTTAATACATTGCAGGAATTCGTTGGAAATAATGTGCCGTTGCTGAATAAACAGCAAAAACAAGTATACGAAACATTAATGCTAGCAATAATACTGGTGGTATATTCTTCCTAAACGCAAATGGAGGAACAGGGAAAACATTTGTCAGTTTATTGATTTTTATGAGATTGCGGTAACCCTTCTAGATGGCGGTCGTACTGCACGTTCTGCGCTTAAGTTGCCACTCAATTTATAAACACAATTGATACTCCAAGATGCAATATTTCCCGATCCAGTGCAATGGGAAAATTGTTGATGCAATGCAAGCTCATATATGGCACATAAGAAATCACTTGAAGCACTTACCTTCACACTAAAGGATTTTCGACGAAGTAACAACATCTTTGGCGGCTTGATGATATTGTTGGCAGGCGATTTCAGGCAGACGTTGTCAGTAATTCCCCGTGGAACGCCTACAGATGGATTGAATGCTTGCCTGAAGGCATCACTTTTGTGGAATAACGTAAAAACATTATCGCTTACCACTAGTATGAGAGTTCAACTTCAAAATGATCAAAACGCTGCACAATTTTCCAAACAATTGTTAGCTGTTGGAAATGGAAAAGTGCCAGTTGATGCGAAAACTGGATTAATTACTCTTACCAACGACTTTTGCCGATTTGTAGACTATCAATTAGCTCTTATTGAAAGTGATTTTCCCAAACATTAGTGAGAATTATCAGAATTATGCCTGGTTAAGTCAACGAGCAATTCTCGCCGCAAAGAATAATGATGTACAATTGTACACGAACTGAATTTCACCATTCAATCAAAAATCGCTGGCGATTTGGTGACATACAAATCCGTTGATTCCGTTACAAATCCCGATGATGTAGTTAATTATGTAACGGAGTTTTTGAACTCTCTGGAGTTACCAGGATTTCCACCACATACATAACTTGCAACTCAAAGTTGGTTCAGTTATTATGATATTCCGTAATTTGAATCCACTGCGACTTTGCAACGGTACTCGACTTGCGGTGAAAAGACTTATGCCGAATTTGATTGAGGCAACCATTATTAACGGAAAGTACGCAGGTAAAAATGTATGTATTTTTCGAATACCAATGAATCCGAATGATCTTCCGTTTGACTTCAAACGATTGCATTTTCCGGTTCGCAATGGCAATTAACAAGTCACAAGGCCAATCGCTTAGTGTTTGCGGGATAAATTTAGAAAATCATTGTTTTTCACATGGGCAGCTATACGTTGCGTGTTCACGAGTTGGGAAACCATCCGCTTTGTTTGTGTTAACGTCAGACCAAAAAACAAAAAATGTGGTTCACCAAAGAGCACTTCAATGAAAAGGATAATTTGCGGACAAGTATGACGCTCCGATTCAGTATTTACTTTGGATTCACTTTCATTTTTTACTTAGAGAAGTTCAACTAAATTACACTCCATTTTTGTAATCGAAATTAATTCATTAATGTTGTGAAATGAAATAAAATGTTTCCTTTTCAAATATAAAACAAAAAACAAATAATTTTTCTTCAACTTTTAATCCCCAAACGAAATGTTACAAAAAAACGAAGCCATCTGGTGGCGAAACGGAGTTCGCCGGGTTTGCTAGTGTTTGTATAAATTATACTACTCACAAATGAATACTTTGGCAATATCTTACCAGTTCAAGTCATAGTAATGTGTAAAGTAGCCCTTTTTTCTAAGATGTCAATTGAGAATCTTGCATTATTAGATTATCCATTCTTTCTGGCACAAAACCTGAATTTGAATTCAACTTAAGCAGTAATAATTAAAAGCCTTAACCATTCAAGCTTTCGTCGAAAAATAGAAAATTTTAGTTTTAAATAACGAATTAAAAATAAGTCATCATTTGATTCACTTCAAAATCAGTAAAGCAATATACAATTTAATTTGGTACACTTGGGCGTATACTTATTTTTTTTTTTTCGTTTCAAATCATTGAGTTAAATAACATTACGAATGACTTTTAATCTCATATGTATTTGTTATATCTACCTTCAAAGTATGTACAGTAACCATTAGAGTAAATTTAAACTTACGTGTACTTTATGACACATATAAACGGAAACGGAAGTATACCCCACTTTTGTTGGTTTAATAAAAATGGTGTGGGTCAATATACACATTTATATGGAGCAATGGTAACTTCATAAATCATTTACAGCACATTTAATATAATCTCATGGTCGTCTTCATCGTCATCGTCGTATTCGTAGTCCTAGCCGTCGTTGCACCAACTAAAAGGTTTTTAGATTCAATCGTTGCACAAAGATACAGCGACAGACAGACATGACAAAAAGGAAAAAAGAAATAATACGAAAACTTAAAAAAAAGATACTTTATTTCATTTGACAGAAAGCAAAACTTCGACACAAACGATGCTCTGATAGAGGGTCACACGGAACTCTCATTAGGATTCCATGATACAAAAGCTCCACAGGATTCAAAAGAAAGAAAGGAAAAATGAAGAAAAAAATTAATAAAAGAAAAACGAGTGAGTGGGCTGCATAGATGGAAGAAAAAGGATATGAGAGACAAGGTTGTGGGAGGGGGTAAGGGGTGAAATTATTAGTTCAGTTACATTTCAAGAATTGTGCAGCGCGCATATCATACTCGTACATATAGAAAAATCATTGCTTGGCTGGTGCATTTTCTAAAAGACGTTAAGGTGTCAAAAGGATTAAATACGCGCAAAATTAAATGAAACACAAAAACGCAGAGAAAACGCCTCACTTGCACTTTGTGTGTGCTCCTTGATGCGAAACAAAGGAATCTTCTATATACTATGTTGGTACAAGCAAAAAAGTAGGATAGGATAAAATGGTGCTGCTTCTGCTCCTGCTGCTGCACTATCGCAATCGCAACAAACACTATAGTGCACTATTATTGTTAACTGAATTCCACATCTGCATCATTCATGAGGAGTGCCATACAAGACATAAGCAGGAGCAACCAGCAACCAGCAACTAGCAAGACCGCACAGCACACACTACTATTGTTTATGGATTCCTTTTCTGGTTTTGTGCTTCGGCTTTGGCTTCGGCTTCTGCTTCTACTTCTACTTGTGCTTCTTCTGCTTTTGCCATTATGCCACTGCCTTCGATTCAATTCACTGAAGGCGTTTGCTGCTCCACATGCATGGCTCCACGTTGCTGTCGGTTGTCCTTCGGATTCGAATTCGGATCCTTTTTGCCCTGATACCCCTTTCCTTTTCATTTCTTTTAGTTATGCATAGTTTCCCATACTATAGAAATGTTCGTTCATATATGGTAGGACTCTTGTATCAGCAGTATATTGCTGTGTTTTGTTCAACCCCATCGCACCACATCGTCACCACAAACTACATACCCCATGTCGTCGTCGTCTTCTTCGTCGTAGTAGTAGTCGTCGTCGTCGTCGTCGTCGCCACCGCTGCTGCTGCCACATAATCAGCTTTTACGAAACACTTAACTCGAAAAGGAGTCAACGAGCGTAAGGAAATAACTTGACGCTGCTTGCGATAAAAGCGGCTTTTTTGCCAACAATTGAAACATTAAAATTGGCCTTTGTGTGATGGCAATGTGTATGAGAAGATTTAAGGGTTAGGGCAGGGGCAGTGAATAAGGGGTATAGAGCCAAGCCATCAGGCATCAAGGAACATTGGCGGCATGGTGGCGATGGCGTTATACTCGTAAAGTATAATATACTATAGTTGGAATGGTATTGGGGGTGCGTTTGCGTTTTCTGTTTTGGCTAAAAGACAATTGTAGGTAGTGGCTACTATTGTGTGTTGTATATTCGTTTGCACTTTGTTGTAATAGTAAACTGCTGCTTCTGATCCTGCTCCTGCTCCTTCTGCTGCTGCTCCTGCTTCTGCCTCTTGGCAAGGCTATTTTCGTCGCATTGTGATTTTCTCTTTGAAAATTAATCTATGCATTGAGTTGTTCAATCTTGGCTTTTTCTATTTAGCTTTTGGTTTTTGTTGTTTGTTTGGAGGGTGTGAAACAATCTCTGTATATACATATTATATACATAGGTAGGTATAAAGACGACGAACCACCATTTAACACAATAGCTTTAACTCTGAACAAGGATGATGTATAGAATTCTCACGGAAGTAAGGTATAGGTAGGCTTGGTAGGTTAGGTACCTAACTTCTTGTCCTTGTATAAATACCTACAATGGAGCACTGAAGTCTAATTAACAAAAAAAAGGGATGAGATTTTTGTTTATTAAGGTGTTTTTTCGAAAGTGTATAGTAAACGTAGAGAGAGGAAAAGATGTAATATTATGATATGGGTCTTAATATTAAGCCTCTTTGCCGAACAAACAAAATAATATATTGTGCATAAATTTAGCTTTTTAAGGTTTTTATTTTCAATATAAGTTTCGTCACGCATGCCAGAATTATACAAAAATGTGTTTCAAAACCTTTAAAATTGTTTTTTTTTTTTTTAACTTTCAATAATATATTATTATTCATCCGATTTTCGATTTCGTATGATTTTGGTGGCCAATTGATATTGCCATGATGAGAAATAACGCGGTCAGGAATAGTCTCTTGCAATAAAGTCAAATTCGCTCGAGTTGTGTGGCATGTTGCACCTTCTTGTTGAAACCACTGATTCCCCAAGTCGTAATCTTCATATGACCATAACGCTCCGAACTGACGGTGACAATCGTAATATCGTCGTTTTCGAAGAAGTAAGGTCCAATCACACCCCCGGACCAAAGAGCGCACCAAACAGTGACTTTTTGTGGATGTAATGGCCTCTCTTCAATTACTTGAGGATTCTTATGAACCCCAAATTATTTTTTAACATACCCACTGAGTGAGAAATGTGCTTCGTAGCTGAAGAAAATTTTGTTCGAAAAATCGCCGTCCACCGCATATTGTTCAAGCACCAATTCAACGTATCTACGAGGTTGTTAATGGGCAGCTGGCTTCAGTTGTTGTGTGAGCTAGGCTTTATATGGATACTAGCTGACCCGACACACGTTGCTTTGTCATATAAATAATTTCTAGAGAATATATTGCTAGAAATAAATAACTTATTGTAAGTGTGTTAGGATGTGGTGTATAAGTGGGAGAGGTATAGAGCACTGTGAAGGGTGACAAAATATTAAAATAACAAATGGGTTGGGTTCGAAATCCTGTATGGATCATAATACTGTATTTAAAATACTGTATCTCAAAATACTGTATGTACAAAATACTGTATAATCAAAATACTGTAGCTCAAAATTCTGTATCTTAAAATTCTGTATTTCAAAATGCTGTAAATAGGCTGACAAATAAAAATCGTTTTGATAATGTAAAAAAGTGCGCACTTTTTCTAAATCTAAATCTAAATCTAAAAAATTCTAAATCTAGGTTTATACTTCCTTTGAACAATAACATATGATAATTCATAACTCTTTGAATTTTTGTTGTTGTTGTAAATACATTTGTATATATAATTCATAGATTGTTACTTATAAATATTATTGCCTATTGTTATTTACTTATTTATGATATGACTTATTAATGAATTCTGTTTTTTAATTTGTTTGGAGTTTCAATAAATGATATGATGTACATATGTATGTACATACATAAATCGAGTTCTGCTTTTGTTGTTCTCTATAATGGAAGCTTAAAAGCGGAATTTTGCAAAAATACAGTATTTTTAGGTAATATTTTTCTTATACAGCATTTTGAGAAGAAGAATTTTGAGATACAGTATTATCAGATACAGTATTTTGACAACACAGCATTTTGGGATACAGTATATTAACCATACAGTATTATGAATATACAGTATTGTACAGAATTTTAACCATACAGTATTTTAAAATACAGCATTTCGACCCGCTCCCATAACAAATCACCAAACAAATTTTTTTAATTTGTAAAAATAAATTATTTAAAATTATATACATATGGCTAATTATGACAATACTACAAAAAAACAATATCAATCCCTTAATGCAACAGAGTGTACAATATTTTTTGTGATCCCATCTTTCCCCAATACAAACAAACAGATGGTTTACCCACTCGAGAGCACGCCACGTATAATTGTTAGTGGGAAAAACATGAAGTGCTCAAATCTAAGCCGCAGACAGACATCGTTTGGCCTTCAGACTTATTGATAGTCATTGCAAATGCCAATCTAGTTTGAAATTAAAGGGTTTTGAATTGAATTGGCACATCTGTGCGTACAATAGGAATTTGCCGTTTAGAATAATGGCTTCAATAACATTTTTCATTAATTTTTTAATTACTAATAACGTGCCTTTGCACAATCGTGTTGGGTTCAAATTACGAAGCAAAATTACCGGAGATCCAACCTTCAGTTGTAAATTATTATGCGGTGCCATGCCTGGTAAATCCAATAACTTCAAAAACTCAGTTTACAATTTACAGTTTCGGTAGCATAGATTTGTATGATAACAAGTCTCCTGATAACAAATGTTGTATCTTGAGATTTAATTCGTTGACATCCACATTTTTTGCTGCTAAAATTGCTCTTTCTGCCAGCCACCCCTGATTTGTATATTGTCTGCATACATCGAGACATATCTGGTCAATGAGAGCATCTTGTAAATCAATAATCGTGTGAAAATCGACCGGTAATTTTATGCATCCAGTTTCATCTGTAGTAACTTTTCCGTCTCCTATATCTAACAGTTGTTTTGAGAATGTTTCAGCGGATGGATCTTGAAGCATCTGAACACGCATACTTACTCGTACTTTCAGTTGTACTTTTTCAACATAACGCCACATTGGCGATGATTTTAAGAACGCGTTAATCTCATTAGCGTACGTTGAACGCAGAATAACGGAAAGTGATCGTTTGAAATTACCTGCAAGGAGTAACAGAGTGCCTCCAAATTGTCTTTCGTTGTTTTTTATATCTTTAAATGTCCTGTTCAACGCCACAAACGAATGTTTGGGTGCCATAGTGCATTCATACTAGTTGATAATTTTACACTGTTTCAGCACTGTGACAATGGATGATTGTTTTTTTATATTACACACTGCGTCTGGGTTATTTTGAATATTATGTGTCAGTTTAAATACTGAATAAGCTGTTCTGCCTCCATTCAATAAAGTTGCCGCAATCCCAGAAGATGCAACAGCCAATACTGTACCATTATTTGATCGTATTTAAGCAAGAATTAAAGAAATAAGGAACGTTTTGCCAGTTCCACCTTGTGCATCCAAAAAAAAAAGAATCCATCTTGTCCTGCCGAACGTGCGAGCAGGATGTGGTCATAAATGGTTCTTTGATCTTCATTCATTAGTGGGACATTGCGAGCAACAATCGCTGTCATTTCTACAGTATGTATTATAGTTCACGATTCATTTCTGTGTCTATAAAATCAGATGCATTTTGATTTGGTGAATGCATACCCAAATGACAAAGTGGTAAGTTGGCAATGATAATGCAAAGATCCTCAATAGCAATCAATGCTTCATTGTACATAGCGTCACTGAATACTATCGTAAGATCGTTGCACCGTGTACAATGTTGATGCAATTAAACCATGGCGCTTAGGAATATAAAAAATAGATAAAAACCTATTCTCAGATCTACCTAATGTATGTACATATATGCAAAATTTCATTGAAATTGGTTAAGCCGTTTCGGAGGAGTATGGCAACTAACACTGTGACAGGAGAATTTTATATATAAGATATGGTAACGTGATACCAAACAAGTATATTATTGGAAAAACAATGCAACTACTGGTTTTTTTAATAAATCAAAAAAACTAAAAAAAAAAAAATTGTCACCTCGAAAATTTTACGAATAAAAATGGTTTCATCTCCAAAACAATTTTTATTTTTTTTATGAGGTAAAGTTTTGAGAAAAATCGCATTGACAGTTTTTATTTATAAAAAATTCAATCCAAAAAAATATTACTCAAAGTTGGTAAAAATTAATTTTCGACTCAAATATCTTTTCAAAAATTTGAGATTAAGGCTTTAAACTAATTTGATCTTATGAATATTATTGTTTTTAACATTTGGTAAAATTTTGAGAAAAATCGAACTGACAGTTTTTTTACAAAAAATAAAAACATAAAATAACATTAATAAAAGTTGGTAAAAAAAGTTTTTCGACTCAAATATCTTTTCAAAAATTTAAAATTTAAATTAATTTTATTTTATAAAAAATATTGTTTCCAACATTCAGTAATTTTTTTTATAAAAATCTACAAAAAATAGTACGCAAAATTGGAAAAAATTGATGTTCGGTTCTCGATATCTCGTTATAAAAAACATTGGCTCCGAATTAATTTCATTCATCCAATTTGTATTTGTTAATATTAGAAATAAAAACTTTTGAGAAATGCTAGTAAAATTGGTATAAATTGGTTTTCGACTTAAAATCTTGTTAACTAAAATAGATTTTGAAATCAAACTATTTCATCATATGCAAAATATTGTTGGTAATTTTTAAATGTTTTAGAATAATTTAACTGCCAACTTTTGAACAAAACACGAAAACCTACAAACCTTTTAAGTAAGATAAATCGACAGACGGGATGAGGAGTTATCAGTGTGGGTCGCATCCCAGCCTCTTTTTTTATTTGAATCTATATTATTTTATTTTATTTTATTTAACTTCATTTTATTTTATTTTATTTTTTTTTATTTTATTTTTTTTTTTATTTAATTCACTATATTATGTTATTTCTGTTTTAATTTTTTTGTTGTGCTTTTTAATTTTATTTTACCACCAAATAAAGCAAAAGGTTAGTTTCGGTTAGTCAAAAAAGTGAATTATTTAAAAATATAATTTAAATCCGTGTCCTGAAATTGGACTAATCAATGCCTCATTTAAAATATCGTTAATTTAATTAACAATTAAGATTAAAAAATCATTAAAAATGTTGTTAAGTTGAAATATTAATTTTGATGTTAACATGATTTTTTCATGGTTGTGTAGAGTTATGGACATTAAATAACAATTAATTAAATGTTGTAAGTAATAATTTAGTTTTTCGGGATTTTTCTTAAATGATATTTGTCTTTTCTGCAGAATTTTCATTGTCTCGAAGGATCAAAGAACTCTTTATTTTCTAAGTACGATATTTCTTAAAACAGTTTTAGAAATTACTTTGTTTTTGCTTTTGACGTCAAATGCTCTTCATGATTAAAACTCAAATAAACTTTTAACGTAACTACTTCACCTGTAAAAGCAAGTACGTGCGACCAACTCTTGCAAATACAATTGACCTCAATATAGATAATTCGTCTTCTTCAAAACGATTCAGACCTCTTTTGAATCCTTATTTCTGTCATAAGGCTATTACGACTTCTTTTACTTCTTAAAGTGTTTAGCTTAATTTTTAAAGTTTTTTCGGTCTGTAAAATTCTAACTATTTTATAAGTCTTGTAATTATATAATTATGTAAAAAGATAAAAAGAAAATATTTCGCATGCAATTGCTTGGATCTTAAAAACATCTCAAGATCTTAAAAGCTGTACAATTAATTTTAAGTGCTTACGTCAAGTGAAAAATGTAAATAAAAAAATAAATAAATATAAAATAACTTTAATCTATTTCTTCTAATTAAGCTCCTAAGTGCTACACTTAACATCAGGTTATCAATTTCCTTTACTTACAAACAAAATAAAGGAACAAAAAAGAATATTCCTTTTACTATAGCTAGGTACATAAATCATTAAATCTTCCTGTTTCACAAAATCACTTTTTGCATAAGAACATCAACTACATCACAGATTCATATTCAGGTCGTAAATTTTATTTAATTATTATCACAGTGGTTTAATTAGCTTATACTGCATAAGCACAACAAATACCACAACCAAAAAAAAGAAACCCCACGTCCCAGCTCCTTTATTTTACCAAACCAACTCCTAAACCACCCTTCAACCCCAACCCCAACCTCAACCCAACATCACGTTGAATATAATCTTCAAATATATACGAGTATATGGCACAGGTACCGCTCTACCTGGTCCTTCGAGCTTATGTCACTCAGTTAAAAAAAAAAGAAGGAAAATGTTATTACCAGAAAAAAACTGGAGCAGAAAAATTGAATAAAAGAGAACAAGAAACAGTGAAAAATAAGTAGGAAAAAAAGAAAAGGAACAGAAACTAATAAAAAATGAATATACACCTCACTCGCTGAATGGGATCGCGATTCGCGATTCGAGCGTTACCTCCGCCACTGCTTTTGCTGGCTGTGTGTTCACCTTAATAGGTCGCCATTAGAGGCCATAAGGGAATGAAATGTTTCATAAAATAAACTAATTAACAAGAACTCGTATATATGTATGTGTGTATGTATTTTTTTTGTATCCTTTTCCTTTGAATTAACCAAACATATACAGACACACTCTCTGACAAAGGTAGGTAAAGCTCACGATGCAGAGAAAGAATGACTGTGTGGACGATGACGATGACGGGGAGGGGGTGGGGGATGTAGTGTCGCGATGGGAGGAAGGGGTGTGTGGAAGGAGCCTACCCCTAAGCCACCATCACTCACACACAAACTAGCAGAAAGGCGCACATGCCACGTGTTATCTTTCATTGCCGTACCTTTTGTTTTAGTCTCCCCAAACTACCCCTATTAACTATTCCCCTCCCCCACAAACCCCCTTAATAGTTCAACCTGCCACCCCTTCTTAAGTTTTTTTTTTTTTTTTTCTTTTTTTAACGAATTCTTTATTATTTGCTTTACTTTGTAGTTTTCATTACAATTTATTCAAGTTTTTCTTTTTTTCATATTCACCTCGTTGTGCATTCACATATTTAATTAGCAAAGGTAAATATAAGATTAAGAGGCACGATAACAGAAGAGGGACATGGATTTGTTTCCCTTTGTGCCGTAAGAGTTCATTTTCATATAAAGTATACAACATACCTAAGGTAATAGTTATAATGCCATGCCACACAATAATAGTGAGGTTATAAGACCAGGAATGACAGTTTAGCATGTTGATAAAAAGTTTACATTGAACATGGATTATGGACATAAGTTAATGTATTATAATTCTTTTTTTTTTCTAACTTTCTTTAAAAGAATGGACTGGAAATGTATTTATAATGTTTTGTTTTAGCCTAATTGCTTTTGTTTAAGGACCTAACTTATTTGTTAATTAATAAAAACATGTATTTTAAAGTTAACAAGGGGACTTTTTTTGACGAATTTTCCTAGAAATATGTTGAATTGACCCAAAATGTATTTCTACCCCATTGTTGCAAGTACCTACAACCGGCAGTGAAACGGGCCCCTCTTTTTGAATTGAAGAAGTTAACCCTTGCGATCGGGTAACTAATACCTGCTGAAGGTCTATACACATCAAGTGGAGAAGGATATATCACTATACAAATAGCCCTACAGCAAGGATTTTTCTATCCAAATATTTTTTTTGTAGAAAACACTTGGTGAAAATACCAAAATACTTTGAACTCATCAAGACTAAGTAAGAAGCTTATCTTTCTACCTATGGATTATACACTAGTATGTCAATATTCTAGAGGTCTCTCAGGTTGCCTGTTATATCTTTACAGAATTAATAAAGACAACTCTTGTTTCAGTTTTTGTTCGGTGGATGCTGCCGATGTTGTTGAAAGTCTGCTTTCAGTGAAGTCAAGTGCTGTCGGTCTGGACAATATTAACCCCAAATTTTTAAAAATAATCTTGCCAATTTTGTTGCCTTATATTACATTCGCATTTAATACTATTTTGATGTCTGGAGTTTTTCCGGACATTTGGAAGTCAACAAAAATCATACCACTTCCTAAAAATGCTAAGGGATCTGAATATAGACCTATCTCAATTCTACCCTATTTGTCTAAAGACTTTGAGAGAATTTTACAGCGACAAATCAACGCTTACCTTACAGCAAACTCTTTGCTCACTCCAAAACAATCTTGTTTTCGGAAGCAGCACAGCTTTACAACAGCACTACTTTGCGTGACTGAAGAAATAAGACAAGCGCTGGATAAGGGTGATGTAACTTTCTTAGTCTTGCTGGACTTTTCTAAGGCTTTTGACACTGTCAACCACGTAATTCTGTGTAAAAAACGTATGCAGCAGTTTAATTTTTCGGCAAGTTCTGCTAAGCTCGTTCATTCTTACTTGTCTAACAGAAAACAAGCAGTTCAAATTGGTGACAGTTTGTCTAGTTTTTTACCTATTTCGTCCGGTGTTCCTCAAGGGTCGATTTTGGGTCCTCTACTATTCTGTATCTATGTAAATGAACTTCCAGGTCTAATCAAACTCTGTTCCTGTCATCTGTACGCCGACGACTTTCAACTTTATTTCAGTTGTCCCCTGGGACTTATTGAGCATGGCGCCACTAATATCAATGAGGATCTTGATACTATCTCAAACTGGTCTCACTTAAATGGTCTTTTCTTGAACCCTAAGAAATCTAAATGCATAGTAATCTCCAAAAAGATTCTTGATCTCTCTTACTTTCCTTCGATTTTGTTAAGTAATGCCCCCATTGAATATGTTGAAACTGCCAAAAATCTTGGTGTTAACTTTAATCGCTCTTTAACTTGGGACAACCAAATAAATGGAATTATAGCCAAATTTTATGGTGCCCTTCGTACTTTATGGGTAACCCAGTATTTCACACCAGTAAACACACGCATGCCAAGACCTTGTTATTACCAATTTTAATTTATGGTTGTGAACTATATTGCAATTGTTGTTATGAAAGTAAACGTAAACTTAATGTCACTTTTAACAATATTGTTCGCTATGTCTTTGGCTTACGAAGATATGATCGTGTATCCAATTTTGCTACCCTGCTGCTTGATATGACCTTTGATAACTACCTTAAATTTCGTAGTTTGTTGCTATTCACTGATGTACTGCTTACACACCAACCACAATACTGTTTTGACAAGATAAATTTCCCTACCTCTAGTAGATCTCGTCAATTGATTCATCCTCGCTTCACATGTTTAACATCCGAACGTCAATTCTTTATAAATTCAGTCCGACTCTGGAACTCTCTTCCTCGCGCCATTACGGTAATCCAAAACGCAACAAGAATTAAAAAGGCTCTTAAAGATCATTTTTCACATAGCATTTAAATACTCAATTTTTTTTAATTTTTTTTTTACAAATGTATATTTCTGATACTCTAACTTGTTCTTTTTTCTTTTTTCGCATTACTTAGTTTCAATCGTGTATTATAATATTAGATACTGAATTATTAGCTTGCTCTACCAATTTGTATTATTAGCTTGTAACTATTTTATAAGATATTGAATCTTACAGTTATTAAGTATTCACGAATAAATTAAATGAAATAAAAAATGAAATAAAATGCTAATCGGAAATGTTTGAGAATATCTCTTATGTCGCTAACTTCACATTTGTGATGGACGCACATCCCGTATGAGACTTTTGAGACCTTATTTCAAAGAAAAAAATCACAGTTTGTTTTTATTTACATGCATCCTTAAATCTGAAAAATAGTGTCAATATTAACGTGAATGGCGAACATTGATCAAACATTTTTGTATTAACGTAGCATCATAGAA
Organism: Eupeodes latifasciatus; assembly: GCA_920104205.1. NCBI lineage: Eukaryota > Metazoa > Arthropoda > Insecta > Diptera > Syrphidae > Eupeodes > Eupeodes latifasciatus. Next base: position 368,618,335 of record OV049924.1, on the reverse strand, counting down.
AGTTATTGTAATAGGTTTAATTTGTATAATTAAAAATTTTCACATTTCTGGACGTTTCAGGTTCCCTAGAACTAACATCAAAGATTTTTAGAGATACGTTTATACTTCCGTTTTTTTGGGATACCATTTTTCGTCGTCCATATCTCAAGAACAATTGCAGATATCGACTACAGTGAAAAAATTGTTTTACAAATTGATGCCTTAAATATAGTTTTTACAGTGTTCCAAAATTATACGAGTACTTATGACTAGAACCTCATCGGAGAAAAGCTACTAACATTTGCATCCTATTTCTAGTAAATACAGGTAACAAATGGCAGGATTATCAAAAAGTAATCAAAAATGCTAACTTTTTAATAAAGAGAATGCTACTTAAAAGAGATTTAATCAAATTAATTATTAGAAGCGAAAGCTATATAATCGGAGGTGACCTCAATTGTAGACATAGAGGGAAATCTTCTTTCTAATATGTCTTGCTTGTATCCTTTTTCCATATTGTTTCCGTTTAGTCCAATAGTCCAACCTATTTTCCGTCTGAGCCGAGAGGTTCACGTTCCGACTTTGATCTATTTCTAACAAATGTACCTTTATTTTTCCATTGGTCAATGCTGGATTAAATTTTAGCTTACATTCGTATAAGGAATTCCTTTAAAAAACAATGGCAACGTTATCGCTTACAAGAGTACCACAATGAAGTTAAATTTTATAACAAAAAGATTGCGAAGGAAATAAGTAAATTTCGGGATACAAAATTGGAATGAGAAACTTATAAAGTTGGAAAAAAAATGTTAAACCTTCCTGGAACAAAGCAAAAATTATCAAAAATAAAAACAGGCAAATACCTAACCTTCAAAATAATAATAAATAATGTTTTTCAAGACTCAGATAAAGTCAATGTCTTTGCAATAACCTTTCTGAAAAATCATTGTGTATCTCAACACCTCAGTGATGATCCTACTAAAATGCTAGTAAGTGAAACAGAAAATAAAGTCCATTGTCAAATCACTGAAACTTCTAAGGATCAGTTTATATCCAGGGAGGATGTTAAAAACATCGGTTCAAACTTTAAAGTAAAAAAATCTGATTGGCTAGATAACATAAAAAAACATATACGAGTATCTTAAAAAACTACCAAAAGCAGGGCTCGGGTTTCTTGCGATTTTGATAAACGCGTCTCTTAAAACTCAATATTTTCCATTGAATTGGAAATATGCAGAGGTAATACCGATTCCTAAACCTGAAAAACAGTCAAACTAACAACAAGCTATTGACCAATAAGTTTGGTTAGTTGTATAAGCAAAGTTTTCGAACAAATTTTGAAATGTAAAATATTACATGTATTTAGAGTCTGTGAACAGATTTAGAAAAATCGATCCCTTAGCAAATCGACTGGGCTTATTCTACTTGATATAGGTAGAGAAGGCATTTGACTCAGTTTGGTACGATGGAATTGTGCACAAGATGGCATGTTTCAGGTTTCCTTCGTATCTTGTAAAAATTATCCAAATTTTTTGTCCAATCGTTACTTTTAGTCTTTTAGTCAACAACTGTTCGTCTAACTGTTACCCAGCCAACTATGGTGTCCCGCCCGCAAGGATCAGTACTAGGGCCTTTACTGTCCAATATTTATACTTCTGATATTCCTAGATTACCAGGAATAGCCATATTTGCGGATGATACAGGCATCTTTTCATCGCATAAATATATTCTTACCATTTTTAATAAATTAAAAAAAATATTGTTTGGTGATTTGTTATTTTGTCACCTTTTACAGTGATCTATACCTCTCCCACTTATACACCACATCCTTACACACTTACAATAAGTTATTTATTTCTATCAAAATATTCTCTAGAAATTATTTATATGACAAAACAACGTTCGTCGGGTCAGCTAGTATTAAAATATATTTATCAACTATCACTTATACTAACCGTTTTTTTACTAACATACTTCTTAACAAAAATTTAGAAATCTTAATTTTATTCGAATCGAATTGTACCTGCCCTTTTTTGTTTTTTCGTTTTTGTTTTGTTTGTATTTTCGTTCAAAATTATAACTTAAATTATTATTATCATTTTATCTAAATTTTGTATGCAAATTAATATACATACTTGTTCAGCAGGAAGATATCAAAGACAAATATCAAATCTCGGTATGTAAACTGTGCTGCAGCTTACCAAATGTAACTGTTAATACGAAAATAAAGAATATCTATCTATCTATCTAGTTTTGCAATTTAGATGCAAGATGACCTCTCAAACTATATTTTTTTATTTAACCCCTTTGAGATGACTATAATTTACAAGGCTTTTATTTTCAGAAGCTCTAGTATAATTCTCATATTTGGACTGGTCCCTAAATAATGTACTTAAGTCTTTTAGACAGAATTAAAAAAGAAGCTCTAAAAATGATAGGTGGTCGTTCTATTACTGAGAAATTTCCTACTCTGTAACACTTCCGCAAGGTCTCATGCCTTTAATTGTTTTATCGATATTTATATAAACAATTTTCTAGTAAAATATCCAGCTGCATTCCTTCCTCAAAACAATTCAACTGTTATACCCGTACTTCTAGGAATGCTCATCAGTTTACCCTTGAACCTAATTTCGGAGGTATTGAATAATTTCGGACACATGGATTATTTTTTTAGCCGCATTACACGAATGTGAAATTGAAATGCTTTACCAAGCTCAATATTTCCCACTCATCAGTGATTTTTAAAATCAGAATCCGACTAAAATCCTCATTCAAGGAAGATGGGAAAAATTTCAAACGATTTAGAAAAATTTTGATAACATTTTACAAACTTACTAAGCTAAAGCTAACTTTAAACGAATACATGTGGCTCACGAGGTTCTGAAATTTTATATTAATATTTCACTTTGCTATATTTAAGTTTTTTTAACGAAATTTCACAGTCAGGAAGCGTTCAAATACACAGTTTTTAATAACACGGAAAAGGATTATGAAAGATGTTTTATATATAGATAGTTGTTGTTGGCTATGATTTAACAGTTGAAAATGTGAAACTGTGTTAACATTTCTGTTAAATAAGATTTTGAAATTCATCATGCATCGTTTAGAGCTGGAACGCTTCTAAATTGCGGAAATTTACTTTGAACAAAATAAATCGGTTCGCGATGTTGATAGAGCACTTCGCCTAAGGAATTGCATTTAGCGATGAAGTTCATTTCTGCTTTAGATGGAACAAGGACAATCATTAAGCTATTGACAAATCACAATCAATTCAAATTGTGTGTTAGGTGTAGTGTTCAGGGAACAGCCCATTAGGCTTTATGAAAGCCTCTAAAAGACTGGGACAAGACAATCCATAGGCATCATAGGTTTTTAATTATTTATTTTTCTTTATGGTTCACGTATTTACGTAATGGTAAATTATGGTAAAAGCCCCTACATATGTCATCAAATGGTTCTCGATGACTTTTTATATGGCTATGTTAAATCATAGGCTTATACCGTTAATCTAGTAACACTTGAACCACTGGAAGCAAATAATGAAGCCATCACAAACCAACCGCCAGATTTATTAGAAAAAGTTGTTAATAATTAAATTGATAGAATAGACTACGTACTTTTATTTGAAGTTCTCAATGCCCTAAAAAAACACTCGATATTAGGATAGAAAATTTAGAATACCAAATAAATTGCTAAATGTTTTAAAAGTTGTATATATTAAAATACTAAGCCCTTAACAATAGGTTGTTTAAGATTTTATGTCATAACTTATAAACCTTACACTTTTGGATAAAGCTATTAATTATATTATTGTTAAATACTAACTATGATATAAAAGTGTTGGTAAACAAAAAATGAATAACACTTTGGCGATAATACATGTATATTATTTTCCGTAATTTGAATAAATAATTCATCGATTTCTTCTAGTTCCACATTATTTTTATTTATATCTTCCCCTCAAATAAGTAAGTAAATATAAATTTATGAACCTTTCTAATAAGAATTCAAAATATCTAAATCATTGCGTGGCAATTGCTATTTGTTAAAGTCTTTCTATACACTGTCTTAATTTTTGGCTTGTGTATTCTTTGAATGAAATGTGAATTTATTTTGTGAAAATGATGAAACTCCCTTCTTATTATACCAATAACTACCCCTAAAAGGAAACACATTTGCTTCTTTACTTTTTTTCTTATACGTACCTTATACGTTTATTAAAATGATGGTAATAAATTTAACTTCGTTCCATCAATCACACGCACTTCCGTTGTGTATAAAGGTTTTCATTTAACTTATTCAGATACGAGTGTTAGTAACGAAGAATTCTCGACTACAGAATTCTCAAAAAAAAAAAAAAAGAAACATAACTTTTGTCTACAGGTTGTTAAATAATATTGTGTGTTCGTGATGAGAAAGAAATAAATAGTTATTTACTACAACTTTTGTATATAGCTTATATAGGAGTGAATACTATTATATTTATTCAATTTAATAACTGTTTTCAGTTTAATAAGATTTTGCCGCTAAATAATTCCGTCTAAGTAAGTCAATCGTTTTAACCTTCAATTTAAATTGTTTTGAAGAAAGTAATAGTATTGCACTTGATATTTAATATAGTTTAATACCAGGCTTTTTCATAAGAAATTCGTATCTTTGATATCGATAGAATGATCTTTCTAATTATTATTAAATATAATTTGTATTGCATGGTTCCAAATCGGAACCTATAAAAAAAAAATACTGATAATACCCAATGGTTTGTTTTGTCTCCCATTTTTTTCCTTATATTCTAATCCAACGAGGTTTCGCGTTAATGCAAGTAACCTCAGCCTTAAATATTCGTTTTCAGATTAACACCCTTGTCCTTCGGCTGTATTCTGTCCCCTCTCCTGTGGAACATAGTGGTTAACGAACTGCTAATATCCCTTGAGAGGGAAGGATACAGAGTGATTGCGTAAGCCGATGATGTTGCTATCGCCGTCACAGGAGAACATCCTAATACACTCAGAGACCTCCTCCAAAACGCACTTAATATGCTCACTAGAAGGGCTGATCACTGCGGACTTAGTATTAATCCTCAAAAAACAGATCTCGTCCTTTTTACACGGAAACACAAGATCCCAGTAATTGTACCGCCTTCAATAAAAGGTGTACCACTAATTTTTACCAATTAAGCCAAATATCTTGGTCTGATATTAGACAAAAAATTAAGTTGGAAACCTAATATTCAGGAAAGAGTTAAAAAAGATACTGTAGCTCTTTTCCTTTGCAAGAAAGCCATAGGAAGCAAATGGGGGTTTCAACCTCGCATAACCTATTGGCTATACACATCGGTCATCCGACCAATACTTATGTACGGGGTTGCAGTATGGTGGACTGCACTGGAGTAAGTCACTTACTACGACAAACTCAGCAGAGTCCAACGCACTGCATGTCTCTGCATAAGCGGGGCATTGAGAACCACACCCTCAGCAGCGTAGGACACTCTCCTCTATCTGACACACCTCGACATCTTCAGCAAACAAGTGGCAGCGAGTACAGCTATAAGACTCAACGCCTCATCTCAATGGACCAACAACAATGTGGGGCACTCCATCATTTTGAACCTCTTCGGTTCTATACCAAAGTACATAGACTACACTATTCCAAAACCCCAATTTGGAAAAAACTTCCAGGTATCCATCCCATCCAGAGATGAATGGGAAGACAAAAAACTCCTGGATGACAAAATCATCCATTTTTACACAGATGGATCCAAGACAAATGAGGGAGCTGGTAGTGGTGTGTACTCAGAAAAGTTAATCTGAGCATCACATTCCGTCTCCCTAATCATTGTAGCGTCTTCCAAGCGGAAATTTTAGCGGTCAAAGAAGTTCTCTCCTGGCTTAGAAAAAACGTGATATCAACTTTTGATATCCGCATCTCCTCTGACAGTCAGGCTGCTATTAAATCTCTTGACGGTGTCTCAACCAAATCTCAAACGGCCCTCGATTGTCGATCGTCTCTTATAGAGATGGCGCAGCAATTTAACATTCACCCCTGTTGGGTGTCGGGCCACAGAGACATCATAGGAAATTGTAGAGCCGATGAACTCGCTAAAAATAGAACCGTCATACCTATTTCACCTGAAAGGGAGAAGATAGCTATACCGATAGCTTCATGTAAACTTCTCCTAAAAGAAACAGCTTTTACGATAACAAACTCTAGGTGGAACAATTTACCAACGTGCGCAGCCACAAAACTCATATGGCCTTCACTGGACCTAAAGCGCTCTAAAGACTTGTTATCTCAAAGCAGACTTCATATTAGCTCTCTAATAGGTGTCCTTACGGGACACTGTCTTATAGGCAGACACGCAATACGACTTGGTGTAGCCTCAAATGACTTCTGCAGGAGCTGTATGGACGAGGAAGAAGAGGAAACAATCTCTCACTTTCTCTGCACTTGCCCTGCTTTTTCACTAAGACGCAAACTTCATCTGAGAGACTACTCTTTTGATAATCCCAGTGAACTAGCTAAAAAGGATATCAAATATCTTCTTCGCTTTACAAAAAGCTCAAAATAGTTCGACTAGTAAGAAGTAACTCTCTAGATTCATGTGGTATCACAATGGGCCTTTTCTTTTGGCCTAAGTGTGTGGATTCTGAATCCGCAGCCACTTTAACCTAACCTAACCTAACCTTCGGCTGTAGAACTTGAAAGGCAGCGTACAATAAGCTAATTGTATTCAGGTATATTAACTGTGTAGAATTTAGTTCTTCAAGAACACAATGTTGTCTCCTATCATCAGAGTGATACCCACCTTAAAGTCACTTTCCATGAGCACAACTTAAATCGATGAAACTAAACACCTTTTAGGATATTAGTGTACTAAAAAAATAACATGTTGTAATCTACAACTCATAATAATTGTGCTTTAATACAAAAACTTCTTTAGTTTAACCTTTTGCTCAACTTCAGACATTATACCATGTATAACGATACATATCTTTTCCAGCCCCACATCAAGAATGTTGTATCTCTTCTTAAATCTGTCCCTATTTTTCTAACGCCTTGTTTTGTATTTAAATATTTAAAGGATAATAATAACCCTTTTAGAGCGTGTAAAATAAAAAAAACATGGCTCAAAAACTGAAATTTTGTTTAATTGAGAAAAAACTTTAAAATTTAATTAGAATCTTAAAAGTCAATTTATTTGGTGCATGCTTGAAAATTTTCCATGATATTTTATATATCTTGTATTTTTGCTTTTAAATACATTGAACAAGTATGCAGTCAAAAATTTAAGTTTTGGCAATTTTATCTCAAAATGTATTCGCGTTGTTAAAAAATAATATGAAAAGAGGCTGGGATGCGACCACACCAACCGTGCCTGCCTACCTTTCAATTTTTCTAAACTAAATCACAATATTTTGTGTGACATTTAAAAATTTAAATTCAATATCTTTCTTGGTTTTCATAACACTTGAGTAGAGAAAACCATTTGGTGGTTTTGTGTTTTGTAAAAAAGTTAACAACAACATTTTGCACAAGACGAAATAAATTTGAAGTCAATACTTTCATCGACCATCAGACACCAGTTTTGCGAAGTGTGTTTTGTATTCATATTTTTTATAAAAACAAAACTGGGAATGGAGTTTTTCTAAATAAAAAATACCAAATGTTAAAACAATATGTTTGGTAAGTTAAAATAAGTATGAAGGTAATATCTTTAGTTTTTTTAATTTTTGCCAATTCGATTCGAAAATCAATTTTTATCAACTTTTAGAACTGTTTTAATAGGTTTTTATTTCTTGTAAAAAAAACTGCCTCTTATGTTTTTCTCCGAATTTTACCAGATGTCAAAAACGTTATTTTTCATTTCATAACATTTTTCTGTAGGAAATGTTATTTTTTGTTCGTAGAATATTCGAAGTGGTTAATATTTTTTCAGTTTTTTTGATTTACATGTTTTTTTTTTCAAAATTATATTTACACAAACTAATTTTTTTTTTTAAGTTCTATCGGCATCTGTCGATGTTGTTATCTGTATCTAATGAACGTACACACGCAAATACAGACATCCCTCAAAAAACGTTGATTAAGATTCTATGGACGTCGAAACGTAACAAATACTTTTGTTTAATGTTAAGAATATTAAAAAACAATATTTATTTAGGATGATAGAACTTTGAGATGTTCAAATGGTAGACATGTGCATTAAAGAGGACGAAAGCGTCCACAAATTTTCCTCAAAGCCCACCTCTGTCTATCAACTCCTAATCTCACCTCCCAGCGGTGAACATCGGGTGCCTAGAACTTCTACTTGAGAATGGGTTCTAAAGCACAAAGTTATTGGGGGCAGCAAACAAGAGAGGGGGAGAGGTGTTTCCACTAAGGCACCTCTCCTTACCCAGACCGCAACGGACGAATTCCCGAGATGGAATCAACGGTGGCGTCTACAATTTCATTAAGGTTGAACTACTAACCGAACACCCTATAGGGCTTATACGACATATTCAGAGACCAGGCCTATAAGGAGTGGTTTATCCGGCTCCCCGTCCTTGGTGTTATATAAAGGATCTGGCCCTCCATTTTGGGGGTTGTGCCGTTGCGTGCGTCATTGGGTTCACTTTCTTACCACGAAGCCTCGGTTACGGACGGTTTTACTTTTGATAAGCCTTGCAAACGAAATAAGGACAACGAACTTCGGATCTGTTCGTGTAATGTTAGGTCCCTTAACAGACCACGCGCAGCCGAACAATTAGCGGAAGCTCTAAACTGCTGCAAGGCAGATATTACCGCCATCCAAGAAGTGCGATGGGATGGACCGGGCAAACGCAAGCTAAAAGACTGCAATGTATACTACAGTGACTGCTACCGAGAACAAAGACAGCGTCTATTTGGGTGTGGATTTGTTGTTGGAACTAGACTCAGGCAAAAAGTCTTGAGTTTCAACAGTGTGAACGAGCGCATCACGACAATCCGCACCAAGGCTAAATTCGCCAACATAAGCGCGCATGACCCAACAGATGAGAAAGACGAAGACACCAAAGACATATTCTTCGAGCTCTTGGACAAGACATATGAGCAGTGCCCTAGCTATGACATTAAAATTGTCTTAGGAGATTTTAACGCTAAGCTAGGAAGAGGAGACATCTTTGGTGGCACAATCGGGAGATACAGCCTGCACGACACCACCTCCGACAACGGATTCAGGCTGATCGATTTTGCTGCGGGGCGAAAAGTTCTGGTAGCTAGTATGCAGTTCACACATCTTGATATCCACAAGGGGACATCGAAATCTCCTGATCAATCAACTGTCAACCAGATTGACCACATTGCGATCGACCCCCGACACTTCTCTAGTATACAGGATGTCCGAACATTTCGAGGGGCCAACGTTGACTCGGACCACTACCTCTTTGTAGCCAAGGTACGGCTACGGATATCCCGATCCAAGCCAAAACAACGAAGTACTGTGAGAAGATTAGACGTTAGACGGCTACAATCGCAAAAGACTGCTATGCCCTTTTTGCGATCGAGTCTCTAATAACCTCTCTCTATTCTCTAGAAATTATTTATATGACAAAACAACATTTGTCGGATCAGTTAGTATAATATAAAATTTAATTTAAGTCTCTAGCGTTATTGGTTCGTGCGATATTTAAGGTTAACCAAAATGTTCACCTTTTTTAAACTGCTATGGTAAAAAAACCACCCACGTAATTTTCTTAAGAGCCCTTTCTGCATCTTTCTGCACTATTATCTGTATAACAAAGACAAACAACTAAATTGGAAGGCAAATATCGATGAAAGAGTAAAAAAGGCCACTGTAGCGCTTTTTACTTGCAAAAAGGCCATAGGATCAAAATGGGGCTTCTCCCCAAAAATAACCCACTGGCTATACACTTCGGTAATTAGACCGATACTCACTTATGGAGTTGTCGTATGGTGGACCGCACTGGACAAGATGGTAAATCTAAATAAGTTCATCAAGGTCCAGCGGTCAGCAGGTATGTGCATCACAGGAGCACTTCGCTCAACACCAACTGCAGCCCTGGATGTGCTTTTAAACCTAACACCTCTTGACATCTTCTCCAAAATGGTGGCAGCCAACTCATGTGTGAGGCTTAGAGCCACCTCTCAATGGAACAGTAACAATACTGGATATACTACTATTCTAGACAATTTCAGATCTATCCCAGATCGCTTAGACTATACCACCCCAAAAATGGTATTCGGTAAAAGCTTCCATGTGTCCATCCCTTCAAGATACTCCTGGGAGAAGAGGGACCCCTGGAAGACAATGCGGTACACTTCTATACAGACGGTTCAAAGACCGATTACGGAGTTGGATAAGTGGTATCTATTCGGAACAACTGAATCTCAGTCTATCATACAGACTTCCCAATCAATGTAATGTATTCCAGGCAGAAGTAATGGCGATTAAAGAGGCATTATCCTGGCTCAAAGAAAACGTTATATCTAGCAAGGATATACGAATCTCCTCGGACAGCCAAGCCGCTCTTAAATCTCTCGCGCCTGTCTCCACAAACTCTCTAATAGTCCACGACTGTCAATCATCTCTGAATGAGATGACGGAACAGTTTAATATTCACCTCATTTGGGTGTCGGGCCACAGAGACATTCCGGGAAATTGTAAAGCCGATGAGCTCGCCAAAAACGGAACACTTCTGCCTAATGTTAGACAAAAACATAACATAGGAACACCACTTGCTACATGCAAATGTCTTCCAAAACAATATGCTCTAGAATCAACAAATGCTAGATGGTCACAGAGTACCACCTGCCTAGCAACCAAGCAAATATGGCCAAGCAAAGACTTAAAACGGTCAAAAGGCTTGATATCCCTGAGCAGACAAAATATAAGCTCTACAATTGGAGTAATAATAGGACACTGCCTCATAGGAAGACATGCTCTGAGGCTAGGGGTCTACACAAATGACTTTTGTAGAAGCTGCATGGACGAGGAGGAAGAGGAAACAGTCCAACACCTTCTATGTACATGTCCAGCACTCTCCATTAGAAGGAATAACTTTCTTGGCAATCCCTTCTTCGACAATACCAGTGAACTGGCACCGATTGACACAAAGTGTCTCTCTAACTTTATTAAAAGCAAAAAATGGTTTGTTTAATTTTCATTACTCCCCCATGAGTAACCTCATTAGTGGTATCACAATGGACCCTTGCGGTCTAAGTGAGTCGATGACATCTGGACAGCCACTCCAATCTAACCATCTGTATAACAAAATTTATTTGAAGTCGATATTTCTTCTGGTTTGTTGAGCTATGGACGACGAAAAAACGTCGCGAACGTACGGACGTACGAACGTACGTATACACACGCACGCACAGACATATTTCTAAAAATGTTTTATTTAGACTTTAGGGACCTTGAAACGTCGAGAAATTTTTACAAATCGGACCAATTACAATAACATCCTATGGGAACCTAATAAAATAAAATAAAATAAAATAAAATAAAATAAAATAAAATAAAATAAAATAAAATAAAATAAAATAAAATAAAATAAAATAAAATGAAACAAAACAAAACAAAATAAAATGAAATACAATTAAATTAATTAAAATAAAACAAAATAAACGAATAATACAACACAGTACAATAATATTTTAGTTTTGTTCACAAATAGATATGCATAAATAAATTAATAAAGATATAAAATTCAAAAAAATAAGTGAATACAAAATATAAAAAATTATATCAAAAGCAGAAGAAAGCTGCCTAATCAAAAAAAAAAACTTTGATATTAAAGAAATAAAAACACCACAATGTTTTGAAATGTCCATTACGTTTTTAAAATGTTATATCATTTTTATTTACGAACTAGGAACTATATGGCAAGTATTATAAATTTTAACGATTTCGACATTCTGTATGTCTGTTCAATTATTTAAAATATAATTTTTGTATTTGTCATATTGCGGGAATAAAAGCTTTAATATGATTTATTGTATTGACCAATTTTAGTGACAAATCTTCATACGAAGAAGTTGCTACAGTTTTTATAATTGTAATTATATCCTATTTTGATTTAATGACATAACTTCAAACTTGAATTTCCCCTGAAGAAGGCAACAATCCTTGCCGAAACGTCGGGACAAGTTAAAGAATTTGTTTTCTTTACCAAAATAAAGTGACCAAATAGCCGACGGAAAACTAAATTTTCCACCCTCAATATAAAAGCTTTAATGTAACAGGAAGGCCCGAATAATCAATGTTTTGATCGAATCGACTCTGCGATCAACCTTGAGATTTAAAGTTTTGTTTGTAAAGTTTTATTCAATACTAGCGGCCTGTCCGGCTTCGCACGGGTAGACATAAATAGGTACAGATATTTAAGTAATAAGCATGCCAATTAAAACGACCATGAATCACTCAATTAGAAAACATTTTTTTGTCCTATCATTAATACTCTTCGCAGCGTATGCGATGGAAGACATTTTATGGCTAATTTTTGTACACCTTCGGTTGGCTTTAATAGTAATTTCTAAAGATTTGTATAGTAATCTCTAGTACTAAATATAGCCTATTTTACTCAGTGATAATGTAGCTTTCTAATGAAAAAAGAATTATTAAAATCGGTCCAGTACTTTTTGAGTTTGTTCGTTACATACAAAAATACAAATCTTTCCTCTTTATAATATTAGTGTAGATGAATACTTATGGTTAATTGTTCCTTGGTAAAAGTTTAATGAATATCCTTACAAGTTAAAAAAAATACATCTTTATAGGCTCTTTTGTTTCTAATTCTAATTCTCATACGAAAAATTTAGCACAGATTTCAAGGTTCATTCACTAACAAATATCTTAAATTATTGTTTTCATGTTTTAGTCAAAAAAACGTAATTATTTAAAAATTGGGCTTACATTTTGTTTAGAATTTAACTATTGTTTTGATTTTAATTTAATTAGACACAAAATAATTTGAATATACTGTTCAAGAGTAAATAATTAAATATGTTGACAAAAAGCCAGTAGAGGAATTTTTGAGGGACTTTGGCCACTCTTCTCAGGGTTAACTATTGAACCTATTCCTTGAATTAATATTTTTAACTTAGACATTATTTGTCCCAGCCTATAATTGATGTTTTTATTTAGATCTACTTCATAATGTTCAGGGTTTAACTTCATGTTCTAAAAAAATATTTAGATCTTTCTGATATTCATATTTTTACATAACTTCCCATAGGAAGTTATTGTAATGGGCCCGATTTGTCAAATTGAAAATTTTGACATTTCTCGACGTTTCAAGGTCCCTAGAGTCGAAATAAAAGATTTTTAGAAAGATATCTATTGTCTGTGCGTGCGTGTGTACGTACGTTCGTACGTCCGTATGTCCGTATGTCCGTATGTCCGTATGTCCGTATGTCCGTATGTCCGTATGTCCGTATGTCCGTATGTCCGTATGTCCGTATGTCCGTATGTCTGTATGTCCGTATGTCCGTACGTCCGTACGCCCGTACGTTCGCGACGTTTATTTCGTCGTCCATAGCTCAAGAACCAGAAGAGATATCGACTTCAAGTAAATTTTGTTACACAGATAATAAGGCAGAAAGATGCAGAAAGGGCTCTCAACAAAATTGCGGGGGTGGTTTTTTTACCATAGCAGTTTAAAAAAAAGGTGAAAATTTTGGTTAACCCTAAATATCTCATGAACCAATGACGCTAGAGACTTGAATTAAATTTTATATTATATAATGTAACGTGATACAAAAGAAGTATATTTTTTGAAAAAATTCAATTTACGGTTTTTTTTATAAATCAAAAAAACTGGAAAAGAAAATTTGTCACCTCGAAAATGTTACGACTAAAATATGATTTCATCTCCAAAACAATTTTGTACAACGAAGAAAAATGCTATTGACATCTGATAAAATTTTGAGAAAAATCTATTTGGCAGTTTTTTTTATAAAAAATAAAAACCTAAAAAAAAACATTACTCAAAGTTGGTAAAAATTGATTTTCGACTCAAATATCTTTTCAAAACTTTTAGATATTGGCTTTAAACTACTTTAATCTTTCAAAAAATATTGTTGTCAACATTCAGTAAAATTTTGAAAAAAATCGAATTGACATTTTTTTTACAAAAATTAAAAACCGAAAAAAAAATTAACAAAAATTGTTAAAAATTGATTTTTGACTCAAATATCTTTTCAAAAAGTTGAGATAATGGCTTTTTACTACTTTAAACGTATAAGAAATATTGTTTTCAACAATAGAATCAATTTTGAGAAAAATCGAATTGACAGTTTTTTTTACGAAAAATAAAAACCTAAAAAAAAATGTATAAAAGTTGGTAAAAATTGTTTTTCGACGTAAATATCTTTTCAAAAATTTGAGACAATGGCATCAAACTAATTTTATCTTTTAAGAAATATTGATTTCAACATTCTATAAAATTTTGAGAAAAATCGAATTGACAGTTTTTTTTTTACAAAAAATAAAAACAAAAAAAAACAATACTAAAACTTGTAAAAATTTACTTTCGGCTCAAATAGCGTTTCAAAAATTACAAATATTGGCTTCAAACTTATTTTATTTCACAGAAAATATTGTTTTCGATATTCAGTCCGTTTCTTCATAAAAAATAAAATCTACAAAAAATAGTACGTAAATTTGGTGAAAATTGATACATAGGCAAACTTTTAAGCAAGACAAATCGACAGACGGGATGGGAAGTTATCAGTATGGGTCGCATCCCACCCTCTTTTTTTTAAATAATTCAAGTTGTTTTTTATTAAGAATACATTTTATGAAAAGTTAAAATATCTTCAGTGGCATGATGGTTAGTGCGTTGGACTGTTATGCCAGAGGTCTTGGGTTTGATCGCTGCCTATGCCATCTAAAGTTTTTTTCACGGGTATCTTGCGAGGAATTGACAAATTCTCCAAGAGTAATTCTTGTCATGAAAAGTGCTTTCTCAAATTAGCCGTTCGGATTCGGCTTAAAACTGTCGGTCGCCTCCATCCCTGACAACAGTACTCGCACACAGGAATGGTTGAGAGTTGTAAGTCACTAGGCCCTAGTTCTCAACGGACTGTTGCGCCACCCAATTTATTTATTTATTTTTAAAATATCTTCTAAAACCTTCTATTTCCAAAGATATAGAAGCCGATTTCGTATTTATCTTACAAACTGTTGCGTCTCATTAATTTTTAATGAAATTATTTACATAAGTTCCTAAGTTATCCTTATTTATGTCATCCTCGTGCAGTCATGTAGTCTACTTTTTTTGGAGCGTATATTTATTTAATTTAATACGCCAGACAATTTAATTATTTTACAACAATTTGTATGAAAAGGACATTTTGTTTAACTGAACATCTAGTTCTAGCCCCCAGCACCATACAGCATAAGGTCTACAAAATAAAGCTAAAATTAGGTATTCTTGTTAAAAAATAAGCTTCAACTCTGAGTAATTGTCACACGCAGACACAATTTACAATTTGCAAATTACAAAACACTAACTCAAAATTCTTACACCCTTGAGCTATTTTTTTTTTGTTGTTTTCAGTGGTACTCAGACTATACGTTACGAGTATAGCACCACCACCCTGCACCGTACCAGCACCGTACTGAACTGTTAGCTTATTCTTATATAGATGCTTTTACCCCTACAGCCCACAGTCACATAATAAAACCTCTTGTCCATTGTTTGAGCCAGAAACACACTTATTTGCTAAGTGAAATGCGTTTTGCAATTTAATTGAAGTTAGATTTTGCTTTTATATACATGTAGCCTTCTATAGTTATGTACAGTAACAAACTCTCGACTCGTACCTCCAGACGAGGATATATCAAAATGTAATTGCGTAGTTGTAATTGTCCTTTTTGAGTATAGTTGCATGATGTACATCTCCATACACATATGTACAGTATATAATTTTTCTATGTACATATGTAGGTATATAGAAATTTTAATTGAAGTTGGAAGGATGCTGTTCGAACGAACGAAAACACATCAGACTCAAACAAATTGCAGAGAATTGAAAATGCGTACAGGAAATTGCATTTTCCTCCCCCAAAACAAGGATCATGAATATTAAAATACTTTTAATTAAAATAAATTATGAAGCATATTTTTTATTGTTTCTTTTTTTTTTGATGATGGATTATGAGTGGGTGTGTGAAGCTTGAGCGATTTTTACTTTAATTTTTGTTCTCTTTTTCAAATAATTGCTCTAATTCATCCCTCGATTTAATTTTTAAAATATATTTCTTATCGCATCATGGTTATCAAATACTTTTCTTCTAGTTAGTATTTTTTAAAAGATTAAACAAATTTATACCAAAAAACACTTCATGCAACGTATAAAATGTGCATTATGCATGCAGTGCATTATTGTGCAGTCGTATTTATGCACTCGAACAATTTATGTGACGTTTTTGAAAGTTGTAAATGATTTTTGAATTATTAATCAAAAAATGGGCGAGCGTTGTAGCAGAAATTGCACGCAAAGATTCTTGTATTTAATTTTTTTTATTTTGAAATGAAATGAAACACTCACGTTTATTAGCACGCAGTGTGGTTTTTCCGTGCATGAAATGCAAATCAACTCAACTCAACTCAACTCAACTAGCTTCACCTTACCTATACTATACGTACCCCCAAAGTTTATCCCCTTTATTTCGATTTGTACGAGTATATTACAACATTAACGCCTTATGGGTGTTTGAGAACGCATTCGTGCCTTGCATATATTTTAAATCAGTAACAAAAAATCTATTCCAACAAAGTGTCTCTAAATCTTGAAGTTAATTCATTTGAAATCATTACGTGATGATGATTTTTATGTACCTATTAGAAAAGATTTAAAACGTAATTAAGATTAATTGAAAACTATGTCCAACAAATATGAATCATACTAATGGTCAACAAGTTTGGTTTGAAGACAACTATATTAACAAAACATCATATTACTTTTTCTTAGGGTTAATTCATGGAGATAGCTTTTTTTCCAATATTATGATGGTTTTCCACCCTCTTGTCTTCATTTATCTTAAATAATTTAGGTTTGAACTTGTTTTTATCAATAAAAAGCCAGACAATAAAAAGTAGACAACTTTACATATTTGGAAGTTAATTTAAACAATAATATTATGAATTTGATTCCAGTATATTATATAAACTGTTCATTTTGACAATCGGACTACAAAAGGCTAATTGAAGTTATGCAGATCCTAGGAGAAAAATGTTGCATACTCATAGGCGATTTCAATGCTCGTACTGGCTCCGAGCAAAGCGTATCGATTGGTGATTTTAATTTTACGGCTAGAACCTCAAAAGACCCCGAAATTAATGCTCGAGGTAGAACCATTTTGGATTTTGCGAGCGAGTTTGACCTTTTTATAGTAAATGGAACCGATATAGGAGATAAAGAGGGAAAACTCACCTTCATTCGTAATCCTGGACAATCTGTTATTGACTACCTACTATTTCCCCTCGACTGTAAACATCTACTGCTAAACTTCGAAATTGGCGATCAACTATATTCTGACCATATGCCTCTATTAACGTTAATATTCATTTCTGTATTAGGCACAGATGATCAACTGTCAAGCAACCCACTCCTACCCAAGCTTAAATGGAGAGACTCATATAGGAGAAACCTCAATCGAAATATTGAAGCTCATCATCTTACTGCTTCTAACACCACAATTGACACTCTCAGCAAATAATTGTGTCCTCAGCGATTATTCGCAAAACAAAAACGGATTGCAAGAAGCAATGTGCACCATGGTTCGACTTAGAGTCTTAGTCAGCAAGAAAGAAATCTTTTCATCTTCTTAAGTTATTTCATAAATATTGCACTCCTTGCCTAAAAAAAAGCTATCTAGAATTTAATCGTCGGTACAAAGATATCTGTAAACGGAAAAAACAACACTATGAGAGACAACAAGTTCAAAATCTTCTCGTCTGTAGAAGCTCGTCGTATTTTTGGAAAACGATTAAAAATATCAAGGGAATACACCAATTTAATGAAATCACAATTCTGTCCTGTTCAACTCTTCGAGAACATTTCGAGAAGAAAGTCTTCAACATCCACTTCCAGTCTCAGGATATCCTTTACGCTAAACTATCGTTTGAAAACGAAATTCTAGATAGAGAAATCTCGCTATCAGAGCTTAAGTTAGTAGCAAAGCAAAGGATAACAAAGCTGCAAGAAGTGACCGAATTCCAAACGAATTTCTCAAATATGCCTCAGACGAATTCCTTTCTCATCTACGGATAGCTTACAACAAAATTTTCGAGTCCGGAGAAGCTCCCGAAGTTTTCAAGAAATCAATAATTTTCCCAATTTTCAAAAAAGGGGATAGAATGGATCCATCGAACTATCGCGCTATTTCTTTTTTGAACTCCGCTCTAAAAATGTTTGTAGAAATTCTGAGATGTCGCTTAGTCGCATGGGTTGATAGCCATCATCATCTCAGCGAATTTCAAATAGGCTTTCGAAAAGGCTACTGTGGTCAACCACATTTTTAGTCTAACGAATATAGCAGATATGTACCTGCGAAAACGCAAGAAATTATACGCTTTCTTTGTGGACTTTCAATCAGCATTCGATACAATAAATAGAAAAGCCCTTATGTATAAGCTGTACAGAGATGGACTGTCGCTTAAATTTGGAAAAGTCATTGAAAGTCTCTACAATTTAACATTAAACGCGATTTGGGATGGCAAGGATGTATCGGGCTGGTTCCCAACTTCTGTAGGATTGAAGCAAGGATGCAATCTAAGTCCGTTAATCTTCTGCTTGTATATCGAGGATCTTCTGAGAATCTTGCCGTGTGGAATTAACATTGATGGTTTACAAATCAAAATGCTAACGTATGCAGACGATTTGGTGTTATTGGCGGAATCTCCTGAATCGCTCCAGCTGATGATTAATAAGTTGCATGATTACTGCAAACAGTGGAGTTTGACGGTCAACCTTAGAAAGTCTAAGACAATGGTCTTTAGGAGAGGGGGTGGATGGCTAGCGGGGAACGAAAGATGGAGATACGGACCTGAACAAATAGAATCAGTTAAGGAATACCAGTATTTGGGATTCACTGTGACAAACAATATGAATTTGGAGATGCATCTTGAAAAGAAATTATTGGCATCAAAAAACGCAATTGGAACTGTCTGGCAAAAAGTATATTGCAGCAAGGATGTCCCATTCAGCGCTAAATGCAGAGTTTTTACTGCTACATCAAAAGCGATAATGCTTTATGCAGCCCAATCTTGGGGGTGGAAGAAAAGTGATACTTTGGAAAAACTTTTGAGATTCTTCCTGAAACGACAATTCCGTATCCCTGAATCGACGCCAAACTACATGCTTCTTGTGGAAACAGGCCTTTCTCCCTTATACTTATCAGCTCTTGAACTCCACTTCAAATATATCCTTAAGCTTATGTTTGACCACACAGACAAGGTAGCACGAAGAGTTGCAGTGTCTGTTATTACCTCCAATTCATCCTGGTTCCAAGAATGGAGAAATCTAGCAATGGAATGCTCATTACCGTTCTCTTTAAGCATGGATAACCTTGGCAGCTGGAAAAATTTTCTGGATACTTTGCTTGAAAATCTACACATAAAAGTGAGGAACGAAAACATTGAAAATGCGAAAGGTTCGCTTCATAGAGAAATTTACTCCAGATTGGAATACAATTTAGGCACATCAAATTTTTTAAAAGACGAACTTAGCGTAGAAAAAATATCTTTGATATTCCGAGCAGGAGGAGAACTACTTCCGCTTAATTTCATCCCGCATAGAGATGACCTACCTGTCATCTGTTCGATGTGCAATACCCAGGAAAGAGAAAATATAGTTCACTTCCTTGCGAAATGTCCTATGTTGGTAGAAGCCCGTCGACTGATATGGCACAAGAACTATCTTGATCTCACCGAAGTCTTCGAAATCCTCAATGGCAACGACTGGAACAAATTAGCAAACTACATTAAAATATCGCTTGCTTATAGAACAAAAATTATAAACGAAGAATTTTAATTTAATTTAAATTCCTAAATTGCTATACGTACATTTATTGTTATTAAGTTGTTTTTTTTTATTTTTTTTTACATACTCTTGTTTTAATTTCTTCCTTTTTCTTTTTTTGTACCTTATAATGTTTTTAATATGTTTGTAAATCAAGAGAAATCTGGCTGACGGCTTATTAAGCCATGCTATCAAATTGTAATATAATGTTGTAATATTAATCATTTCCTGATGTCACAATGTGAAATAAATAATCTAAAATAAACAAAAAATAAAAAGCCAAAAACAGGTTTTAAAGTAATTCTTTGTTCTAATAAAAAATTTGAATACATAGCTAAAATCGAAGTTCAGATTTTAAATCAGAACCAATAATTAACTCTAAAACGTATTGTTTAAAAACCAAGACAGTATAAAACTCAGGATTTTTCCAAACCTAATGAAAAGTAAAATGAAAACTAAAATTTAAACATCAACTGAAATGTACAAAATGTGGACAGTATGCCTTGTCCTACCTTTGTTTCAAATACACCGAATTAAGAATTTTTTTTAAAGATTTCTGTAAGAAAAACTGTTTCAAAAACTTGATTCCCGGTCAAATACAAGGAAAGTTCCCTTTTGGTAAAGTTTTATTAACTTCTCATAGAAAGTTATTTTGATCGGTCCGATTTGTCGAATTGGAAATTGCGTCCTTACGTCCTTGAAATACCATTTTTCTTTGTCCATAACTCAAAAACCAGTAGAGATATCGACTTCAAATACATTTTTTCATTCAGGTAATAACGCAGGACAAAGGACTTAAAATAAATTGAGTGCTTGTATTTTTACCTATAGCAATTTAAAACATAATTGACTTTAGTTGAATTTTATATCATATAATGTTATACGTGATACCAAATTAGTATTATGTATTTTGAAAAAAAAAAATCAATTAACAGTTTTTTTATAAATGAAAAAAATGTTTGACACCTAGAATATTTTACTAACAAAAAATGATTTTACCTCCAAAATAATTGTATGCAATGAAGAATAACGTTTTTGACATCTGTTAAAATTTTGAGATAAATCTTGACGTTTGTTACAAAAAATAAAAACCTTACAAAACAGTACCTACTTAAAGTTATATACATTTGATTTCGAAATTGAAGATATTACCTTTAAGTTGAAAATTATGTTTTTAGCCTTCTATACAGTTTTTATAAAAATGCAACAGACGGTTTTTTCATAAAATTTAAAATCTACAAAAAATTCTACACAAAATTAGTAAAAATTGATGTTATTGATGCTATTGATGCTATTGACTTTAAAATAATATTTCATTTTATGCTTAATTTTGTTGCTATCGCAAGATAATGGTCTTAGAAAAAAACAAATCTAAATGCTACTAAAATTGGTAAAAATTGGTTTTCGACCAAAAATCTCGGAAACAAAAACAAATATTAAAATCAAACTTTTTTTGAACGCCAAATTTTTACAAAACGCAAAAACTACAAAATACTGAATCAACATAGTTTTCGACTCAAGTATTAGGAAAACAAAGAAAGATATTGACTTAATTTTTTTTTTCATCTCACACAAATTCTTGTTATTAATATTTTGTTGAACGTTTAGATAAAATTGACAGACGGGCACGGATGGGAAGTTGTTAGTGTGGGTCCCATCGCAGCGTCTATATAAATACTACAATTTGTTTATTTAGATATTTATTTATTTAAACAAAAATATGAAGAATTTAGTTTTAGGGATATAAATTAAAAATACCCATTGCACAACCAATATTTTAAATTCCTTATTTGTTAAAAGTGTGTTCAGTTCCTTTGATAAGCTGTTCATATTTTTAAATATGCCTCCTCACTGACACACAAAGATCTTGTTTTTTTAATTTAATTGGAATGGTTTAAATAATCTACTATATAAAAATAAGTCGGGTTTTCCTTCCTGACGCTATAACTCCAGAACGCACGAACCGATTTCCACGGTTTTGCATTCGTTGGAAAGATCTCGGGCTCCGTGAGGTTTATAGCAGACAAAATTCAGGAAAAATTTCAACAGAAAAGCAGTGAACTCCGTTTAGCTTCCCATAGAAAGCTATTGTAAAAGTTCCGATTTGTGGAATTGAAAATTTTTAAATTTTTTGACGTTTCAAGGGCCCTATATCCTAAACCAAAGCTTACGGAAATTGAACGTGAGTTGGACCCGGGCCAAAAACCGCTAGATCTCCAGGACATAATCGCCAAAGTATTTCAGCAAAAACTCAAGGCTATGATGGATGTGCTTACTAAGTATCGAGTTTTTGGTGACACACGTTGTTATATGTACTCGGTGGAATGACAAAAGCGTGGACTACCGCATGCTCATATCCTAATTTGGTTTCTAAACAAATTACATTCAAACGAAGTGGATGAGAACATAATATCAACTGATATGCCTGATCCAGTCACTGATCCCCATCTACACGACATTGTGACGACACAGATGGTGCATTAAATCCATTATCGCCTTCCATGGCTGATGGAAAGTGCACAAAACGATATCCGCGACCGTTAGTTGCTGAAACAGTCACAGTAAACGTTGGATACCCGCAGTTTATCGTCGGCGTTCAAAAGAAGATAATGGTCGAATTACCCAAGTTAAAGTTCAAACTGAAGAGATTGAGATCGGAAATGAATTCATTGTACCATATTGCCCGCTGCTATTACGAATTTTCAAAACACATGCGAACGTTGAGAGTTTTCATTCAGCCAAATCAGTTAAATATTTTTGGGCAAGTACGTCACAAAGGCAGCGACAATACCGTGTTTGGTATTGCGTCGGAAAATGCGAATGACGAAATCAGCAACTTCCAAATGGGCAGATACGTCAGTACTAATGAAGCACTGTGGCGATTATTGTTATTTCACATTCATGAAAGATTTCCCACAGTTGTACATTTAGCAGTGCATTTGGAAAAAGAGTTTACTTCACTGAGGCTAATGCTGCACAATGACCTGAGAGACCACCATCGGCAACATTGACTAGCTTCTTTGCAATGTGTGAAGCAGATCCATTCGCAGCGACGCTGATGTACGTTGAAATGAGTCGCAAACAAGGAACCCCAGTTCCAGATTGGTCACAGGTGTTTTCCACTGATGCGCTAGGTCGCATGTACACTGTTCATCCTAGAAATGATGAATGTTTTTATTTGCGACTGCTGTTGGTAAATGTACGAGGACCAAAATCATTTGCGCATTTGAAAACTGTGAATGGCCACCAATGCCAAACATATCGAGAAGCATGTCAACTATTGGGTTTGCTGGAGAACGATTCTCATTGGGATTTAACACTTGCGGATTCAGTTGTTTCATCAAATGCGTACCAAATATGAACGCTGTTCGTAATTATCATTACCACATGTTTTCCTTCACAACCAATTCAGTTATGGAACAAATACAAAGACAACATAATGTGCAGATATCTTAAATCGCTTGCGCATTCGAACGAATAATCCCGACATGCATATATATAATAACCGATGAAATCTACAATGAAAGAATGATTCTGATTGAGGATCAACGCTTGACTTTGCAAACAAGCTACTGATTGAAGTGATTGCGCCAAATCTATCGATGCACGATGAATAGATCCAAGAATTAAATCGAGAGCTGCAATACAATGTTTGCTACATTTCAAGAATTTGTTCGAACAGCAAAAACAAGTATACGAAACATTAATGCAAGCGGTGGACAATAATAATGGTGGTCTATTCTTCCTGGACGCACCTGGAGGAACAGGGAAAACATTTATCATTTCATTGATTTTGGCCACTATTCGATCAAGATGTGACATAGCTTTGTTTTGAGCATTATCTGGAATTGCGGAAACTCTTCTAGATGGCGGTCGTACTGCACATTCTGCGATTAAGTTGCCACACAATTTGAACACAATTGATACTTCAACATGCAATATTTCCCGATCCAGTGCAATGGGAAAATTGTTGATGCAATGCAAGCTCATTGTTTGGGATGAGTGCACAATGGCACATAAGAAATCACTTGAAGCACTTCACACTGAAGGATTTTCGACGAAGTAACAACATCTTTGGCGCCTTGATGATATTGTTGGCAGGCGATTTCAGGCAGACGTTGCCAGTAATTCCCGTGGAACGCCTGCAGATGAATTGAATGCTTGCCTGAAGGAATCACTTTTGTGGAATAACGTAAAAACATTATCGCTAACCACTAATATGAGAGTTCAACTTCAAAATGATCAAAACGCAGCACAATTTTCCAAACAATTGTTAGCTGTTGGAAATGGAAAAGTGCAAGTTGATGCGACAACTGGTATTAATTACTCTTACCAACGACTTTTGTCGATTTGTAAACTCTCAATTAGCTCTTATTGAAAATTTTTTACCAAACATTAGTGAGAATTATTAGAATTATGCCTGGTTAAGTCAACGAGCAATTCTCGACGAAAGAATAATGATGTACAGGTACACGCACTGAATTTCACCATTCAATCAAAAATCGCTGGCGATTTGGTGACATACAAATCCGTTGATTCCATTACAAATCCCGATGATGTAGTAAATTATCCAACAGAGTTTTTGAACTCTCTGGAGTTACCAGGATTTTCACCACATACATAACTTGCAACTCAAAGTTGGTTCAGTTATTATGATATTCCGTAATTTGAATCCACTGCGACTTTGCAACGGTACTCAACTTGCTTGAGGCAACTATTATTAACGAAAAGTACGCAGGTGAAAATGTATGTATTCCTCGAATACCAATGATTCCCACTGATCTTCCGTTTGACTTCAAACGATTGCAATTTCCGTTTCGCCTTGCGTTCGCAATGACAATTAACAAGTCGCAAGGCCAATCGCTTAGTGTTTGCGGGATAAATTTAGAAAATCATTGTTTTTCACATGAGCAGCTATACGTTGCGTGTTCACGAGTTGGGAAACCATCCGCTTTGTTTGTGTTAACGTCAGACCAAAAAACAAAAAATGTGGTTTACCAAAGAGCACTTCAATAAAAAAGGATAATTTGCGGACAAGTATGACGCTTCGATTCAGTATTTACTTTGGATTCACTTTCATTTTTTACTTAGAGAAGTTTAACTAAATTACACTTCATTTTTGTAATCGAAATGAATTACTGTTGTGAAATGAAATAAAATTTGTAATTTTCAAATATAAAATAAAAATCTTTTAATCCCCAAACGAAATGTTCCAAGAAGCGAAGTCATCTGGTGGCGAAACGGAGTTTGCCGGGTTTGCTAGTTTTACCTAAAAAAAGAGGCTGGGATGCGATTCACACTGATAACATCCCATCGCGTCTGCCGATTTGTCTTGCTGAAAAGATTTGTAAGCGTTCGTGTTTTGTTAAAAAAGTTGTCAGATGAATTATACTAAAAAATTTAAAAATTACCAACAATATTGATGAAATATTTTGATTTTAAAGCCTATTTTTTTTAACGAGATTTTTAGTCTAAAACCAATTTTTACCAATTTTAGTAACATCTGCGTACTATTTTTTATAGATTTTTATAAAAAAATTACGGAATGTCGGAAACAATATTTTCTGTGAGATATAATTAGCTAATTTGAAGTCAATGTTTTTTTTTTATTTTTAAAAAAAATATTTGAGTCGAATGTAAATTTTTACTAACTTTTCGTAATGTTTTTTTAGGTTTATATTTTTTGTAAGAAAAATGGAATTTTTTTGTATTTATTAATTATTGTAGTTCGATAATATTTTACGTTTGCATATATATTTACTGAAGAGATATAGAAAATTAAATTCTTTACAACTTCAATATAGATACTTAATACTAATATGCAAATAATTTAACTGAGAAACAATTATTCTTAGGGGAAAATGGAAATTCGATTATTGTTAAAATTTTAATAAATGTCGACAACAATAGTTTTTATAACATAAAATTAGTTTGAAGCAAATATCTTAAAGTTTTGAAAAGATATTTGAGTGGAAAATCTATTTTTAATAAATTTTTATTAATGTTTTTCTTGAAAAAACGTTATTCTTTGTTGCATACAATTATTTCAGAGATAAAAGCATTTTTTGTTCGTAAAATATTCGAGGTGACAATTATTTTTTTTTATGTTATTTCCAAAAATTTACTTATTTGGTATCACGTTACAATACATAATATAAAATTAAATTCAAGTCGCTATCTTTATTGGTTCGTGGGATATTTTGGTTTAATCAACATTTTCACCTTTGTTTTTAATTGCTATCGTAAAAAAACCAACAATTCAATTTTTTTGAGAGTCTTCTGCATCTTTCTGCATTATTATCTGTATAACAAAATTAATTTGAAGTATCTTTATCTACTTGGAAGTTAAAAATTGGTAAACCATAACGCACGATGTTATATTATTATATTAACGTCAAATTTTTTGACGAATCTTATTTGACATTTTATTTGTTTCAGACTTCGACACATTTTTGCATAGAATGCTGCGAAATTGAGCAATGTCTTACAAATGTCGAAAGTTTTTTTTTGTATGAAAATAGCCTTTCAAATCAAAATGTATTTTTTATCAGCACATACCTATTATAAAAACTTTAGAAAGCATAAATATAAATATAGGTTGATTTTTAGCTCTATGAGAAGTTTCGAGGGTTGTTGTTTATTATATTTGAGAATTCCAACTGTATTGAAATTTCTATTCAGTAAGGTTTAACAATCCATCACATCAGTACTATGCTTCAAAAAATTGAAATTGAAATTTATATATCACTTTGTCTATTTTAAGATGTTAAAAAGTCCAGTTAACAGGACTATTTGTGGAGTTAAAGTTGTCATTTTAATCATTTGTTTTAAACAGGAAACTCTTCAGGCATTGGAAGCAAATATTCAACAAACCATGGACACCATACGAATAGATTATGTAACTTGTAGCCGTGGTGGACATAAGCGTATAAATTATTTAGGAGGTGCAAGAAAATAACTTTTGCTTTTTCCAAATGTCCGCAGCTATTCCCTCAATGCCCACCGTAGTCGCCATATTCTTCAATTTGACATTCAACAGGTTTGCCATGGAGGTTTGAAACAAATCTTGTAGATTCGCGACCGATAAAGCACCTAGCGCTGTGGTTTCATGGTCCTAAGATAAGACGGAGACTCGTCTGCTATATGTGAGTGCCGCCGCTTAGGGGGGTTTAATTCCTTATTTACAGGTGATCGTTGTAAAGTTTTATTCGCGGAAAAACATATCGCCTCTTAGAGTAAATAAGCAAACGACTTATCCAATCTTTTAATGCTCTGATAGGCTTAGTATCTTACAATTATTTTAAGATTAAATATTTTAAAAATTACTATTTTAAACTTTTTAAAACAATTGTTTTGACGGAGAACAATATTTCACCTTTTTAATTTATTGGACCAGAGTTCTAAGAATGTAAAATTTTAAATAAGTCCTCTGAACAAAACAAAAGTAAGCAAGAAATTGAAACAAATTAAAATACCCCACTGCATTTTTAAAATTTTTGGTTTGTTCTTTTATTAACTTTATGTACAACCAAAAATTCATACAATACTACAATTTTCTGCTTCTTGAATTTCAAAAATATTTAAAACTAGCTTTTACCCCCGACTTCGTCCGCATTAGATAGTTTTTTTGGATAGTAGTATGAAAAAACCTGAGCTGTACTTTTTCGTACGAATGTTTGAATTGTGCCGAGATGGGATGAGGCCATACTTAGTGTGATTGTCATAGGTTAGGTTAGGTTAGTTTAGGTTAATACATTTAAAGAAGAAGATAGGTTACTGCAATACATTTTTATATATGTACGACGTTTTTTGTTTTTCCTTCCTTGGCCAGAACGTAAAGATTTTGTGGGTTTGAGACTCGTGAGCACGCTACATATAATTGTCCATGGGAAAAACAGTTTTTTTCCATTTCCTCCCCCGCGCCGCACTACCGCCGCCACCGCTTGGCTCGTCTACCGCGTGCGACCCCCGCCCGCGCACTCGCCCCGCGCCACAGCCGAAACAGAATTATCAGAAGTAGAAGACATACCCAGTGAATAATTTGTTGTACCTACATTACATGGCTCGTGTTTGGCGATGAAAGGTTGAGCAATTGAGCATAGAAAAGTTTAGGTTTAAAATTATTATTTGTGGAACTTGGTGGGAGCCACAGTTTGTGTCAAACGTTGAGGGCTTGAGGCACGTGCCGCGCGAAGCCCGCATTAATATACGTGTATGATAAGTTTAACATGTTTGACAACTTATTTCATAAGGGTTGGGAATGCGTTGTTTTCCCGTAATACCAATTTTATCCAAATATTATTCAAATCTTTGGTAATTTAGAAGTGAAAGCGATCAGATTCCCCGGAAAGTAATTTTTCCCAGGGGAATGCGTTATTTTCCCGAGGTTAAAAGTAACTCATATCCTTTATTAAGTCTCAAACTATCTCCTTACCAAATTTCATTTAAATCTGTTGGAATTTCTCAGTTTTTTTAATTTTGGAAGCTCGCTTTCTTGTCAAAAAACTTCAATTTGTATTTTCCAAACCATTCTAGCAACACGATTATGGTTTGCGCAATATTATTCTTAAAAATTATCTCCACTGCCTTCAATGCAACCGAAGTACATTTTTGAAACTTTAATTTGAAATAAGAAAATTAGCCATTATTAATTTTTGAGTAACAAATTTTCATTTAATTAGCTAATATTTTTTATTTCATTCCACTCCACAGTAAGTTACGTTTAATTACCTATTTTTCCTACATTTTAGTAAAAAGTATATCTAGGTAACATTTTCTATTAGTCGGTGAGTCTACTTCCAAGCCTGTGAGTTCTTCCTCCTTCCTGCTTTTGATGCCTAAAATAGGCCAGAATTCTATTGACTTCAAGTTGTTAATCAAGCTTATTTTTTCTAACTCAATAAGCCTTTAGGGGAAATGCAAACCGTTTTGTTTGAATTGCATTTAATCTCTTAACTCCGCACTTAACTTTCAAAAAATTCTATTTTCCAAAAGCTCTAAATTACTTAAAGCTCTAAATTATGTATAATTGTAAATGTGGTGTGTGACTGTGCGTGTGATTTTGTTGTTTCATCAGACAGAATTCCCTTTTTGAAGCCATCAACCAGTATGTTTAGATTTAAAAGGTAAACAAAAACAATTGAAGTCTACCCCTGTTCCAGTTTTTCTAATAGAAATAATTAAACAAAAAGGGCGCCCAAGGGCTGTTTTAACCAGCAACGATGACAGCGATGACAAAGAGCATCATGAGGCAGCATAAAAACAGCAACCCAGTAAAAGCAACATCAACAGTGTGCGGTATCAAAGCAACCGCCACCACATACTGTTTTTCCAAAGCCCTAAACACCACCCACACCCTATTAACTACCCTTCCGCCCACCAACCCCATCGCGCCATTTTCACATCAAACCCAAAACCACATCGCAATATAAACACGCATAGCGAAATAAAAAGAAAAATAATAATAATAACGTTTACACTGACATATTTTTGCAATTAACGCTGAGTAGATGCGAGACCAAGAATAAGTATTTTGGTTTGATGGTACATAGTAGTTGTTACGCAGTTTATTACGAAAGAGAGCAAGGATACTCCTTTTTTTATTACTATCCTTTTAACTTTGGTTGTTTTGACAACTGTGTTAATGCTTTGGCATCATTTCGATGAAATTCTATGTGTTTCAGAGGAAATATGCCTTTGCAACAAAAAAAAAAGTTGAGAAAAGAAAAACATTTTTAAAAATATAAAAACCATTCAGATATTCCATAAAAACAATGCAAGGTATACTTTTGTTTTTGAAACAAAAAGGAAGCCCCAATTAAAACATTAAACTTCATTATTACCATCAAGAGAATTGCTTGGCTAATAAAACACAAAAATTAAATTAAACAAAATTAAAAGTGTTATAAGGGTTGAATTTTTTTAAGGGATGGGGGAAGAGGATATTATATACTTAAAGCTATACGAGAAACACAAATTATATGCTTTAAAGTGATAATGTTGGATTGGGTAAGTATATACGAGCAATAAAAAATTTATTTTTTTAAAAGTCCTTTAAATCAAATACACGAGTTTGTATACCTTTGTATGTGGGAAGCTGTAGCCAAAAGTCTCAGTTTAAATATTTTGTATTATTATTATTATAGTATAGGTAATTTTTTTTTTATTATTTTATTGATCGTAAATTTTCATTAACTGACTTTTTAAAAGGTATTAACATTGTCAAGTCCTGTATAACTGTATAAGGTACTTTTATTTATGTTCTCGCTTCAAAAATAAAAACATGTTCGTTTTATGTATTTTTAATTCCCAATATAGCTTCCACATGTTGACTTGTTTCTTATAAATTATGATTATTTGAACCTGGAATATTCGAGAATATTATATGGTTATTATAAATAATATGTCATTTGTCTTGTCTTTTTAAAATATTTTTTTTTTTTTTGCTGACAAGAAGTTAATTAACACTTCTTCTCGTGGAGCTATACATCTCTCTGTAACTTATCTGAATTGTTCTTTTAATTTTAAGCTTAATCTTTAATTCTTATTTCATAGAAGCTATAAGGCTTAAGCGACTTAAATTCGACTTTCCACTAGGAAATTAATATAAAACTTTTAAAATTACAAATTGCCTATAATGGAGTTGAGAAAAGGAAGCGTTTAATTCGATTTTATCTTGTTCGTATTTTTAACATACGATTTATGGAATTTACAGCAAAGTATAATTTAAATTTGACAAAACTATGATTTTAAATATTATGAACTAATATATTATGAAACTCTTCCATCGGTTTAATGCGAATTTTAAATAAAATATAATTAACAGTCTTTCAATTTTTATTTAATGAATTTTGATTTTTTTTTCTTTCAGGATACAAAACTACCATTGATCATTCCAAGTGCAGGTATTCCAGGAGCTCCAATACTCAAACCAAAGATTGATACAAGCAGTGAGTTTTTTTTATCCTAAGAAATTCTTTCAAATAAATTATGGTAACTTAACTTTTTAATTTATTTAAATTTTAACTGAAATAGTTTTTGATATGAGAACTTAAAAACGCGTTTCTAAAATTTTTCAAAAAAGGAACTCAACTTTTCAGAAACTCAATATTGGAGATATTTTAATGTTTTAAAATAATTTTTGAATGAAAAATGAAGCACTTTTATTAAGTATATTGTGCAAGGGGGCCAATATTATCACGGTTTCCTCAAAAACTTTATAAAAGCAAATTAAAATAATTGTAAAAATAGGTGAATACATTTTTTGGAAATAATGTCTACCACCGAAATTTCAAAAAACAAAATAGCCTTAAAGTGCCAAATACCTTATATGAAAGCAGTTTCTGTCCAGTCAAATCTTTAAAAGAAAGCTAATATCGTAAGTCGTAGTTCTGCATTTTGGATAAGTTTTTAGTTCCCGAATTTTCAGTCTGAGTCTCAATTTTCAGCTTTTAAAATCGTTACTGTTTTCAAATTCAATAATTCTAGGATAATTCAAATGAGTCTTTTATAATCCTTTTTTTTATAAAAAATAAAGGGGTGGAATGGGAGGATGAGCTTTAATTGTTTAAAAAAATTAACTCTGAGAAACACTAAATAAATGCTGGTGATCTTCAGGGCTCTGTTCTGTCTCCGACACTCTTTCCTTTCTTATTAATGATCTCCTCTTTGAAACTTCTAATCTATTAAACTGTTTCGCTGACGTTAGTACGATTAGCTTTTCATGTTCGATTTTAGATTCACAACCTTGCTCTTCGGACGTGCATCTTCAACAGCAATGTATGATAAGTTCATTACATTCTGACCTATAGACAGCATTGTTAAATAAGTATAATAATTTAAAAATTCGAGTAGAATTTAATGATTCGAAAATTTAATGCTGCTTAACGTTGTTAAACATAATTTAACACCTTTGCCACTTTATGAGTGGCACTTACACCAAGAAGTCCGAAAACCTCAAATTTCTCGTTATGTCTATCTTCAACCACCTCTTGTGGAAGGATCACAAACGATATGTCGCCAAAAATGCAGCAAGATGCTTGTGTTTTCAAATAAGTTTGTATTCCCTCTAAACTAGCTGTTATATATAAGACTTTTAAACGTCCAAAGCTTGAGTATAACCCCTTATCTGGGCTGGTGCTATTGCAATTTACTAAGGTCTCTTGGACAGTATTGTAGATTTAAATTGATTGATAAATGGTGATGATATCATAGTTGAATCATTTAAGTCGCTTGAACAATAACGAACAAAATTTAAACGGATTATTGATCTTTTACCTCTGGTCCTTGTCTTTCCTTAGAAAAATATAAACTCATTCATGTCTGCAGAAAACAAAACTGTACAAACCTAGAATTAATAATTAACAACACTAAAATAGAAGTAGTTACTAATCTAAATGTCTTAGGTTTTCTTATAAACAATAGATATAACTGGAAACCTCACTGTACCAATCTTAAGAAAGCATTAGCAGCAAGGCTAAATATTATTAAATACCTTTCATCTAGTAAAAGTAATGCCCATGTAAATTACCTTTGCAAATTGTCTAAAATGCTAGTTTTAAGTAAAATTGATTATGCTTTGCCTATTTACGGCTCCTGTCCAAAGTCAACAAAGAATATAATTGCACCAACATATCACCAAGCTGCTAGGAAAAGTCTTGGGGCTTATCCAACCACTCCAATCAAAAATATTCTCGCTGAAGCTGGACTTCCAACAATAGAAGAGTGGTACCTTGAAGCTATTGCAAAACTCAACGTGAAGTTCCTATTCCAAACTGGCTCAGTGGTAGACAGTGATGTCTGCAAAGTTATCTCGCACAAACGCACTAAAAGGATACCATCCGCAATACACCACGCCCTTGAGTCTAGAAATAAACTCAACTTAGCCTTAACCAAAACAGCCAAATACACAGCAGTACAACCACCATGGTCTCTCCAAAAGGAATCTGTCATTCTCGATCTACAAGAACTCCGAAAAAATAGCACTTGTAACACCGTCTTCAAGGTACGTTTCATGGAAATCCAAAGTGGTCTTAAAACTAAAGGCTGGAACTTTATGTATACAGATGACTCTAAAACGGACTCAAGCACTGGTTTTGCAGTTGTAGCCCAAGATGGCTCCCTTATCACGCAAGGGATTTTACCTAACATTGCATCCATATACACAACCGAAGCTCTAGCTATTATAGAAGCTGTTAAGAACAGTCTTTTAAGAAAGGGGAAATGGGCTATCTGCTCTGATAGTTTGTCAGTACTACAGTCAATAGTCAATCCTAGAAACGACACTGACATTATAGCAAAAATCCGGGATACACTTTCAAAAGCCAAAAATAAAGTGAAGCTCATCTGGACTCCAGGTCATGCAGGAATTGTAGGTAATGAGCTCGCAGATGCTGCAGCTAATGCTGTACTTAAAGCTCCAACCTACACATTCAACACCTTTAGTCGCCTTGACCTAAAACGATACATTCATCAAGAATGTCACAATCAAAGATTGCTTGACTGGGAACACTACAAGCACCACTACAGCTTAATCAACCCCAAGAAAATTAAGCCTAAATTCCCAACCGATGTACCCAAATGTGACCTTAGAACATTCATCCGACTACGCCTTGGTCATACCGACTTCACCCACCAACACCTGCTCAAAAAAGAAGCCCCACCCACTTGCCCCAGCTGTCACAACTCTACAACCATCACCCATTTGCTTAGTCGATGTTTCTTATCAGGACAACCTCAACAACACAACAACAACTACCTTAACATTTTGGAACTTCTTAAGGAACCGAAGCAAAGCAATATTTCAATTTAAAAGATATATTCAATAACCTTAAAATTTCTATTTAACTTAATTTTTAAAACTAGAGCCGAAAGCCTTTGCTGCTGTTTGCTCTTAGCCTATATATTAATAGCAATTTTTTCAATTGTATATTGATATTTTAATAAATAAATAAACGGATTATGCTCTAGAGAAATAGCCATTTGTATTTATCCCCTCAAACAATTCAACCGTAATACTCTAGGAATGCTTTTCAGTATACCCTCGAGCCCAACTTGTGTCGTACAGAAATTTCAAGTACAGAAATTTGTTTTTTAGCCATACCACGCGAATGTGGAATGCTTTACCACACTTTGTCTTTCTCAGTCATTGCAAAGTTTATGAATTCAAAACCAATGTGAACTGACACCTCATTCTCTCCCTTTCCTAATGCTCACACTGTATCTTGCCATTATGGGGGTCTCAAAAAACCACTTGAGTCTGCGCTTATTATACAAAGAAAAAATGCTAAAAAATTTAACTACTTATTCTCATATAGGTATCTATGAAGCCTAGTTTAAGAAGATCTTGTGGTTTTCTAATGAGAAAAATAATAATTCAAATTCTGTCATTTTCGTATTGAACTTCTGCTTATGTATTTTTCTTGGACCCATTTGAATATCTACGAATACAATTTTTGGTTAATGATATAATCCCCGAAAGTATATTTTTTTGGTGTTGTTGAAATTTTGTAGCACATTTATGGCAGTTTCGAATTTCGTCTTGGTTTTACCTTTTTATGATAAGGGGGTCAATAGTCATTGATGGGTAAACTAAATTTTCGGCCTTATTACCATCCAAGTTGAATTTTTTTAGGTTCGAACCGCTATAATAGGAAGTCATTAAATTTGCCAAAGCTTTCGAGTTATGACTTTATCTGTCAAATCTATCTGCAATTCACATCAAACTCACAAACTGACGACGAACTACATTTTTTAAAGGAACAACAAATGTGTGCTCCTATCCACTTTCAGAGTATAAATCACTATAGAACAAACTCTTTAGCTAAACTTCCTTTCCTCATATCGCACTATTCACTTCCGACTCTTTAAATCATTTTCCTTAACAACTCTAACCTGAGAAGAGAGAAAAAAAAACATCCTTTTCGAGTTAAATTTTAGCAACAATGGTCTTCGCAGCTTCAGTTTTCAGGCACTATTTCATTTGCCAGAATGAAATAAAGGATTGCTTTCGGAAAAACTTAGTCGTTTAATGTTTTTCCGGTTGGACACTGTAAAAGTTTTCTCATATTTACTTGTTTAAGGAGCCAGAAAGAAATACAATACAACACGCATCTACAATCTACATCATTTAACATACAAAGAAAAGTACATGATTCACATAAAAGTGAAGCTTTTTCGAAGATGGCTAAAATATAAATCAGCTAAGTTCACCTTCTTTTTGTGTTCCTTGTGCTTGAATTATATCAACTTGTTATAGTTAATCAAAAAACTCTTAACCATGGGTGAACAATTTTTAAGGGACATTGAAAGATGAGATTAAAACATAAAACTTAATCCAGTTACATGGATTTCTTACTAGGGTTTTTCAAAATATTGATAGATGCTAACTTGGTTCTAGAGAGTCCAATATCTGAAACCCTTTTAAAATTAGAGAAGATAAGATACAGACATGATGGAAGTATAGTCATGAAGTTCTAACAGAGGTTCAATTTTCGTATGATGACTTGTTCAGTTCAACACAGAAATACTTTTTTACAAGAGCTTACTTTTACATATTGTGGTAGCTACAGTAACATCAGAATGCCCAAGTTTAACACGGACAGGCATAAGGACCTTATACCACTCCCCAATAACTCAGGGACCATTCTTCGCAACATATGAGAACAATCAGCAGCACGGGATCTGAAACTTTACTAAACTATTGGAGTGCTGTGAAAAATGCTTCAAGAAAAATCGGCCATGTCGGTAAAGAGGAACCAACACCTGGCTTTTCGAGGGGTTTTGGGCAAAGATCAACGAAATGAGGCAATCAAAAGTTCATTTAGCATTAACTCGAGGTAAAAGAAGAAAAAAACTAGAATCATTTTGCTCCATGAAGATGAAAGAGGTTCAACGTAGCGCAAAACGTGATAAGTGCAATTACACCAAAAGCTTTGGCAGCAGAAGAAGTCACAGATATGTGTGCCAGCAAAACCCTCTATAGAATAATCATAGAAGCAGCATGGGTCTTTAAACGCTTCTCCGAAGAGTCGAAAAAGGGAATGTCACCAAAATAGTTGTTGCGAATGTCGTGTGGATTTCCATATCCATATTCCACACTCGCGTTGAATCACCCTGTGTTAGAACAAAACGAAAGTAAAATGTTAAAGATAAGTTGTGAAATCAGCTGGGTGACCGGAAACTCATGTCAAAATCTTGAAGCCTAAGTCTGATCTTCGTTACGTTTCTCATATTCGTTCTTTCTTGGTGTAGCTTTCATCCTGTACGGATTACAACGATCTGGTAACTATCCCTCGTAAAAGAAATCGAAACATAGACAAGAAATTTCACCCCTTTCCTATTTTAGCAATACAACCGAAATCTGAGATTATATCCACTGCCCACCAGAGAAAATACTAGAGGAGGGTTTCTGAGAAATTATATTGAGCAGAGGCGTTTACTCATTCCGAACTGCCTCGAGTAATCCTGATCATCCCGTCCAACCAGCCAACTTGGAAACACTTTACATCCACCCTGCCGATGAATCCAATTTTCTTAATTAGATGTAATTGGAAATATTTGGACCACGTGCCAAATTTATCGGTTTCAATCCAATTTGAGAGGCATATCTAACATTCCAACAACCCAATTCACCACGCAGATCATCCCAACAAAGAGCGAAAATATCCTTTTCTTATTAGAAAAATAGCTCCATACTACCACTACAGCTAATTGCGAGGCGACAACCTGTCTATCATTTGCACTTGTACTTGCACGAGCTCAAAACTAGGTCAGTCGTCATCTTGGCCTTGGCCCGTTCGCTCGTCCATCTACCACCATCAACGTTTTCGTGTCGCAGTGCAAAGTGTAACAAGAAGGTCGCGCAGGTGTCGCCGTCTAAGTCGTCGGCGTGGATGGTAGGAGCGCGGCGTGTGTGTGGAGATAGGGCGGGTGATTTTTACCCCCAGGAAAGGTCCGAGAAAGCTATTTTTTTTAGTGGTCATTAGCATATCCATAATATGTAATTCTAATTAGTTCATATAATTTCCTCCTTTCACGCGTATGTGAGCTAATGTGGCTTTAAGAAGCATGTATGTAAAGAAAAGAAAAGGTGAATAGTGTTAAAACAAAAGAACATAAAGAAAGAAAGAAGCTTAATAAGGGAGAAAAGAGAAAAAAAATTAGAGAAGTGAGAGGTAAATAACGATACAAAAAGAATAGACGACACAGTTTCGCGAGGGTTTGCGGTTTATAGAAAAATCAACATTAAATTTTACAGCTATACTAGAGAGCCAACGGAGAATTGTGCACAATTGTCTGGACCGTAAGTGGTGAGTTTAATTACTTATTTACTATATTTATTTTATAACTTATTTCTCGTGTGTGTCCGAGTGGGACGAATAGAGTCTGGCTAAGTTAAATTGTCATTTTTTTTTGCTGGTTATTGACTCTTACTCTACTTCTTCTCTTAAATATCATGCAAATCAAGTAGATGTTAAAGATCCTGACCTACTCAATACACATGCCGTCCTTAATGCCAAATTAGAACAAAAGCGCTGATTAACTGATTAAACAGAATAAATAATTAGATTGTAAGAGTTAAGAATAAAACTAAAGTTAATAATAAAAGAAAAAGAAGTCAAGTGAAAATGTCCGTCCGTCGTCCTCTGTACGTTTGAATCTAGGCATGAAAACAAGATCTTTTGTTCGCGATTGCCTGCTCTCTGAACAAGAACCTCACCCACCGACGTTCCTAGCCGCGCCCTGCCGCCAGCATGCCTAGTCCGGTTCAGATAGAGTAGTATGACCAAATCCTTTTAATCCAAGATCACGCAACATAGTAGCTAAGAAAAACAAATCGAAGCATTACTTGACGCTGGCTGAAAAATCAGGATTCCGTACTGGATAATCCTGCATTGATCACATTAACACCTTGCGGAGCGTCATCAAGACTTGAATATCGATTACCACTTCCTCTGCTGTTCTTCGATATTGAGAAGGCTTTTGACAGCGTCATCAGTGAGTTTATCAAACTTGCTTTGCGGAGGAAGAATATCTCGGAAAAACTCATATTTCTACGATAAAGGCGACTTATGGGGGTTCAAATGTAACGTCTTACACATACATAGGTAGGTTATCAGAAGAGTTTTGAGTCCAAAGTGAAGTCAGTCAAGGCTGCATATTGTCACCAATTTTGTTTTCGCAGACGTAAATCAACAGGGAGAAAACTAAAATGCTCAGCCTCAGAACCTCCAACTTATATTCTTATAAACTGATAAACATTGTTGGACAAGGCAACGGTCACTGATAAAGCATCGGTTCCCTCAGTCGTTATTTGACTTCCAGCGAGTGAAGAAGTGTACATTTTTTTTTCTTATTAATTTGCAATTTAAATATTCCAAGTGTTTCAATATTAGTAAAGTTGGCATTGTGCCACTGTTTTAAATAAGAAATCGGTAGCCTAGTGGAGGTGGCGTCCGAAGACGGATCCAGAGGTCGTGGGTTCGAATCCCGTGCGGAGTGCACTAAAAATATTTCTGCTTTTTTTCACAATCGAGAAATTGTGGACTTCATTGATTGGGAAGAAAAGCTGATGGATAAGGAGAGGAAAGCAGGGGTATCGAAAGATACCTCTGCCAACACATCGGGCGATGTTGCGGTGGTGCCAGCAGCGGTACCGCAAGCAACCGCAACAACATCAGGTCAGGCATCTGACCAATGGAAAGCTGCAACAACTACCAAGAAAAGGAAGCTAAAGAAACATAGCCCAAATAAAGTGGAGAGAGCAAGCTCCGCTAAGCGGCGCGATATGCGGCAAGATATGGAGAAGGGTAAGGGAGGAATTACCACTGAAAGTGAATTCTCAGACTACGCCGAGTCTGAGAAAACAGAGTATGTGTCCGAAGGTGGAGAGGGGCTCTTCAGGCCTCCGAATATGGATTTAATCCTATCGGAGCCAGAGCCAGTCCCGCCGACAGGGAAGGCTTTGGAGGTAGAGGCGGACCTCCAAGAAGAAACAAAACTGGTAAAGGCCCTGCAAGCCAAACAGGCAGCCATCAGCCAGTTTGAGGAAAACCTAAAAAAACTCAAGGAGGAAATAGAGCCCCTCCTCAGTCAGTTAAAGCTAAAGCAAGAGGCGCGCCGCCAACAAGAGGCGGCTCAACGGCAACAGCAACAAAAACAACAGATAGACAAAAACAAAAAAAAGCAAGAACAACCACAGCAGCAAAAACCACACCAGCAACAACCACAGTCCAAACCCGCTACCAAAAGCACGGGAGCGAAGGAAATTGTGAAGGCCTCATTACCTGTGACAGGCCCAGTTTCTGAGGGCCCATCCACTTCGGTTAAGGCAAAGCAGCAGCAGCAACAACAGCTACAACAAAGGCAGCAGGAGCAGCAGAAACAGCAGCATAAGCAGAAGCAGAAGCAGCAGCAGCAACAACAGACACAGAAGCAGCAACAGCAGCAGCAACACCAGAAACAACCACAGCCCGGAAAAGAAAAAATACCACCCATTAGGACGCATAAAGTTGACCTGAACGACATAAAACAGGTATGTAAGTCGGCCACCAAGGGCAATTTTTTTATCAAAGTATTGAATGAAAGAGAAAAGAACTATTCGGTCCAGTGCTTCTCACTGGCCGAATACAACTTAGTAAAAGGGTTACTAAAAGAGGCCACAGCTGAGTTCTTCAGCTACACGCCTAAAAGCGAAAAGTTTCAGACGGTCCTTCTGAAGGGCATAAGTTCCTGCACGGAACCGGAGGCGCTCTTAAAAGAGCTCCGTGAAAAAGCCACTGACGATCTCGATTTTATCGGGGTCAAGCCTTTCACTACGGTGAAGTCCAGGCGAGGGGGTTATAGGCTGCCAATGTTCCTCGTAACATTATCGCCCCAAAGTAGTTTTGATAGTGTGAGGAAAATCGACCGCCTCGACTATCAATCCGTACACTGGGATAAATTAAAAAGGCACGACGACATTTTACAATGTACGAAGTGCCAGAGGTTCGGCCATGCCGGAGCCAACTGCAATATGCAGTTGCGCTGCGTCAGGTGTTCAGAAACCCACAACGAAGGAGAGTGCAAGCTGGGGAATGAGCGGGTTGAGGATTTAACCCAGCTCAAGTGTGTCCTTTGTGGAAACCAAGGGCACCCGGCTAACTATAGGGGTTGCCCTAAGGTCCAGCAAATGAAACAAAAACAGGCCAGTCAAAAAGCCGAAGGAAGTCGAACAGTTCGACAGGCTCCAACACAAAAATTCGTGGATCCCAAATTCTCTTACGCCCAAATGGTGTCAGGGAATGGGAACACGAGACAGGCTCCACCAACGGTTGCCCCAAAGGCCCCTGTGCCTAAGGCACCAGAGGTGCAGCCTGACATTGTAGCCTTGTTGTTGAGCATTCAAGGTCAACTTACAGGGCTGCAAAGTCAGATAAAGGAGCAAGGCAAAAGGGTAGATCATCTCTACTCTTTGTTGCCTGGCCTGGCGCAATTTAGACCATAATGGGCGCGCTGCCGGAGACGCGCCTAAAAGTCCTAGCTGTGAATGTAAATTCACTGATTAGGATTGAACGAAGAGCCAATATGTTCCAATTGTTGAAAGACTACAGTCCCGATGTGTTTATGGCTAGCGAAACTAAGCTAAACCACAAACACAAATTGACTCATAAAAATTACAATATCGTAAGAAGAGACCGGCCCGACTCCACTCAAGGGGGCGGTGTCGCTCTCTTTATACGAAAAGGCATTAATTATAAAGTCATATACAACAATGAATTGCGAAAGCTCAAGACGCTAGAAGTTTGCGTTGTATGCATCTCTCTCACTCAAGGGAAGCGGATGTATATGATTGCGGCTTATGCGGCTGGAGCTCCGCAGGTTACTTACTTTGCTTCAGAACTCGAGATTCTTTTTAGGGAACTTAAACTGAGCTTGGAAGAAAACTATTTCATCTTGGCCGGTGATTTGACCGCAAAACA
This sequence comes from Eupeodes latifasciatus, assembly GCA_920104205.1. Taxonomy (NCBI): domain Eukaryota; kingdom Metazoa; phylum Arthropoda; class Insecta; order Diptera; family Syrphidae; genus Eupeodes; species Eupeodes latifasciatus. Next base: position 368,577,383 of record OV049924.1, on the reverse strand, counting down.
TGAAGATTGGGGAAATCAACTTAGTAATCCCAGAGGTAACCATCTTTTTAATTTGATGAATCTTTACAGCGTTGAATATGGCGTCGACCTGCTGGCTACTGAAAAGCCATCGTATCCAAGAACCGGCTCCTTTCTGGATCTTTTGCTGTACGACACCAGACTGACAGTTACAGACAAAGTGGGTAATCACCCTCGAAACTGCTTACAGACAGTCGAGTACGACAGTGATCACTGCGGACTGGCTGCTGTAATGCAGATTCCGAACGAACGCGTGGAGTTGGAGGAATACGTTGCAACGCATTCTTACAATTACAGTAAGATGCGCTGGCCTCGTTTCACCAACGCCCTAGCGAGAGAACTTCGTTCGAGTGACATAGCCCCACCAAACAACAGAAACCTGACAAATACAGAAATTGACCAACATTTACAACAGATGAATGAAACAATAAAACGAACAATGGAACGGACAATACCAAAGTACAAAGAACGGGACCAAATGGACGCTTACAGAAACTCGACTATTGACGCACTACGTAAGCACAAGAGTGGCTTACTGACAAGACTCAAAAACTTGTACAGACGACTTACAGACCCACACGACTTGGAGGTTAGGACACTGAAGTCGTCAATAAAAAATGTCAATCTGTTGATTAAGGAGAACTACAGGTTATCAATTAACAAGTACTGGGACCGCAAGATCCGGTCAGTTAATTCCAGTGACCCTAGTATGTTCCCGAAAATCAACAAGATATTCAGGAAAAAGAACGAAAATGACCTTCCGTGTCTGAAACTCCAAAGAACTGAAGAGAACAGAAACGTACTCAGGACAGCGCAAATAGATCCAGAAGAAGCCATCTTTGACGATGACTTTTTTATAATTGAAGATCCGAAGGAAAAAGTGGAGGCGGTGGGAGCTGCTTTCCAGCAAGTGTACAAGGTGAATGCTAGCACTCGCCCCAACCACGACCTGGAAAACAGAGCCCTACTTAATCACTTTTACCTTCGAAATGATATAACACATTGGCGATCTGAGAACCGCGGTTTTATGCGGTTCGATGACGATTCCTTGGCAAATGCCATAATCGCCGAGCAAACGGGACCAAGTCCCTTGTTAGTGACGAAGATTGAGCTTCAGCTCATCTTCAACTCAATAAAAAATAAAAAGTCAGCAGGTGTCGATGGTATATCCAACGTTGTACTAAGACATTTACCGATGGAGGCAATTGACATTTACACCACACTCTTCAATAATGCACTGAATAATGCATATTATCCAGTGCATTGGAAGACCGCTGTGGTTCATCCTCTCCCGAAAAAGGGAAAGGACAACTCCAACCCGTCAAATCTTCGGTCGATAAGTCTTCTTCCGAGCATCAGCAAAGTTTTCGAAAAGATCATCAATAGGGCTCTGACTAAGTGGGCTGCGGATAACAAAATAATTCCGGATAAACAGTTCGGGTTCAAGGCGGGTCATGACACAATTCATGCTGCGTCTAAACTCGTTTCTGATATCCAATGGAATAAAACAAAACAACAATGCACAGGTGCTGTTTTGGTTGATTTGGAAAAGGCCTTTGACACCGTATGGTTAGAGGGTCTTTACCTAAAACTGAGCAGGCTTGGCATAAGCAAGCCATTGTTGTATATACTTTATGATATGCTTAACGGTAGAAAGTTTGTTGTCAAAAGTGGCAATGTAACTTCTACCACAACATTCTTAATTAAAAATGGTCTTCAACAGGGAGCGGTGAATTCGCCGATTCTCTTCAGCATTTACACCAGCGATCTGATAGGTAGTCTTACAAAGGCAATTGCGTACGCCGACGATCTAATTGCGTACAGAACGGCCCGAAAGGTTGAGGTTATTAGAATTCTCTTGCAGCGTGATTTCGACAAGATTCAGCGATATTGCGATGACTGGAAACTGAAAATAAATGTCCAGAAGTCGGAGACAATTCTGTTCCGGACTCCGTTGGCTGGGGCCACGAGGGATACGTGCAAGAATTGGCGCAAGATGGTTATCGTTGATCTTCACGGGCAGCGATTAGCGAGCAAAAGTGTAGTGAAGTACCTCGGTATCTGGTTAGATCAGTATTTATATTTCGATAGACATATAAATGCTGCTCTGACCAGGGCCAGAGGAGCCTTCGCTCTGACGAAACGGCTGTTTTTTAGCAGTCGGCTTGACTCCAGAGTGAAGGTAATTTGCTACATGGCCCTCATACGGCCGATGATCGTTTATGGTTGTCCTGTGTGGTTCAACGTTGCCCCTTCCCAGATGGAGAAGTTTCGGGTGTTCGAGCGGCAGTGTTTACGACGCTGTACCGGCTTATATCGAACAGCCGAATCTTCTTACGTGCATTACTATTCCAACGAGTTCCTATACAACGGGGCTCGAATCAACAGAATTGACAATTTCGTGATAAAACTCGTTCGAGGTCACATTGCAAGAGCTATGTCTTCGACCAACAATTTAATTTTCGGGGCGTTCTATCCGAACGACGAGTATTTTGAGAGTGCACGCTTGAGCGGCTTCATTCCACCAGAAGCATTCCTCTTCTTAGATAGATGCGGTCTGATACAGGATAGATTGGCAGTTCCGTTAATCTACCACGTCAGACGACGAACCGTGGATAGGCGACTCCTGTACAATCGGGACGTCATGGCACACGACGGAGCAGAGCTCCTTCGGTTCAGTAGGGCTGTGTCCGAACGGGACCGAACTGATAGGGTGAAGCAGGAGAGCCAGTTTTGGTGGCTTCAATCGGCACTTGATAGTGAGTAGTCGGGATGGGGTTTTAAGCCTTGGCCGGCTTACATACTTGTTTTATAGTTTTAGGGTTTAGTTTTAAGTAGAATAGGCATGGTGGCACAAAAAAAAAAAACATAAAAAAAAAATACAAAAAATACAAAAAAGAAAAATACAAACAAATACAAAAAAAAAAGAAAAAATTAAAAAAAAATCATGGAATAATAAAAAAAAATAAAAATAAAAAAAAAGACAAAATATGAAAAACAAAAAACGTTAGATAGTTAGATTTGCTGCTGTGGTTGTTCTAGTTTTAAGTAGTTTATAGGTAGAATAGGTAGTTTTAGTTAGCTTTAAGTTTTATATTAAGGACCTTATTTTAAGTAGTTTTTAAGTAAAAATAAAAAAGGACATTGACATTAGTTTTTGCTAAATTTTCTAATGAATACACAAATAAATAAAATGAATTGAAGTTAAATAGATCTTAGGGCCGAAAGGCATTAGCATTAAGCATTATTGTTTAACTTAGAGTGTCCGTATGGGACCAGTAAGTTAGTTGTAAGTTATGGATAATTAGGCTAGTTTTATGAATTTTTGTCTAGCTTTAAGATAGTCTTAAGAATGAATTAATAAAAATGAATTTGAAAAAAAAAAAAAAAAAAAAAAAAAAGCTTCGGTTCCCATCGATCACCGAAATCAAGCATCAGTGAGCGTGGTTAGTAGAAAGATGGGGAACCGTCTCGAAACCTACAGCGTGTTGTTGTCATGTGTTCTATCTATTTGTTCTTTCTCTTCTGTCCTTCTGTCTTGTATTAATGTCTTGTGTTGTTATCACCTTCCATAGTCTAGTCGTTCAAGGTGCTGTGTTCTCTACTCTTATGTGCAGAGTAGTGTGAAATGTAATGTAATGTAATTGTTGGACAACCAGTAGAAAAAGTAAATATTTTCTGTATCTTCAAAGTATTGTCTCTACTGAAGGCTGAACTGAACAAATTATCCGCTATCGCTAGTTGTATCGGAAAGTCGAAGATTGCGTTCGGGATGTTGTCCAATGTTTGGAGGAACAACTCTTTCAAGCTACGACTGTTCCGCAGAAAGAACAAAACAGTACTTGTTTTATACCTGTAAACAATCTCCAATTATTACCAGGAAACTACAGGACTTCTGTCTGTAGACAGGTGTCTACAAAACTGGTTTTCTGACTCAATGAAGAACTTTTAAAGAAACCTATTGACACTTTTATACGAAGGTGTAAGTAGCAGTGGATTGGACATTATTATGTATGCTTCGGAATTTTAATACGTATTCCATCAGAAAAGTCAATGCAATGAAATCTATTAAGGCACGAAGGCAAAAGAGTCGGTAGAATAAAAGGAATTGTCCAGATTAGTGAAAGTCTGGAGGGAGCTCAAACACATCAACGTGAAAACCACACACGATGCGCGTAGAAGTAGTTGAGGCCCTCTTTCCGCTAGGGATCAGCCACGGATTTTATCGGTTTGACGTCCTAAGTAAATAGTAAGTAAAGGCTTACTTCCAGGTTATAAGTTTTCAAATTTATTGGAACTGTTCGAAAAAAAGTTCTTCATGTGAGCAATGTTTTTGAATATAAAAAATACTTCATTTTGTATTTCGAGTTTAAAAATATGATTTTTTCTGCTTTTGTAACTTATATTACAACCCCAAAACTACAACAATGCTCCATTTTGGTATGCTTTACATATAAACCTAAAGAAATAATTCTAAATAAATTTCGAAAAGTCCCTTTATCTCAACCAAGCTGTCTAAATTTTGTGATAAATCTTTTTTTTCACCAAAACTTTACCATACTCAAATATTTATTCACAAACGAAAAAAAAAAAAAAAAACAATACAACAATTAAAATTAAAATAAAATAATTAAAAAGGTCAAACTTAAACTTTCTTTGAGTAATTTTATGGTTAGAGAATTTTCCTAAACAACCTTTTATACACAATTAAATTATTTCATTTCAAGTAGATAAGTCAATAGTAGCTGCTACAAAATTTGCCACATCCCATCGAACGAATGGTGACGTCGTCGTCGTCGTCGTCACCCCCTTGCAGAGAAGACAAGCACGATAGGACAAATGTATACCTACCTTATACAACTTGCAAGGAACCAAACCAACATTAAAAAAAAAGTAAATTCACCCTAAAACAGTCTCATTTCAATTCAGATCCATGGATAATACCCAACATAGTTTGAAGGCAAAAATTTTTGAAGAATTTTAATTTAGATCGTTTTCTTTTTGTTTAATTTTTATTCATTTCTTTATCTTAGAATTTTTTGTGAGGCAGAAAGTTACATTTTATTTCTTTGAGTTACACCAATCTTGAAATAAGTTAAAAGAGGTTGTTAAGCCCCGCAAAAGAAGAAATCATTCGTCAGGCGTTGGGTCGGGATTCGGGTGGTGGAAGAGTGGGTGGCTGAATGGGTGGGTGGGTGTTTGCTTCGGTCGGTTGGTTAGTTTGTTGGGCGGTTGGTCCGTTGGGCGTTGGGCGTTTGTCGAGTGAAAATGAAGAAGGATTAAAAATGTTTTAATTAAGAACGCTGTGTGTTTTGGACTATTTTTCTTCTATTTTCTTTCTTTTTTTTTTTGAATTTATAAAGAAAAATGTAAATGATTTTGTGGCAAAGTAAATTTTCTGCCTTCTTCTTTCTTACTTATGTAGGTAGGAAAGTAGGTTGGTTTTATGTAGAAATAGGTTGGTATATTATGGTTATAGATACCTTATCCGGCAATGAAATTTACGTTGGGTTGAAGGATTTTTCGTTTCAAGTGAATACTGGATTGTAAAATGGTGAAAAATAATTGATGTAGGTGTATACTTAATTTTTTTATTTTTTACTTTATCCTCTGGACCCATACAGAAAGTTGTATATTATTTACTATTTCGAATTTAAAGAAGAATTTGTATCCTTTTCGCTTTCTAAAATGTCCTATTTTTCAGTAAATAGAAAAGGGAAAGTAACAGGAAAAAATTGAATTTTATTTTATGTACAAAAAATTGGATTTAATTATGTTGTTATAAGAGTTACAGGCAAATCTTAAGAAAACTATTTGAAAATGCCATTAACTGGTTTTTTGGATGTGTTAGCTTGATACATAGGAAAAAATATTAACAAAATTTGTTAAAAATCAGTAGATGTCTATTTATTTGTAAAGAGAAAAGCATGTCATTAAAAATGGACAACGATGTTAGCTGAAGTTCCTCCGTGGCTACGGTTTCAAAAGCGTACCCTTTTCATTATTAACTTCCCATAGGAATTTATAGTATACATTACAATTTGCCGAATTGAAAATTTTGACATTTCTCGACGTTTTAAGGTACCTAGAGTCGTAATAAAAGATTTTTAGAGAGTCTGTGCGTGCGTGTGTACGTATGTACGTTTGTACGTCCGTACGTTCGCGAAGTTTTTTTCGTCGTCCATAGCCCAGGAACCAGTAGAGATATCGACTTCAAAAAAATTTTGTTATACAGATAATAATGAAGAAAGATGCAGAAAGGACTCTCAAAAAATGGTGGGGGTGGTGTTCTTACCATAGCATTTACAAAAAAGGTGAACATTTTGGTTAACCCTAAATATCTCACGAACCAATAACGCTAGAGACTTGAATTAAATTTTATATTATATATTATAACTGATATTATATATTAAAACTGAAAAAAAAAATATTTGTCACCTTGAATATTTTACGAAAAAAATATGATTTTATCCCCAATATAATTGCATGTAATGAAAACTAAAGTTTTTAGCATCTGGTAAAATTTTGAGAAAAATGGAATTGACAGTTTTTTTATAAAAAATAAAAACCTAAAAAAAAACATTACTAAAAGTTAGTAAAAATTGATTTTAACTAATTTTTTGTTATAAGAATTATTGTTTTCAACATTCCGTAAAATTTTGGGCAAAAGCGAATTGGCAGTTTTTTTTATAAAAAATAAAAACCTAAAAAAAAACATTAATAAAAGATGGTAAAAAATTATTTTCGAGTCAAATATCTTTTCGAAAATTAAAAATATTAGCTTCAAACTAATTTTATATTACAGAAAATATTGTTTTCGATGTTCAGGAAATCCTTTTAAGCAAGACAAATCGACAGACGGGATGGGAAGTTATCAGTGTGGGTCGCAGGTCGCAGGTTTTTAGATTAGATATATTTTCTCTTTTACCAAATTAATTATACGTAATAGTTTACAAAGTCATTGCCGTCTGCATATTGATACAAATTTACATATTATTAAATATTTGTATTAACATAAAAATAATTAGAGAACAACTTGCAATAAGAATAAACAATCGCTACACAAAATTAAAGTCTTTATTTATTATGCTTTGTCGATACCCTAAAGCAGGCTTTGCATTAATTAAATAATTTTGAGACACCCATCTCATTGAGGAGAACCATTATCTATATCATCGATAAGCTATTGGCATCCAAGTATGTTACACTCATGCATGTTACAAAGCTCACATATTACGGGTATATCGTTTCTATGTAGGATCTAGTTAAGACAAAGAAGTTCATCCCATAGTTTTCGAATCATAGAGATTTCCTCCACACTTTATTCATCCCCTAAATAATTTCGCTCATTGATACATGGTTAAGACGGTTGTACATGTACTGTACAGTACAGTGCTCTATTAACCGAACTTGTTGCTTCTATTAAATAGCCTTCCCTATGCCGGCAATCAACGTTTGCAATTAGTTTGTAAGGCTTTGGTTTGCATTCGGTTAAGTTGCATTCCGCAGCACTGGCTTAGTTACTCTCGTTCATTCATTCATTCAGCTTGTTTTTTTTTCCTTATTTCGTGCAGTATTACTATCTTTTGAAGCCTTTCTTTAGACATACTTAGAGTTTTAAGAATATAGTCTACATATAACTTAAGGGAGCGTATAAATAGAGGTGAACCTCCACGTTTCCAGCTTGACCATATAGTTCGGGGCGGAGTCGTCAAAAACTTCATGAATTTCATTTTTAGGGCCTTCATGAAGTATTTTCATAAGACTTTATCTATCACGTAAGTGCATACATTAAACTCTTAAATTGTTAAATCAAAAGATTAGACGACAATTTTTATCACTTCTTTAAGAAATAATGCGGTAAAAAAAACGACAGTCTCACCAAACAGATACACGTGCGTCGGCGGGCGTTTAAGAGACTTTTCAACAACTATCCTTGTATCTTCCAATGTTTCCTCCGATGTAAAAATGGGCGTCGTGTAATATTGATTTTCACGATATAAACTTGGATCATTTACATGCATTTTAAGGGCCCAATCAGCGAAATTTAATGCGTCGAATGCTGCCTCTTGTCCTTGAAGCCGGATTTACATTATCCATGACCTAGACATTTTTGGCATGTATGTTTGTATGTTAGCAATCACCTCTTTCAATGCAAGAAGTTTTTCTCCCCATCTTATTTGGCAGCTATCTATAAGACTTAAGCACGTCCAAAGCTTGGGTTGAAGCTCTTAAACGTACTTAAGTCTTTTTGATAGTATAGAAAAAAAAGCATAATGTAATTGGTTAATAATTTACATCGTCTAATTGTTTAAAAGTCGTACAGTTTTTTGTTATACCCTTTTTTAACGGATTTAAACTTTAGGAAAATAGCCAATTTATTTTCACATCCTTGCCCTTCGTATGTGGAACTTCAACGGCAGGGTATGTTAAGCTCATTAAATTTCGATCTCGATATCATTGCCCAAAGTAGAATTAATAACCTTCGAGAATTTATTTTTTCCAATAACTCAATGCTGCCTCCTGTCATTAAAGCGTAACCCATCCCCGATGCCACTATCCATGAGTTGCACTTGCACCCATGAAATTAAACAACTTCCAATACTCGGTATGTGTATCACATCACCTCTTATGGAATGATCACCATATTCGACAGAGCCAAAAATGCTGATTCAGCAATTTTGGCTCTGTCGAATATGGTGATCAATGCTGATGGGTGATTAAGATTTTTCCGATGGTGTACGAAATTTATCAGAAGGGCTGGCTGTTATTCACAAAGCCTTCATTCGTCCCAAGCTTGAATATAACTCGCATATATAGGAAGGTGCCCCAAAAAAAAGTTTAAATCTCTTGGATAAAAATAAAAAAAACGTATATACTGTTAAATATAGAGATGCTTTTTTAAACCACACATCGAAAATGTTGAATGCTTTGTCCAACCCTGTTTTTCCATCCCATTTTAATATTTAGGACCTTAAGACCAAAATGCAAATATGTAAATTTTTTAAGTTTAGTATTGTTTTTTTTTTAGGTTTTTATTTTTTGTAAAATTCGATTTTTCTCAAAATTTTACCGAATATTGAAAACAATATTTCTTATAAGATAAAGTTAGTTGGAAGCCATAATCTTCAATTTTCGAAAAGATATTTAAGTCGAAAATCTATTTTTACCAAGTTTGAGTAATGGTTTTTATAGGTTTTTTGTTTCTATAAAAAAAAACTGTCAATTCCATTTTTTTCAAAATTTTACCAGATGTTAAAAAAAATATTTTTCGTTGCACAAAATTGTTTTGGAGATAAAATCGTTTTTTGTTCGTACATTTTTCGAGGTAAATAATATTTTTTTTTTCGGTTTTTTTGATTTAAAAGAAAATAACCGTTAATTGTATTTTTTTCCAAAAATATATTTGTTTGGTATCACGTTATAATCTATACTAATATTATAAATGTGAAAGTAACTCTGTCTGTCTGTCTGTTACTCAATCACGCCTAAACTACTGAACCAATTTGCATGAAATTTGGTATGGAGATATATTGATACCCGAGAAAGGACATAGGCTACTTTTTACCCCGGGAAAATGACGCATTCCCATGGGAAAATTCAGGGGGCCGATTGCTTTTACGCCTAAACTACTGAAAAGATTTAAATGAAATTTTGTAAGGAGATAGTTTGAGACTTAAGAAAGGACATGAGTTACTTTTGACCTCGTGAAAACAACGCATTCCCATTGAAAAATTACTTTCCGGGGAATCTGATGGCTTTCACTCCTAAATTACCAAAGATTTGAATAATATTTGGATAAAATTAGTATTACGGGAAAACAACGCATTCCCAACCCTTATGAAATAAGCTGTCGAAAATGTTAAACTTATCATACACGTATATTAACGCGGGCTTCGCTCTGTGTGAGAGGGCAATTTTAGCTCCAACTAATGAGATAGTTAGCCAGATAAACGAACAAATTATGTCGGACGTGGAGGAAGATATCGTTGAGCACCTCTCAGTAGACAACGGAATGGACATAGAGCAAGTAACATCATACCTCATAGAGTTTCTTAATTCTTTGGAATTATCAGGGGTGCCTTCTCAGAAGTTGAGATTGAAGGTTGGCGTCAGTCCTGTTAATGAGAAATCTTGACGCACCAAAGTTATGTAATGGTACATGGCTACAGTTTACTCTACATCTACACCTCTACACCTAGGACTAAATATTATCTGAAAGCAGCATTTGCAATAACAATAAATAAAGCTCAGGGGCAAACGCTGAAAGTTTCAGGTGTAAATTTGGAAAAAAACTGTTTTTCCCATGGACAATCATATGTAGCGTACTCACGAGTCTCAAACCCACAAAATCTTTACGTTCTGGCCAAGGAAGGAAAAACAAAAAACGTCGTATATAAAAATGTATTGCAGTAACCTATCTTCTACTTTAAATGTATTAACCTAACCTATGACAATCACACTTAGTATGGCCTCATCTCATCTCGGCACAATTCAAACATACGTACAAAAAAAGTACAGCTCAGGTTTTTTCATACTACTATCCAAAAAAAAACTATCTAATGCGAACGAAGTCGCGGGTAAAAGCTAGTACATATATAATATAAAATTTAATTCAAGTCTCTAGCTTTATTGGTTCGTGAGATATTTAGGGTTAACCAAAATGTTCATCTTTTTTTTTAAACTGCTTTGGTGCAAAGACCACCCTCGCAATTTTCTTGAGAGCCCTTTCTGCATCTTTCTGCCTTATTATCTGTACAACAAAATTTATTTGAAGTCGATATCTCTTCTGGGTCTTGAGCTATGGACGACGAAAAAAACGTCGCGAACGTACGGACGTACGAACGTACGTACACACGCACGCACCTTTCTAAAAATCTTTTATCGACTCTAGGGACCTTGAAACGTCGAGAAATGTCAAAATTTTCAATTCGACAAATCGACATTACAATAACTTCCTTTAGGAAGCTAATAAGAAGCCGCTAGTCTATAATACATAACATATCCAAACAGTAATTTTTTGCGGGATGCATTTTACATACTTAGATATTAGGTGGGTTGACTAGACGTAGTCATTCATCCAAAATTGAACCTTATCGCTAAAGACTATTTTTGCGTTCCAACCAGCGGATGCACGTCAATGTCAGTGGTAATTTATTCTCAGGTCTGGAAAGGTCAAGTCCTTACGAGTGACAAGATATCGACTTCTTAAAATTATCCTGCATAATTTCACTTCCGTTCGACTGTCAAAGTTCGAAAGTACCTTTATTGAATGGAAGAGCCTCCGTTTGGTGTACCGATCTTGTAAAATATTGTTTGCTTCATTTGATAACCTCTCTTTAATTAGATCTCTAGATAACTTTAGTCACTGTAGTGATATTCCTTCGATACTCTTAAATCTTTTTGATATTCTTAGATTAATCACTTTGTGGAGTCATTTTGTATACCTTTACAATAAATCCAAACTTGTTTAAAAAACATACCTATTCGTCTGAAGTTGAAGTATCTTAAGAATTTCATTACAGTCCTTTTTGAGTATGTTAACCACTTGGCCTAGTTTTCAACATCATTTTCAATCCTGAAGAGCTTCTATACAGTGTTGTTAAGGAAATGCCTTGCCTTAAGCTTAACACTGATGAAGAATGGGGTGTTTTTTATTTGTAAACCGACCTTAAAAATTCAAAATTCTGGCTGTATACGTTCTCCTCGCTCAGGACATGGACTGGACATGAGATGAATGGCGAAATATACTTATACCCCAGTCGAAAATGAAAAGCCCCCCCCCCCTCTTTGGCGAATGGAGTGAACTGATTTCTTAATTGGATGCAAGGATGATATCGGTCAAGAGCTGCGTGTGGTTGTGGGTGTTTATATGATGATAATGATGATGATGTGCAAACAAAGCCAAAAAAAAAAAACAACCCCCACAAAAACCTATGTGTATAAATACCAAATCAAAAAACCAAAAAGAAAATAAAACAAAAATTCAAAAACACTCAACGTTTTATTTGGATTCCTTAATGTGGCTGCATTGCATACATTTCCATTCTCGTAAATTGCCACATTCCTTCGTTATCGTATGGCAATACATTCCGCATTATATTAACCAATGTATACTTTTTAAATTGCGGCAGAATGCAAGCAACATATCCCATCATAATAATCCGAGAGACACATAGGTTTCTATATCTATCGTAGAGAGGGAGCTGCTGGTTCTGATGATGCCTCCACCATATATGAAACAGGATTGGTGCAGCAGCAGCAGCAGCAGCATCCTCCATCTCCATATACACATCAGCAAGGATTCCAAAGGATTCCAAGGATATATTCTGGCTAAAAATCCTATGCCGCTATGAAATATTCAAATTCATTGATAAAAGCTTTTATTTACTCCCAATCATAAATTTTCGATATTTGCCATAAAGGGTGATATTGAGGGTGTACTATACGTTATACGAGTATGATGATGATGATGCTGATGGGAGGGGGTTGAGGTTGGTAGGACGAAGTAGCAGGCTAAGGCTGTGAAACATCAGACAGAGAATGGATACGGTTTTTGGGTTTTTTGAGCTTCGCCATCAGATGAGGTGGCAAACATTTAAAATTGCTTTTTCCGGGCGCGGTGGCCGGAGTGGGTCGATCCTGTAGGGTGGGATTGGGTTGAGTTGTCGTTTTGGGTTAGCTGAAGAATTATATATTTCTTCCTTTTTTTTCTATTTATATACATTTTGTATAAATTTTTTCTCTGAAGCTTTTATTCTCATTTTAAATTTAAATTTATTCTGGCTTGTGCCAAGCCAAGGCACCCATGTATTAGCTAAATTTAGGTTGTTTTTTTTGTTCTTCTTACTTTTGGGCTATACTTTGCATTTAATCTCTTTTTTTTTTTGTATTCGAAAAGCATTCTAAATTTCCATTGGGAAATTATGATATTGATACATAGGCTAAGCATATAATACAAAAAAATTCGAGATAGATAAATTTCTACATGTGTCTAAGGCAGGCAAAAGGGCATGGTGATGGGGATCGATGGCGTGATGAAAGGCAGCAAAGGTCAATTGAGAGCTTCCTGATAAATTCTTTGAAACAAAACCGCAATAAATTCGAATTCGTTTCATTGATATAATTATGTTTCATCAATGCGAGTTATCATTAATAGGGCGCAGAATTGATGCTTTTTATTTTTGCAATAAAATGCTAAAAATATTTTTGGCAGTTTGTTTTTGAATGAAAATACCAAAGTTAGGATAACACTTAAATTTTAAATAAACAATTTGTCATGTTTTACATCTCCATTTTGCATTAAAAATACTTTACAGACAAAAGCAATAATCTTTAAATTATAAGGAGTGTGAACATGAGCGAGACTTCGCCAGAATATTAAAATTATTTCATCACAAGGAAAAAATGGTCACGAGAGTGTGTCAAATGAAATTATATTGTTCCTTAACCCCAAGAAGTCAACTTTATCTGGCAGGTAATTTTGTCAGTTATATTTGTATGAGATATGGTGGAAATGTCACCGTCGAATATTCACCGATTTTTATATACGGTGTGGCAGTATGGTGGACTGCTTTAGAAAAAGGTATAAACCGATATAAATTAAATAAAGTTCAACGTTCAGCTTTCCTATGTATAAGTGGATCGCTTCGCACGACCCCATCTGCGGCACTGGACACCTTACTCTACCTAACACCTCTTGACATTTTTAGCAAACAAATAGCTGCAAGCTCTGCTATTCGCCTCAAAGCTTCGTCGCAGTGGACTAACAACAACATTGGCCACTCCGTAATTCTTAGTTATTTAGAATCAATTCCAAAGCACACAAACTACACCATCCCCCAACTGCAATTCGACAGAAATTTCCAGATTTCTATACCTCCCAGATCTTTTTGGGAGGATAGGATATTCCTGGAAGATGAGTCGATCCATTTCTATACAGATGGGTCAAAAACAAAAGAAGGGGTCGGTGGAGGTGTGTACTCTGAACGACTGAAATTAAGTCTCTTATTCCGCCTTCCCAATCATTGTACGTGTTCCAGGCGGAACTTTTGGCGATAAAAGAAGTCTTGTCCTGGCTTAAAGAAAACGTGATATCAACATCTGATATCCGTATTTTCTCAGATAGTCAGGCCGCTATCAAATCTCTGGATTCTGTCTCTACAAACTCTATAACAGTCCATAACTGTCGATCATCTCTACTGGAGATGGCAAAACAGTTTAATATTCACTTTTGCTGGGTGCCGGGCCTTAAGTAGTATTCACATGAGCGCGACCAACGAACGACGAATGAATTACAAAATGTGAGTTTATATACGTTTGAAGACATATTTCCACACAAATTCTTAACAAAACGATAGCAATATAGTTTCTATTTGATTTATGATGCATACTTTTACTTTTCAATATCATATATTAATAAATTTAAGAAAACAAATTTATTCGTCGCGAAAAAAATTTTAGTTGATACGAACTGTCAAACTTTATTCGCGTTCCACATTATCCACACTCGCAACGAATAAAATAATCGCGCGTACTTAACCTAAAAAAATCATTCTTGTTTTGGTTTCGGTGGTGAATGGTGTTCGGCTGTCAAACTTTATTCGCGACGAATTAAAAACTCTCATGTAAAAGAAATGTCAAAATCGACGAATATTCGTTCATTCGTTGGTCGTTGGTCGTGCTCATGTGAATATTACTTTAGAGACATTCCAGGTAACTGTAAGGCAGATGAACTCGCCAGGAACGGTACAGTACAGCCCATCCTACCACGTTTGGCACGTACTGGCATACCAATCGCTACTTGTAAACTTTTGCTAATGCAAGACGCTGTGAGGAGGGCAGGCACCAGGTGGAACAACATCACCACGTGTCAAGTCACAAAAAACATCTGGCCAACACTGGATTTAAAACGTTCAAGGTGCTTGCTCCCTCTAACCATATCGCATATAAGCTCGATAATAGGTGTCATAACCGGACACTGTCTAATAGGAAAGCAC
Source organism: Eupeodes latifasciatus (assembly GCA_920104205.1). Taxonomy (NCBI): domain Eukaryota; kingdom Metazoa; phylum Arthropoda; class Insecta; order Diptera; family Syrphidae; genus Eupeodes; species Eupeodes latifasciatus. The sequence continues at coordinate 368,562,366 of OV049924.1, read as the reverse complement.
GCCACGAGATTAGGCGTATTCTCAAATGATTTCTGCAGAAGCTGTATGGACGAGGAAGAGGAAGAAACAATTCTTCATCTTCTCTGCACATGCCCTGATCTGGCTCGAAAACGCAAGAATTACCTAGGAGAATTCTTCTTAACCGATCTAAACGATCTAAATCATATCGGCATAATCAGCCTCTCACGTTTTGTAAGAGACTCAAACTGGTTCCATTGAGCTTAGGAAGTAACCTCAAGATTCATGTGGTATCACAATGGGCCATTAAACTGGCCTAAGTGTGTCCGTTTCCTTCTTGGACAGCCACTATAACCTAACTTAACCCTAGGTGCGGATCCAAATGCAAAATACGCCATAAAATGCCATAAGACAATCCTAATTCCTCAGAACGACGAGGAATCGCCACATTCGGGTCTTCGGCAACACTTTTACTTACAGCAGCCATATTTTAAGTGTTACGAGCGAAACTATGATGCACAGGCTTTACAATATCTGTATCTCTATCCAGTCTCATCAAATGTATTCCAAATTTTCCAATAATTGCTTGTTTAGTGAGACTATTATGTTAACCATAATCTGCTCTTAAAGCACTGGCTGTGGCAGAATCACCATTTTTGTAGTAGGTTTTAACAATTTGTATGCGTTGTGCGAAAGCTAAGCTATCCATTTTAGTAAAAAATGTCAAAATTTCAACTAAAAAAAAATGGTTTTACAACTTAGTTTGACAGATGTCGAATTCCATCCCTATACTTTTGAAACCACAAAACGGATAACCCGTTATGCTTTAATTTTATGACCTAAACATTTTTAACGAATCTTATCTTTATTAAAAATATTTTCTGGCAGGTAATATTTTGTCAGTTATATTTTTATGACATATGGTGGAAATGTACCTACATTAAAGCAATAACATTTGTATTTATTTTTTTTGTTAGAAAAAAAGGTAAAATCGCTTCAATCATTTCTAAAAAAGTCTTAAACTAATATACATCACAATACATTTTCCAAATGTATGTGTACAAATTTAAACAGAGTACTGTTTAAAAGTTTTTCTTATAACATCTTCGAATCGAATCACACATTTTGTGTAACGATTAGAGCCTTAAGTAAGGATCATTATGTAATTTGAAATTCCAATTAGAAATATATTCATTTTGGTGTAATTTAGATATGTAATTCGAAATAACACCAGAAAAAAAGAAGAACTCTTCTTATTATTCAAAACTTAATATACCAGCAGATGTAGTACGCGGCGTGATCGTAAGTGCATATGACTCGTATGGTTAGAGGGTCTTTACATAAAACTGAGCAGGCTTGGCATAAGCAAGCCATTTTTGTATATACTTTATGATATGCTTAACGGTAGAAAGTTTGTTGTCAAAAGTGGCAATTTAACTTCTACCACAACATTCTTAATTAAAAATGGTCTTCAACAGGGAGCGGTGAATTCGCCGATTCTCTTCAGCATTTACACCAGCGATCTGATAGGTAGTCTTACAAAGGCAATTGCGTACGCCGACGATCTTATTGCGTCCAGAACGGCCCGAAAGGTTGAGGTTATTAGAACTCTCTTGCAGCGTGATTTCGACAAGATTCAGCGATATTGCGACGACTAGAAACTGAAAATAAATGTCCAGAAGTCGGAGACAATTCTGTTCCGGACTCCGTTGGCTGGAGCCACGAGGTATACGTGCAAGAATTGGCGCAAGATGGTTATCGTTGATCTTCACGGGCACAAAACAAATACAAAAAAAAAATACAAAAAAGAAAAATACAAAAAAATAAAAAAAAAAATTTAAAACATGAAATAAAAAAAAAAACATTAAAAAGCATGAAATAAAAAAAAAGACAACAAAATATGAAAAACAAAAAACGTTAAATAGTTAGATTTGCTGCTGTGGTTGTTCTAGTTTTAAGTAGTTTATAGGTAGAATAGGTTGTTTAAGTTTTATATTAAGGACCTTATTTTAAGTAGTTTTTAACTTTGTATATTAATTTGAATAGTACTATTATGAAACACAAAATTTTGTTACAAAAGTCGGACCATGAGGGCGCTGCCTGTACGAAAATTAAGTGTGGAATCTAAAAGCGACTGGAAGTATAAAAATATTAAAATAAATAAATAAAATAAATTACTCAAATGTAAACAAAAATCAGTCGTTTCCAACGTTACCTGAGATTTTTTTTATTCATACCTATCAATTTATAGAAGGTATGCACATACAATACATTTAATTGTAATTGTTTAAGATTTGTTAGCAGAAAATTGAATTCATTTGATTTTAGATTTTCTATTTTTGTGAAATCTGAAAATTTAAAAGCAACGTTTTCAAATTTAAATTTTGATAGAATGCTCAGTTGCCATATTTTGAATTTTTCCATAGCAAATACATTCGATGTAGGTATTTTTTTAAATTTGCATTTTTTATTGTAATGTGGGTAGTGGTTGGGTAGGTATGTAGAGAAGTAAGTATTAAGGAGGGTAGGTTGGTGTGTATTAAGGTGAATTGTAAGGACTTAAGTCGTTTCGTAATTGGAGTTAAGCTATGACTCAAGCTATAATTAAACAATCAACTTTAAGGGTCAACGCTTTGACGTCATAAAAACATCTAGATGATCTAAATATTATGTGTTCAAAGCACCGTCAACGTTCACAGCGTCAATGCTTGAAACGTTGAATTATCACACGATTAGACAAAATAATATTTATTTAAGCCAACGTTATTTTTATTTTTCTTTCATTTTAGGGTGTGAAAGAATGTAAAAATTAGTACAATATTATTGTGTAGTACATAATTATTGTGTAGTTTTTAATTGTAGGTCCAAAATGACGTCATTTTTACATCAAAGAGTCACCGCGTTGACCGTTGACCGTTTACGTTAATCTTCTAATAGTAGCTTAAGACTTTTTTCTTTGATATTTTGTAGTGCGAAACAAATGTGTTAAAATTAAAACAATTGAGAATTTATGCATATGTACCTATTTGCAAACATATTTTCCTATATATGTATATCGTGGTTTAAATAGGTTCATGAATAAGTACAATAATATATCTGTTTATGTTGGCAGGTTGTTGCGTAGATAAAAATGTAAGGCAGTTTCTAGCAAAAAATTAACAAAATTAATTTAAGAACCTACAATCCTCCTCACCCTCATTTTGGTTGTTTCAAAAAACGGACAAATAGCTAAAGATAGTGTAATAGCTTTTTGCGTTCTAAGGAAAAGGGGCATTATACAAAATATGCTTTTTAAGTAAAAAAATTTAAAATTATTGTCTTGACTAAACTTGATTTAATAAAAAAAAATGATAGTTAAATTCAATTTTTTCTTTATTTTAAACTATTGATTTTCAAGAGCTTTTCAATGTTCGCTTGAACTAAAATGACACTTTTATGTATAAATATGTAAATGGGAATGCAATTTTATCGTTTACACAGCATTTTTAAAATGGTTTTGTATCTTTGTCGGGTGTAATTTATTATTTAAGTAATCACGTTACAAAAAATGCCATTCTAGTTTTGGAGAATTCAATTTAGATCAACAAACCTTAACATTGAAGAAATGCGCTTCAAATTTTATATTAAAACTAACTTAATTTTTTATATCTAACTAAATCTTTGTCAATTTTAATGTTTACTTCAATTATTTTGATTTATTTGTATGGTGCTAACATCACATCTACTAAAAAGAGTTTTTAAATAAGTGACCATTAAAGCTGTTATTTGAACATGAATGTATATATTTAATATATATTAAAAAAAAGAGGCTGGGATGCGACCCACACTGAAAACTTCCCATTCCGTTTAATTATTCTAAAAAATTTAAACATTAAAAAAAATATTTTGCATATCATTAAGTTTAAATTTGCTGAATTGCGAAAATAATATTTTCTGTGAGTTACAATTAGTTTGAAGCCAATGTTCTTAATTTTTGAAAGATATTTGAGTTGAAAGTAAATTTTTACTAAGTTTTAGTATTGTTTTTTTTATTAGGTTTTTTTATTTTTTTTACAAAAACTGTCAATTCGATTTTTCTCATAATTTTACCAGTTGTCAAAAACGTTATATATCGTTGCATACAATTATTTTGAAGATAAAATCATTTTTTGTTCCTAAAATATTCGAGGGGACAAATATTTTTTTTCAGTTTTTTTTTTATTTACGAAAAACGTTTTTTTCCCAAAAATATCCTGGTTCGGTATCACCTTACAATGTATAATATACAATTTAACTTAAGTCGTTAGCGTAATTGGTTCACCTTTTTTTTTTTAATTGCTACGGTAAAAAAAGCACCCACTCAATTTGTTTGAGAGTCCTTTTTCTATGATTTTTTATTAATATCTGTATAACAAAATTTATTTGAAGTCAATATCTTCATTGGTTCTTGAGCTATGGACGACGAAAAAAAGTTGCAGAACTTACGGAAGTACGGACGCACGGATGTACGTACACACACACGCACATAAATCTCTAAACATTTTTTATTTCGACTCTAGGGACCTTGAAGTGTCAACATTTTCAATACGACAAATCGGACCAATTACAATAACTTCCTATGGGAAGTTATTAACATTTGAATTTTCTCAAGAAATTTCTGAAGTTAATGTACCTTGTATAAGTTATTCTTTTTAATTATTTATCCCTAAAAGAAAACTAAACAAAAAATGTTCCCACTATTATAAGCACGGTTTAAAAATATCTGTCTCATTTGAAAATGATTCGAAAAAAGTAGGAAAAACCTTAATTTTTCTAATTGGCAATCACAAAAAGTTTATATTCTAATTCTTTTTTTGTATTGTTGTGTTTTTTTTTTTAATTTTTATCATTCGCAATCAACCAATCAAAAAACCACATTATACAAAATTTAAATAATAAATTATAACAAAAATGTGTTTTCATTGCCTCCCTCGAACTTTCGCTGGGTTTGTTATACACTCTTCTCTATCTTCTGTTTTTTTAATAATCTAGAAATTTATTATTTTATATTGGAATTCTCGCTCATTTTCACCCCCACCCCAATACATTCCACACGCAAAACATGTGGAACGAACTGTTTAGGAAGTCTTAACAAGATGTCAGGTCGAGCGTTCCTCTTCATGATAGTACTATTCAAATTAATATACAAAGGTTTTTAAGTAAAAATAAAAAAGGAAATTGATATTAGTTTTTTTTTTTAATTTTCTAATGAATAAAAATATAAATAATTGAAGTTAAATAGATTTTAGGGCCAAAAGGCATTAGCATTAAGTATTATTGTTTAACTTAGAGTGTCCGTATGGGACCAGTAAGTTAGTTGTAAGTTATGGTTAATTAGGCTAGTTTTATGAATTTTTGTCTAGCTTTAAGATAGGTTTAAGATTGAATTAATAAAAATGAATTTACAAAAAAAAAAAGTGCATAGGACTGTCATGCCAGCGCGCGGTCTTGAGTTCAATGCATCCCTAAAAGTTTTTTTTTCACGGGTACTGTCCTTTCGAAAAATTGAAAAATCCTCCAAGAGTATTTCTTGTCTTGAAAAGTGCTTTTTTAAATTAGCCATTCAGATTCGGCATAAAATCTGTAGGTCCCCTCCATCCCTTATATATGACTTGCATACAGGAATGGACTGCTGTGGCACCTAATTTATTTTTTTATTTATCCCATAGATAATCGAGTCAGTTTAAGAATGTAACCATTAGTTATGTTTGGTAAGTAAAATCAAGGCTAGACAACAAATCATAAAAGGCTTGATTTCTACTTCCTAATGTTAAAGATTATATAATTGGCTCTTTTAATATCTATGTATATGCTTAAAACTTTCAACTCTTTTATTTAGATTTTTTTCTTTAACATAAGAACTTAAAATTTCAATATATACTTTCACGTAACGAAGTTAAAAAACTATTTCCTTGTAATTTGAAAAATTTTAAAAGAAAAATGTTAATCGAAAATGACCGAAACTAATAACTTTTCATAAGTGTCCCTAAAGATGTTTAGTTACGTATATTTTTTAAATGAACAAAATCTAAATTGCAGCTGTTTTGTTTTTAAAAAAATTAAAAGGAATCAAAACCGTCATTCTTCGTAGTTTAAAATAATTATGAAGAGAATATTATTTTCTGTTTGTTACTCGTACATAGGTACATATTTCAACTGTGAAATTGTTTTTCTAAATTCGTTGTTTAACTTAAGTCGATAGCTTTATTAGAGTAAAAATTTTCTTTTAATTTTTTAATTACTTGAAAACAAAAATACTACGTGTTTCATTTTTTAAAGGTTCTTAACATTATTATTATATTATTATTGTAGGAAAACATTTATTGATGTCACCACTGGTTTTTAGAGTTTAGACGAGAAAGAAAAATGTACATGAATTTATGGACTTACGAAAGTCCAAACACATGCTCGAAACGTGACAAAAAACGTTGCTTTTTAAAATTCGTTGTCAATTTACAAAAGAAAGTATGAGGTTATGACAAAAAAAGGAGACAGTTTAATCTTTACTGAACCAAGCTAAAATTTTATTTTGTTTTGCGAAAAAATATTTTATTTCACTTGAAAAATAAAAATAATAGCATACTAAATATTTTTAAATACTTTTTTTTAAATTTATTTATTTGAAGCATTTTTTTTTCAAAAAATGACGCCCTGATTTATGATAGAATTATTTTTGTTCAAGTCGAATAAACCATTTTTTATGGAAAACAAACCTTTCTAACCTTTTTAGTCGAAAACTATTTTTTATCAATTTTAGCAAAATTTTTTTAAAGTTTTTATTTCTAAGCAACACAAATATGACGATGGGATTTTTCTAAGAACATTATTTTACGTTATCAACAAAATTTTGCATAGAATTAAATAACGTAAAAAGTCAATACTTGCGTTTATCCTAGAAATATTAGAGTTAAACATACGTTTTTACCAATTTTGCGTATTATTTTTTTATAAATTCTTATTCCTTATAAAAAAAATGACAGTTTGTTTTTTTTTTTTTTCAAAAATTGTAATAATTTTTGAATTTTTTAAAAGATATTCGAGTAGGCAGTTTTTAACAACAACTTACTTCCTTTCTTTGTATGTTTTTATTTTTTTGTAAAAAAAACGTTAGCTTCGATTTTTCTCAAAATTTTACTCAAAAACGCTATTTTTCGTTGCATAAAATTTTTCAGACAAATATTTTATTTGATATCAACATAAAATTTAACTAAAGTCGGTAGCGTTTTTGGTTCGTGAGATATTTTGGGTCAGCCAAAAAGTTCACTTCCTTTAAAATTTCTATAGTAAAAAACTGCATGCTCATATTTTTTGAAAGCACTTTCTGTGTCATTCAATGTTATTAAAACAAAATTTATTTGAAGTCAATATCTCCACTGATTCTTGATATATGGACGACTAAAAACGATATCTTAAACGAACGTACACACGCACACATACCCAACCCATCTCTCTTAAAATCGTTGGTTTAGTTTTTGAGGACCTTGAAACGAAAAGAAATTAAAAAATTGTGAATAACACAAATCAGACCGCTTACAATAACTTCATATGGAAATTTATAAATGATGAAATAAATTCAAACTATTTGCTTTCGGGAAATGTACAAAGCATTTGAATACTAAAACCGCAAATTATATTATCGTTCAGATTATTTGAAAACTGTTTTTTTTTTCTTAAATGTATGTTCTTAATTTGTAATAGTGACTGGATTTACCTTTTATTTCATCATGAAATTTGCTGTAGGAAATCATGCAACAAGTTAACTATTTGTATGAGACTTTTGAATATAAAGTAATTCACAAAATATATTAATATAGAAATTTGAACCTACAAAATAAATTCAATACCTACATTCTTTTACGAAACTGAGAACTATGTATGTATTTTCAGTTCATAACAAGTTCTTGAATGATATATTATATCATTTGAATCAAATATGCGTGTTGATATTTTATTTCATTTGATATAGAACTACGATATATTCAATTTGTACACTGAAACTATCAGAAGAGTAAAACTCGGTATACACCACGAGTAAATACACCAATATCAATAATAAACTGTTTCTGTCGTTAAAAAAATATGGTTCATACAGTCCTTGTTTATATTTTTATATTAAGCTTCCTTCTTTTATATAATATTATTTTATACAAATTAAAATCTTAAATTAAAAAAAAAAATCTATTTGCTAAAGAAGTGTTTTTAGATCATATTTTGTTATTTTCATTATGTTACTTTATCACTTCAAGCTACTAGTCAAATCAGCCGGAAATTCGTTTGTTTTGAAATGAAAATGAACATCATTCCGAATATCCGAAATTCATCTCATTATCCTATCAGTTCATTCGGAGAGCGTATAACAGTTATACTCATATTCCCAATATTTCCCCAAAACAAATGCACTTGTTCATTTTACCCCATTTTCGGAATCAAAATAACCAAAACTCCAAATAAAATGAACTTCCTTCTTCTCGAAATGAACTTTCTCCGAATTCTCAAAATTCAAAGAGATTCAAAGAAAGCAAGGCAAAAAGAACACATAACATTTTCCAACTTTAATTCACATGAGAATTTAAAATGAGCATCAGGCCAAAGGACATGCGCACAAAAAACAAGAGCACCACACAATTCCCGCGAGAAAGACCAAAAGAACCCTTATAGCCAGCATCAAATTCAAAAAACCCCACCATATCATACTAAACTAAAATTCTACACCCGTATACGACACGACCGAGGACGAAGACTACGACGACGACGACAACGACAACGACGAGAGCGAGAGACCAAACACACGAACACGAATACGAACTCGAAAAAAGGATTCAAATAATCGACAGAATATTACCATTTCCTCCATACGCTCCACACTCACAATCACAAGTGTAATTTTTATTCAACAAAACAGGACACTCTGGATGTCCTCGCTGTGTGAGCGGATACCCTATTTGTGAAAGCTTCAATTCGACTTTCCATTCAGTTTGAATTGTGTCCTCGTTATGATAGGATATTCGTTACGTTGTTAAGTTGTTGTGAATATATAGTAAATAAAAATACACACAAAAAAAAAATAAATAAATTCAAATCCAAACAAAAATTCCCACATCGTATCATCAAAGGAAAAACCAAACCAAACCAAATAAAAATATCTCACGAAAATAAACAAAATAAAAATCTAGAACAAAATTTCCACTAAAAGTATCCTTTTTGTTTAACCTACATAGGAAAATTTACAAAAACAAAGAAGACAAATAATTAAAATTGTCTTTTTGGAAACAAGAAAATTTCATTTCAAAATAATAAGAACACACACAAATTTCATATAATCAAAAAACATATATATATATCTATATATTTATATAAATATCTTCTACAAAATTTTAAAATTTTTGCAAAAATAAAAATCGTAACTGCAAATCAAATCAAAAAAATAATAAAAATAAAAAAATATTTTAATAAAATCAAAACTTTTGGTGAACAATTTTTGGTTTTTTAAGTTTAAGGAAAATCAAAATTACATATTTTCCATGAGAAACTTTTGTTTTATACAGACATCGTTAAATAAAAATATATATATAAACAAAAATAAAAATATTTAGAAAAGAAAAACACTGTTTTTGTAAGTTTTAGAAAAAAAAGAAGAAAAATAATTAATTTCAAGTTCCGGTCCAGAGCAATCCTGAGTAAAGAGATTTTGCTACTTACTTTTATGAACAGATTTTCGGAGATCCATATATACATACTATATAAAATCTTAAATAATAAGAAAAGAATTTTCTGTTAAATGTTAAATTATATTTTCTTAAGCTGTTGCTAGTTGTATATTTCGGGTTCATTTTATAGGAAAAATTTATAAATATCAAAAATAAAATATTGTGGTGAATTTTTTTAATTTCGGAAAAAATTCTGTGTTTTTGTCATTTTTATATAAGAAAAAATTCAAGTTTTGTAAAAGTGTCTGTGATAAGTGTATGTCAAAACCTTAACAAAAAATAAGAAATAAAAATAAAATAAGTTTAAAAATAAAAAAAAAAACAACAAGAAATATAATATTTTCTAGTGCTTCTCGGTTTCAATTTATTGCAATAGGAAAAAATAGAAGAAATAAAAGTATATAATTGAAAATTTTGCGCAGACTAGGTAAACTACCGTTTTCGATCTTCTCTGACCCCTTTTTGAGTGCTCAATCAAATCTATAAAAAAAAAAAATAAATAAGTAGAAAGAAATCTAATTACCTTCACCACATAACCAGCAATCAGAGCCAAATAAACATCAATCAATCATGTTGGCCATGCCGACCCTAATGATGCCAGCAACAGCACCAATGGCCCTAAGTAGCCAACCCCTGTCTGTGGGTGGACCGCATAAGCCCTATGAAACTAAACTGCTGGCCATTCATCAATCGCATATCCAGCAGTCGCATCACCAACAACAGAAGCAACAAGCAGTCGCAGCGGCTGCAGCAGCCCAACAACAACAGCAGATTAACAATCAACAGCAGCAGCAGCAGCAACAGCAGCAGCAACAACAGCAGCAACAGCAACAACAGCAGCAACAACAACAGCAACAACAACAGCAGCAACAACAACAACAGCAGCAATATCAGATCCACTCTCAACAGCAGAGCCCCCAACAATTGAGCACCACCCCAAAGCAAGGTAAAATTAATGAAGGACTTAAATGCGATTTCCTGTTCGTCCTTAAACCTATTTTTTTTTTGTTTCCTCCTTATTTCTTTTTTGTATTTATGCATCCTTCTTGCTGATGATGGTGATGCTCCTCTGTATCTGAATTTTTATCATCATCTTCGTGTTTCTGTTGTGTCTTCTGGACACAAAAGATTTATCTATTATAGTGAAGTATTTAATAGTTGTTAGACCAGGGATGAGGTGTTGTAAGTAGATCATATCTCCAGGAAGATGATGATTAATGCTTTTTGGTTTCAATTTTAAGGATATTCCTCTTTTTTTTCGTATTTCGTATTTTGTTGTCTTTTTTTTAGTGTGCGGGGGGGGGCAGAGAGTATATATTTCTTTTCTTTCTGGATGATGGTTTTTCCTTCGTCGCGTCGTCGTTGGTAGGGAATTATGTCTCTTGATATTTTTGTTTTTTTTTTTGCAAAGAGAAGGTTTATCTTGTTGTTCACTTTCAAGCAAGTCATTCTACCCCGCCAAAAAATAAAATATAAAAATAAAAATAAAACATAAGAAAAAAAAGTCCTAAAATACTCGTAGGATATATCTAAATGGATTTTATATTGAGAAATTCTTTTTGAAGACCTTCGCTCAACACACAGACCAAGAACCAAGAGCATCTCGGTTCAGGGTAAATGGTTTAAAGAATTTCTTGTGTTCTTTTTGCTTTTTATTTTGAGAAAAACCAAGGAAAATGCCGATAACACAATGATAAATAGCCCTTTAATACCCGACACAATTGGAAAGTATTTTTTTTTTTTTTTCATCCCTTAGGTACTCGTACTTTCTAAGCATAAGAAAAACCAAAGAAAGAACACATAACGTCTGGCATTACTGTCGAAATTTAAGAGCATTACATTTCAAAAAATAAAAGAAAACTTTTCAGGTTTCAAGTTTAGGTGTGTTTTTTTTTTTTTTTTTTTTTTTTGTTCATTTCATCCCACAATAATATAATGAAAAAGGATCATTATTTTATTATTGACTCGTTGTAAGACGGTTTTGAAACTTATTAAATTAAAAGTAAGAAAAACAAAAAGGAAACTCCATAGGTACACATATAAAAATAACTGAAATCAATTTGTAAAAGTGGGTGAAGTCGATTGTTTTATGTTAACTGGGAAAAGTATTGCAACGAATCGTCATCCTTTTTGTATCCTTGTTGTAAAAAAAGATTGTTATTTTTAAACTTCTCTCAATCAGAGTATGTCCGCTTATCCCATAATTAAGCAAATTAAAAATTACCATAAGGATTGATAGTAATCCTCTTCGGCAAAAAATATCAAATTACTTAAGTAAATTTAAAAATAATTTTTTTATTTTTTTAGACGTTAAACATTTTTTATTTTTATTTTTATTGTCAAGATCTAAGGGAAACAGTATTAAATAACATTCATGTTTATTTTTATTTTAACAAAACACTGAACACAATTTTATTGGTTAAAATAAAACAAATTTTCTAGAAGTATAGAATTTCAATTAAGTTTATTAGTTGATTGAAATACGTTACATTTTTTTTAAGGGGATCTTATTTCAAGTTATTTTGTTGGATATGATATAAATTTGTGAAAAGAAAACTTTATACCCCAACAAAAAAATAAAAAGTTCCAAAACCAACAAGTTCCATATCACACACATGTTTTCTTACAACAAGTTGACAGAAACTTAAACAATAAACAATTGTAATAAATTGAAAACTTAGACATTAGACAAGACGTACATATAATTTACAATGTAACGTATATTTTCTATTTTGTTCACCTTCACTACTACCTTAAGAGGATGAAGTCATGCCTTCAGAGGCAGGCTTTTAGCTAATAAATCTTCTATCTTACCTATTTTCTTAAATGACGTTTAATAAGAGTCAGTAATTATTTCTGTTTCGTGAACTGAAAGTTCTTGTTTATTCTTAAGTATTTAATTTAAATTATTTCAAAAATTTTGTGTTTATCCAAATTAATTAAACTTAATTAAAAACTAAGCAAGGCCCACAACCCACAAAGTAATAATGTGCTAAGTAAAAATAAAACAACGCACTTTTGACATTTTTTAACATTATTTCAAACCTTTTAATTACTTAATACTTTAAATGATATTGAATTTTTTTTTTGATCTCATTATTTCAATATTTTAAATCAACGACTAAGAAAAATTGTTTTTTTTTTAATTAGACATAGTAAACTATTCAAGAAATATACTTCCAACACTTGTGGTGTTAGCAAATTGTTTAAATAACTTCTTAAGTTGTAAGCGTTGATAAAGATCTATTCTTTCCTTCTTACCGTTTATTACAAAACCATTTTGTTGAAACTAATCTGTTGAAATTAGTTTGTGGGTAAACTTTATTTGGAAATGAATGATGCTCATTTCAAAACCAAAAATATTTTTCACCTTCAAAAAGATCTTTCAGAATTATCTTATTTTGAATCATAAAAGTACTGATTCCATTTTGTAGAACAAACTATTTCTTTTTCTCCACAAAAAAATTATGTTTTATTTTACGAAAAAATTACATGACTGCATTGTATGAATCGAAGACATAGAAAATAAAAAACATAACTTTTAATATAATATAAAAAGTTTTTATTTTACTCCCACAACTATTGTTTGCAATAAATTACAACGTTTTTGATAATGAATAGTTTTTTGTTTACCAAAAACAATATTGCTACTCGAATATCTTGAGAACAAATAAACTTAATTACTTCATCTTGTATAAAATATTGTTTATATTTTTCGGTAATGTTACAAACAAAAATTGAAAGCTTCTACTAACAATCTAAACAAAAAATCCCACCAAAAATTTCATACCTACTATTCAAAATTCCTTAAAGGACAATTACAAAAAAAATTACTAATTGAAGCGGCATCAGCCTTTTTTTTAAATTCAATTGAGGACCTTAATTTAAAATGTATAGAAAATATGTGAAGTTGAAGAACTAGTCGTATATAATTTGTTTTACTGTATGTCGTTTATTTTAAAATTATAAGTTATATTTTGAGTTATCTTTGATACTTCCAAATCTCGTAAGTCAGCCAAAAATAAAAATGCTTTAAATATTGAATAAATTTAGAATTAAAGTGTTCAGTTTGTTTATCTTCTGTAAATTTTCATTCAAGTGTTATACGACTTGTTTCAGATATCAACAAACATTTTCTCTTTTAATTATTATTCTTCATAAAAATTACCTAATTTTTCAAAAGTCTCCTTGTGTTATACAAGTTAAGAACTTAGTCCATTTGTATCCAAACATTGGCTTGAAGTTAAATGAAATAATTTTTACGAGTTTATTTCAATTCCTGAATACAAATATTTAAAAAAAAAATTATAAAATGAACACTCAATCCAACATAAATATGACAAGAGATTCAAGCCTAAAGTCTTACAAATTGATTTACTAAAACACGCATAATACGAGTAGTTTAAGCTCCTTTAAATTTAGCTATATTTACAATCTAACAAAGAACACGTTTCTAAACGAAACACATTTTGAAAATTTCCCGGCAATAAATAATGGAATTAATTTAAATCTGAATAATTCAAAAATTTACTTTTTTTAGATATTACTTTTTTTAATACAAAGAAACACGTATAAAAGCCTTTGAGACTATCTCTTTATTTTTTGAAGTGGCTTTTCTTTTAATAAAATCCATGATAGTTTTCCAAATCTTCCATAATCCTTTTTTCAATAGTCAATTGAAATATTTAATCAATTTCAAACAATATTCGAAAAGTCTTAATAATTTGTTAGATTTCATATGTTTTTCAAAAATCAGATAGAAAAGCTAAACCATTTATGCCAAAACGGTTTAAAAAAAAATAAAAAAGGGTTTGAAAGTAAGTTTTGTTCCTGTAACGAATCTGTTGTCTATTTTTTTATATACTTAATAGTATAAGATAAGATATAATAAGATTTTTAAATATAATAAATAATATAAAAATAATTTTGAAACTAGGTATTTTAAAATCTAGAGCAAATAGTTAAAATAAAACTTTGGACTTGAAATCAGCTTTAAAAACCAACTCCAAATCGTGTTTTTCAAAACATATAAAAAAATAATTTTGAAACGAGGTATTTTTAAATCTAGAGCAAATTTAAAGTTTGGACTTAAAATCAGCTTTAAAAACCAACTACAAATCGTGTTTTTCAAAACAATGAAAATATTAAAATAAAGCTTTGCTCAAAGCTTCATATAGAGTTAAATAAAGACTCATAAATAATAATAATTTCCAGAAACTAAGTCAGATTATAAAATGATTTAAATTGTATCTAGAAAAGAAAGATTTGTACTATGCAAATTAATCATCACACAATTAATAGTTAAGAGATATTTTGAGTCTCAACTCAGCCTTAAAAACACCGTTTTTGATTGTTTTTAGCATATTCATCAAAATTTAAAGGTGAGAATCGACTTAAGGACATCTTAGTCCTTTTAAAAATATTGTGTTTTTTTGTGCTCCCGAAAAATACGTAATTTTGTTGGCCTATGAAATATAAATCCTGAAATGAAGGGAAAAAAAAAAACAATAATTGATTTAATTTATTTTTTACGAAAAATGAAAATTAAACAATTCTTAATATTTTAATAATAATTATATTTTTACCTGAACCGAACAATACAAAAGAAAAAAATATAGGGCACATTTTGTTCCTTAAATATTCAACAATATTCAACAAAAAAAAAAACAAAAACAAAAAGGCAGTTATTTTTATCATTTTGAACTTCCCATAGGAAGTTATTGTAATGGGTCCGATTTGTCAAATTGAACTTTTTGACAATTCTCGACGTTTCAAGGCCCCTAGAGTCGAAATAAAAGATTTCTAGAAAGATGTCTGTGCGTGCGTGTGTACGTACGTTCGTACGTCTGTACGTTCGCGACGTTTTTTCGTCGTTCATAGCTCAAGAACGAGAAGAGATATCGACTTCAAATAAATTTTGTTATACAGATAATAAGGCAGAAAGATGCAGAAAGGGCTCCCAAGAAAGTGCGTGGGTGGTTTTCTTACCATAGCAGTTTAAAAAAAGGTGAAAATTTTGGTTAACCCTAAATATCTCATGAACCAATGAAGCTAGAGACGTGAATTAAATTTAATATTATATATTGTAACGTAGTACAAAACAAGTATATTTTTGGAAAAAATCCAATTAACGGTTTTTTTTATAAATCAAAAAAACTGAAAAAAAAAAATTGTCACCTCGAAAATTTTACGACCAAAATATGATTTCATCTCCAAAACAATTTTGTGCAACGAAAAATAATGTTTTTGACATCTGATAAAATTTTGACAAAAATATAATAGACAGTTTTTTTTATAAAAAATAAAAACCTAAAAAAAACATTACTCAAAGTTGGGAAGAATTGAATTTCGACTCAAATATCTTTTCAAAAACTTGAGACTTCGGCTTCAAACTTATTTTATCTTATAAGAAATATTGTTGTCAACATTCAGTAAAATTATGAAAAAAATCGAATTGACAGTTTTTTTACAAAAAATTAAAAACCGAAAAAAAATTAACAAAAGTTGGTAAAAATTGATTTTTGACTCAAATATCTTTTCAAAAATTTGAGATAATGGCTTCTTACTAATTTTAGCTTATAAGAAATATTATTTTCAACATTAGGAAAAATTTTGAGAAAAATCGAGTTGACAGTTTTTTTACAAAAAATTAAAACCTAAAAAAAAAACAATACTAAAACTTGGTAAAAATTTACTTTCGTTTTATATAGCTTTTCAAAAGGTTAAAATATTGGCTTCAAACTTATTTTATTTCACAGAAAATATTGTTTTCGATATTCAGTAATTTTTTTTATAAAAATCCAACAGTCCGTTTTTTTCATAAAAAAAAATCTACAACAAATAGTACGCAAATTTGGTAAAAATTGATACATATAGACAAACTTTTTAGCAAGACAAATCGACAGACGGGATGGGAAGTTATCAGTGTGGTTCGCAACCCAGCCTCTTTTTATGTATTGTATTCAAAATTATTCAATTATTCAGTTTTTAACTTGAATTAATTTTATTTTAGATGAAAAAATTCCATTTTAAAATTACTTGGAAGAGATTCTTTTAGGGAAATAGGAATGTAGCTGTTTTTAGAAGTATGTACAGATATAAAAGAACATTAAATGCAAAATAAAAACTCAAACACTGAAATAAAAACAAAAAGTCCTTCCATCAAATTGAATTCATTACAGTGCAACTTCCTGTCGTTTTAACTTCACGTCATATATTACAAAGTATTCTCCAGTTTTCTTCAATTATCCTTAGAATATTTCTTTTATGTTTTGGCAATCATGTTTTTTTTTTGTATCAACTTAAAATATATATTTTGAATTTTAAATTTTAAATTTTAAATTTTAATATAATATTTAGAAACCTATTTCATCAAAATAATATCATTTTTAAATACATCTCAATCGTATGAGAGTTCTGAAGAAAAATAAGTTTAAATAGTCGGATAAAGTATGAATCAAAAAGATCAAACTAATGTGAATTGTTTGTTAACCGTTTTTATTATGTATCCTAGTTATAATAAATTATTAAAAAAAAAAAAAACATATACAAAAATCATCAGACAACTTCTTTGTCACCAATAAAGCATCAGTTCCCATCGATTACCAAAATCAAGCATCAGCCCAAAATTGTTGTTAATTTAGTTTGATATTAAAGAATTTTAAGTACAATACAAAGATTGGCAAATTTTAAATTCAAACATTCTTTCTGGAATTATAAAATGTTGTTTAAAAAAAAAACGAACAATGTTCGTAGTACTGAAATTAAATTGATTCAATTTATATTACATGGTGATATAAAGCTTTTTGATAACAATTATGTGTGAAACAAAAGATTACTTAAATGTTCAACACGGCTTCGGAGAGTGGCATAACTTTATTATATACATTTTCAATGATACCGAAGTGTTTTTGGGTTTTTTTTTCTTTAAAACCACTTTGATCTTTAATTATTCTGGGATTATTAACGTACACTTTTTCTTTGAATGTTCCCAAATTTTAAATCGGCCAATTGATATTGCCACAAGAACGTGAGATAACACGGCCATTGAATTCTTCTTACAAGAGATTTATTGATTTGTGAGCTGTGTGACACCGTTTCATTGGAACTACATATCGTTCAAAAAGTGATAGGGAACACTTTGCACGGTAACCAATTGACCAATATAGGAGTACGGCTATTAGTATAAATGCCACAACAAACATTCACTACGTGAAATTGTTTTTCAAAAAATTACTCTTGATTTCTCCTATTTTTAAAATGCAGAAATTCTACTTATTAACGAAACCACTCAGACTCATGTGAATCTTTCTTCGAAAAGCGTTTATATGGCGTTTATATTTGATTGCCTATTTTAATTTTGAACCTTTTTATGCTTGAAGTTTCCAAAGACCGCGAGATAAAGAAAAATGTCAAATTAAATTGAACACAAAATTAATATCTAGCATTATGGTTGGACCACCCTTTATATAACTAGTCCTAATTTCCCCATATTTTTGCGCATCAGCAATACGATTCCTTACAACTTTCTTGCTTCTGTTAAGTCTCCTTGCCATTTCACGTCCTGAGAGTCGTACATCTTTCAGAGCATCTATTTTTTCTCCTCTTTTTGTAGCTGTCAAAGTTTCTCCAGAGTCGAAGTGTGTTTCAAAATAATTAAAAATACAATTGTTTTCAACACTCGTTTAGATATTATATTATGCAAACGTTTTTAAAAGATCGCACTTGTAAACTTCTGCACGGAAATATTAACAGTGGCCTCATCAAGCATTTTTTATACGCTTAGTTTATTATTTGATATTAGGAAATTCCAAAGCTCAATTCGAATTTTCCCTTTAATTTAAATTTAAAGAACTTGTAATGTTAAAATACATACCTATTCACATGTAGCAAAAGTTTCCGGCTACAACACTTCCACCAGCTATAAAAAGCGAAAATCTATTCCAGAATGTTTGTGACCTCATTCTAATGTTTGGCAGTGTAAATTGATATTTTTCAAGATTAATTTATTCTATAACAGTTCCTAGAGAACTCAGGAGCTAGTAACTTATAACTCTCAATTATTCCTGTATGCAAATCATGTTATTGATGGAGGGGACCTACAATTTATATGCTTTATTCGAGCGGCTAATTTGATAAAGCTCTTCTCATGACAAGAATCACTCTTAGATGATTTGTCAATCGCAAGAGGTAGTAGGTACCCGTGAAAAAATACTTTAGCTATGGATTGAATCCAAGACCTCTAGTATGAAAATCCTATGTGTATTAACCATCACGCCACGGGCATTCTTATACTCTAAACTTGCTCCAAAATTAATGCAAAAATTATATCAAGTTAAGATTTACCTATGTTAGTCCATGGATGTTTCAGATTTTTAAAATCGTAATCGCTAACCAAAATCATTCTAGAATCTTAATCAAAGATTCTGTAAAGTTATAAATCACTTCCATCTGTTCATAGGTACACCCTGAGCTCTAACTTTAAACAAAATGTATTTATTTATTAAAGTTTTGTCTGCATTTTATATTACACCTTTAAAAGCTATTAAATCCATATCTTTTCTATAAGTAGTACATACAAAAGGGATTCTTTTTTTGTTCATGCTTTACCCTTTAATCGAAGCTCGATTGTTAAAGAAGTTCACCTTTCCATTTCTTTATTTCACACAACACTGCATCTAATGTTTTTCACTTCATTGACTTGTCCCGATTTATATAAATAAAATGCGTATCGTCTTCCTTTCAGCTATTCTAAACGACAACGAGTACTTTATCCTTTGACCGCACACCACTTCATGCTTCCTATTTTTTTTTTTTTATAGCATCTGATACCTATAGAACTTTTGTGTTGAGTTGCTTCCAATAGGAATAGGTCGGTCGGTTGGTATACGACGAGTGGTATATCTATTATCGAACCCTTCGCAGCACAGTCCAAAGACATGACACAATCATAAAACTGCATTGCATCCTGTATGCCAAAGGATCATTCTTGCGGATGGGCAAAGAGCCATGTATCATGTGCCTTTCGGCGACAATTCATCCCCATTTCCGCCTCCCCTAACAATTTTGTATTTTATTTTTCTCTTTATTCTATCGGCATGTACACTAATACCACCATCAGGAGCAGAAGAAATTTCCAACTGAGTTTCACAGGGAGGGAGGCTAAAAGAGAGAGAAAGAGATAGAAAGAAAATATCCTATTAACCCGCATTTATGAAAGTACGGTCATAAATTCTTGTTATCGCCTAAGTAAGTGCGGTCGGTAGTGGCAGCCGCTGCCGCATGTTAGTTGTTGTACTTTTTTTTGTTGGTCCTTGTTATCCTTCACCATTTTTCATTTCACTTCATAATAATTCTTCTTTTCTTTGTTCTTCTCCGTGTCCTAAGCTGGGTCTGGATTTTTTTTTTAATTTCTTATTTTTTTTTTTTTGGAGGGCGGGCGGTCGAGTGAATGGTTCTTTTCCTGGTCCATGGTAAGGATATACTCTCTTATACACAATCGTCTGTCAGTGAACGGATGTCTACGGTGGTTTTAAAGGTCTTAACCCGGAAAAGCCGAGGAAACAATGAAAGAATACGTTACGTTAAGGTTTACGCTCCTTCTTCGACTTTATCATATTTTCAATTTTTGTCATCTTCCTTTTTGTGTGTTCTTCTTTATAATATTTTTACTGTCACTCACCGTGTCGTCGTCCTCGTAGCTTTATCATAGAGAAAAACCAGAAACTGAAAAAAGTACACACTAAATGTTTATTGTTGTTAAAAAATGTCCTTCGATATGACACAAACGCACATACCAATAAAAATGCTACAAAATTACTCAGGATGGACGATGCCATGCCGACGACATTTTCGTTTAAAAATGATAAACAAAAACGAAAACGAAATTTTTTAAAAAACCAGCATAGTAGCATCCTCGTTAAAGGTTTTTTCATCGTTGACAGCAAAACAACGTTATCAATGCTGTTAGCCACAGAAACTCCAATCTTCATCAAACAATCAGGTGTGGAGTGAAATGCTGTTGCGATGATTAAGAAGGAAGTTTCAAATGCAAGAGAATTTCTGAAAGGGCCCCCTTACATTTTTTTCAATTAAGTTTCTCTCGTTGTTTTGATTTTTAAGCTACTGAATAAACTTCGCATTGTGATGTAAATTAAAAATCAAGCTCTAAGTGAATTCAATGAGCCAGAAAATAGGTTTTTATTCATACTTTTTAATTGATCCGATGTAAGAATTTCATTCACTTTGCATGTGTTTGTGACATTGCATTGATTCACGTTAAATTCCTTGAGATACAAGACATTTTGTAGTTTTATGAAATAAATTCATTAGTTCAACGAAAAGTTAATGAAATTATGAATAAAGTTCATTAACATCACAAAAATAATATATGAATGGCGTTTCAATGTGCAAATAAACTTCATCATATGTTGAATTCATATTTGTCTGTGATGCACTTAAATGTTGACATTAAGACACTCAATATTTAAAATGTCTATTTATTGCAACAATTTTATGGAGTTAATAACTTATGAATATACATAAATGTAATCTAGTCACTCAAATACACTAACATGTCTTCTATTGAATTTCTTCGAAAAGGTTTCCTTATGCTTTTGAAATATATTCCTCAAGTTTAAACTAATATGAGTATTTTTTATGACTTAACACACAAGATTGTATTTGATAAATGGTCATAAAAATGCCAACTTTCTATCTTTAACTTTATCTTTTATCTCTGATATTCCTACCAAAAGGTTAATCTTAAAGTTTTTAAGGTAAAGTGTCATTTCGGTATCTCTTGTGAGTGTATAACTTATGGAAATATTATCATAAGCTTCCTTTTGATTTTATCTTAAAACTCAAGAATCTTTTTCCTAGAATTTACCGAATGAGTTGTGAAGTTATTTTGTTGTAGGATAGTTGGATTTCTAGAATTTAATAATATGAAATAAGTGACATATTTTCCATGAATTTGATAATCTTGACAGTAATTTAAAACTGGCTTTAATAAACTTGAGTTATGTTGATGATAAAATGATTTCTTAGAATAAAATCTAAGAATTTACAACTTATAAAGTAGATAATGAAGAAAACATGATACGTTTCTTTTTTGATTGTACTCGTATTTATTATTTACTAAGCATACATAAATATCCTAAGTAATATTAAACAGTTTGAGAATCTTGGGCTTTGTGCTAAAATGACAATAATAATATTGTTTTTCATATAAAAAAAAAAAAAAAAAAAAAAAAAAAAAAAAAACTGAAACTGGGTTGTGTAGGCATTGAAGACCGTTTGAAGCATGTTCTGGAAGGGCTGCGACTTCAGAAAAATCTTATGAAAAGGTCTTACATTTCGGTGGCTGTCCATAACCATAATATCTCCATGTGAGATGATCGTGTCTTCAAATCTATTCTTCAGAATTTACAATAATGCAGCATCGTCCTTTTGAAAACATGTCAGATTAATAAAAGTTAGTAAATTGAAGGACAAAAAGAAATTCTTCCGGAGTTAAGCCAGTCTGTAATCTACGCTAAACCAAATCGGGATGTTTTATATGCTCTTGGATTTCACGTGAATTGGTATTGTTCAAAATTCGAAAAATTGTCTTGTTATAAAAAAAACTATGAAAATTAGAGTCAGTTTAAGAGAGCTCCCAAAATATATTCAAAGAGCTGCTAAGAAATCGACTTCTTGTCAGCGATGAAAAAAAGTAAAATCAAATGCATAAGATTTACCTGCAACTTGTGGACGGTGACGGAAAGTGGTGATATTTTCTACAGGCTTTGCATTTTGTCGACTAACATTATGTTGGTTGATCGTTTACGGAACCAGTGGACGCATATTTATCAATCTCACTGCTATCATAGTCGCCTTAGCATTCGTAAAATGGAAAAAGCCCATGGAACCTTACTTGAAAAATTAACAGAAATCAATTTTGATAAAACTAATATATCATTTTTCGCAAATGTGCAAAAAATAATTGAGTGAATATGACAGCTAATTTTCCGGACTGTCAAAGTTCCATTTAGATATTTAAAACCAGTTTTTGAATAATCGACATCGTGTTTAACAAATTCTGGAATCACATGGATTTATGATAATAGCGCGTTTGAACTATGAAAATTAGTTGTTTTTAAGTTTTTCCTTATAAAGGGTTTTCCAAAAAAAGCACCCTTTTGAATAGTCCACTATTTTGGCAGCTGTTACTATCTAGGCTATAATCTTTTGCCACTTGACAAGTAAAAACCACACCATTACCTACTAAAAAAATGGTGGAGTGCCATAACCCCCGCGGCATTAACCCCCGCGGGGTTAATTCCCAAATGAATGGGAATTAACACCCGCGGGGGTTAATTCCTTTTTCAAGTGGCATTAATCCCCACAAGAAAAAGGAAATAACCCCCGCGGGTATTGATTCCCATTCAGAAATGGCTTTAACCCCCATTTTTTCTTTTGTTTTAGCTTTGCTGTACAATAGTAAACAAATAAAGGAAAAATAAATAATTATGTAGGTATAAAATGCACCACAAAGTTGCGATCTTGTTCCTTGAGTTGAAGTTTAAAATAATGTATTTAAATATTTTTGGAAAATAATTCTTATTTTGTTTTACGCATTTTTAAATGTACTTAAACCTTAATAAACAAAAAATACGGGTGACGTGAAATAGTACCAAATGAAATAACACCAAATTTGTAATTTGGCCTTATTTCGTTGTTCAAAACGAAATAAAACCAATTTGGCTTTATTTCGATTTATAAAAAGAAATAAGGACAACAAATAAAGGAAACAACGCCGAATGTTTTAAAATTCGTAAACTTTAATAAAAAAAATTTAAAGTTCACTTTTTTACATACAAAACACGCAAAAATGGTTGATTTATTATCTAGAATAGCTACTTTTGCTAAAAAGTTTTTTTGAATTGATAGCACGGCGGCGTACTAACAGCTTGGTATGTAAGGGGGGCATGCTGCCCCCCTGCAACCCCCCTGCTTGGGATCACTATAGGATTTGGGGTGAGTGCGAGTTTGGGTATATGCAAAGAACACGAATGCGTGGTGATTCTTTCATAACTGTGAGCCATACTTGCTTTTTTTTTGTTGGGAATTTCTTTAATTTTAGTGCTCAAATGCAAGAGTTTTTTGCATATACCCAAACTCGCACCCACCCCAAATCCTATAGTGATCCCAAGCAGGGGGGTTGCAGGGGGGCAGCATGCCCCCCCTTACATACCAAGCTGTTAGTACGCCGCCGTGCTATCAATTCAAAATGATTAAGATACATTTTTTTTATTGTTGAAGTTGTTATTTTATTTTTTAAATTTTTGTTTTATTTTGAAAAATAAATGAAGAAATAATTTTGTTCCTTTATGTTTGTTGTTTTTTTATTAACGTGGGGCTTATTTCCAGTTATAATTGGGCATTAACCCCCACATAAAAAGGGAATTAACCCCCGCGGGGATTAATGCCATTTGAAAAAGGAATTAAGCCCCGCGGGGGTTAATTCCCAATTGAATGGGAACTAACCCCCGCGGGGGTTAATGCCGCGGGGGTTATGGCACTCCACCAAAAAAATATATATTTCAGAATTAAAATCCCAAATATGCAAGAAACGTTACCTGATGACTAAAACTATTTACTTAATGGCCACGTGAAAGGTAAGGTCCATGTCAATGCTCCTTGGTTGATTCAAAATCTTAGAGGAGAAATTCGACAAGTTATCGAGGACATACATGAAAATGTGTGAATTGGTCATGGACATTTTTATAGAAAGTATACAGAGCTGCAAAAATACCAGTGGCAGCCATTTTGAATATGAATCGTTCACTATTGTTATTGTCATACTTTCTTCGTTACAATGAAATGATTTTTCTTAAAAACTAAAAATTGTATTCTTTTAGAAAAATTAGTTAACTCTTACTAAAAATCATCAACCTTTCTAGTCGATTTCTATTGTGGTCCTTAAAGACCGAAACAAATAAAAAACAATTGCATATTCAATTCAGTAGTACCCGTGGATGGCGTGATGGTTAGTGCGGTGGACTGTCATGCCAGAGGTCTTGGGTTCGATCCCTGCCTGTGCCACCTAACTTTTTTCACAGGTACTGCCTCTTGCGAAGAATTGACATATTCTCCTAGAGTAGTTCTTGTTATGAAAAGTGCTTTCTAAATTAGCCGTTCGGATTCGGCTTAAAACAGTAGGTCCCCTCCATCCCTGACAACATTACTCGCACACTGGAATGGTTGAGAGTTAAAAAACTAGGCCCTAGTTATCAACGGATTGTTGCGCCACCTAATTTGTATATTTATATTCATTTTAGAAACGAGTCTACCAAATATGTACACTCAGGCGTATACGCACCTTTTTTTCCTAACGAGGCACTATTATATTATTTTTTCTGTAAATTCGATCTCAAGTGTTGAAAGGCTAAAACATTATGTTTTTTAAATACCAGTTTGACATGTGTGAACTTCATTTGTAAACTTTAACCTGCCCACCACAATCTTACCTTGTTAAGAAAATAAATATCGTTAACTTTAATTTTTCACTTTTTTGGGCTTAGTTTTCTATTTTGTGTCAATGTTTTTTTATGAAATACGACCCTGTTTTACTAATCAACAAAACAAGCCCGAAACAACAAACAACAACAAACAGCTGCATATTCGCAACAAAAACTCATTTAATGACAATTTTATTTTTGTCATCTCCTTGTGTTATTATGCTTTCCAGATATTCTATCTAGGATCCGCAGCTATCTTTATAACCTCTCTGCACCAATAACAACGGCAATCTTCATCACTGATGCTTGTATATATTGCTCCATGTTGTGCTTGTGTCACCTCCTCCGTTTTCCGCTTCTAGCTGATTCTATATGACTACGACTACGACTACGGCTACAAACCAAGCCATTTCAATGTGTCTAAGAGCATCCAACTGAAACACAGGACATTATCCACGGTTAGGCACGCTGCTGGCTGCCACTACTGGAACTGTCACTAGGAGAATAGAATCTTCCTATAGTTGCGGACTGGTGAGTCTTTATATAGAAAACACACCAAATAAAAAAAAAGAAAAACAGAAAACACCAAGCTACCCCGCTAAAGATACGACAGTTCCTATTTGTAGTTACCTTATCCCCAGAAAGAAGAAGAAATGGGCAAATGGTCATCCTCATCTGTGTACAACCTACGAGCTACAAGGATTCGTTCTCGTACAGAAATCGCAGGAAAAGGGGTTTTTGTGATGTTTATACGGATACGGACGGACCGGACGACGATGACGACGATGACGACGACCAACGACTACCGACGACCGACGACGACGACGATGGAGTAGAGTATCATGGGCTATAGCAGATGAACACGGCCTTCTGTAGCGACCATCTTTCCCTCTCGGTTTAAATTGATGCTTGAAAGTTTCTTCAACTTTTATGCAGCTAAAAGGTGGACAATGGAACACAAACTCATTGTACAATGTTTCAGGTGCGATGCCAGGAAAAAAAAAATATAGGAAAAATAGGAAGAGGGTTTGAGAGTTCAGCTTTCTTCTTTTATTTTGTTCAATTTATTTTATATTTTCATTTTTCTTTTACTACTATTTGCCTGGACTTCATCGATTCTATCGTTGCTTTTGAATTTCGAAATGCAAAATAGAGTAAACCAAAAAAAGTTGCAAGCCAAGAGGAAAAATAAAAGACAGAACAGAAAAAAAAGGACCAAAATGTCCCTGGAGGATAAAAATGTTGAACAAGTTTGCTATGTGTGTGGAGGTTGTGGACAAAGGGTGACACATTTGAGCGTGGTTGGTTGAGAATCGAGATGATAGAGAGACAGAACGAAAAAGGGTAACAGGGTGATATGCAGCTGTTAAAAAAAGATGGCGCAAACTTTTTTCTTTCCATTGCCATAGCCATAGCCATTGCCATCGCCGCCGCCTTCGGTCGCCGTCGACCCCGTATGCCAATCATTTGAAAACTGAAAACTGAAAACTGTGCTCTCTCTCTGTGCAAATCAGCTTGGGGTCATCGATGCGTCACCAACAAAAAAAAAAATATAAAACGGAACATCATGGGGCAGGCAGGCGCAGGGTATGAGGTCAATAGGGAGTTATTGATTTTGGGGGGTTATTTTTGGTTTTAGGGGGTGTAAGTAGCTGATTTTGGATGCTGATGGTTTGTATGGCTATATCCAGTTAGGTATAGTGAATAGGAGTATGCGGTGTCATTGGTCGAATTTGGTTGGTTGGGTGATTTCCATCAGTTTGTTCTCTTGTTGTTGGGTTCTCCATACAAATTGGGCACTTAAATGCGGAAAATATGTTGTCTTATTGCAATTTAAAGTTTTTACTTTTTTCCTTCATGTCAAAAAGTTTGGGTAAAGTAGTAAAAGTTTTATTTTCGTTTCAAGTCTTATTTTTATTTTTTTTTTGAAGAGAGGTAGATATTTTCATTCTTTGAATTTTGGAGTTTTACTTTTGAAAGTGTCAGTAAAACCACACTGATTCAGAATTTAATTGAACTTTTTCTTGTATATCATTGAGACGGTAAGGTCATTGGAAGATATATGAGGTAGGCGTCCAATTGAACCTCCTCCTCTACCTCTATGAACTCCTTAAAACTATAAATTAAAACAAAATTACTTGCCTATATGTTCACTCAGGTCAGGTGATATGGTTACATCCATGTACCAATTCTTTTTGGAAGGCTTTGTTAAAAGTTTAAGGATGATGTTGAAGGTATAATCTTGCTTCTTATTTAACAATTTTTGTTTCCCAAATAATGAAGGGTGATTTTTTTTTTGAAGTTGGATGAGAAATATTTATGGTTGTTGTCTATGGTTTGACAATTGATAATGTCAAACTCTGTTCACAATTCTGTTTAGTAATGCTTGGAAATTGATAATTTTAATTGTAAATTCATTTTTTTGCACAATTGTGTCGTATATGGAGAAAAAACAATTCTCAAGGCTTTAATAAATCGCAATTAAATTCATACAAATTTACTGTTTAGTTCCTTCAAAATAAGGCAGGAGCTTCAAGGTTTTACGATGACTTATTTTTGTTCAAATATTAATTAGCTTATTGTCGAAGTCATTTGATCTCAACAAAACGACAAAACTTGTCAAACAGCACTCTTAAAAATCAATATATTTCTAATTCAATTCTAAAACAACTTTATTTTTAGAAGTAGGCTTGTTCGTGCAACTTAAGGCCTCTGTATTATTTTGTATGTAGCTATTTTAAGTAATTAACATATGCCGACAAACCATTAGTAACTCTTCAAGCATAAACCAATATTTAAGCCTTCATGTAACTTGTAACCACAGTGGACATATGTCGGAAATTTTATTTGTCATCAAATTATATTTTATACATTTGTGAAGTGAATTAAATTGGTCGACAAAATGATGTTTTTTTTTTGGGATCACAACCAAAATAATTCTTCTTTGAAAGATAAAGATGTCTTAAATTTGAATTTCACCTTTATTTTTTTCGAAAACATCAGGTTTTTAAAATATGCCCCTTTAAAATAGCCAAAAACAATCAAAAGCGAGCTTTTTAAGGCTAAGTCAAAACATAACATATGCCTTAACAATAAATTGTATAATGATTTTGCAAAGTACAAAGTACTCAGTTTTTGGAAATACTCATGAGTTCTTTAAGTCTTTATTTGACTCTATATACATATACACTGCCGGTCATAAAAATAGAAGCAGGCATTTTCGAGAAGTAAAATCGATATTTCTCCCGTTATATGATGAATTAGAAAAAAATAACTTTGGTAAATGGGGGACTATTTTGTTAACAACAAAATATAAAATTTGGGTAAAGGAGAGCTTTAGCTTACAGAACTTTCATGGCAAATTGTTAATTGAGTCAAGAATATGCGAAAATAAATCGGGTCATTAGATTAGAAGCACATGAAATAAATGGTAATAAAATGCAAGTATTTGTATTTTGTTATGTTTTTTAGTTTTCATTAGGTTTTTAATAATGTGTGCTACCACCAGCCTTTAAAATAACTTCAAAAATTCTATCTTTTAAGGGTTTATAAAGAGATGCCAAGTAGGCCAAAGAAATCTCATTCCAGGCCAATTTGATACCATGAATTAGCGCTTCCTTGTCATCGTATTGCTTTCCTCCTTTATATACCTTACTAAGAAGCTAGCACCACACATTTTCAGTTATGTTAAGGTCCGAGGAATATGGTGGCCAAGGCAGCAAGTGGAAGTTTTGGTTCGCAATAAGGGATTTTACCTCTCGGGCTTTGTGTATGGGAGCGTTTTCCTGCTGAAAAATCCATAAAATTGGTCCAAACAGCTCGCTAATATTGGGGAACACTCATTTTAGCAAGGCCTTGTATGTTTTCCTATTCATTTGGTATTTTAGGCTACCAAGTCTACAGAGCCATACAATAAAATTGAGCTTCAGACGATAACGCCTCCTTCTTTGCTATGGTGACGGTTTAAAAATCACTACTCTCTCCTCAGGTGATGGAAATAATAATTATAACCATCTGGCCCATCTAGGTTAAATTTTTCGTTGGAAAAAAATAACCTTTCGCCAATCATTTGCGGTCATTCCATTTTACCCATCTCAGCTCATGTGATCTTTCTCGAAACACAATTGTTCCTTCTTTCTTGCGTCATAAAGTGGTGTTTTTTTCCTAAGGTTTAGGCGCTTTAAGTGTATAGCATGGCGTATTGTGCATTTAACAGTGGATAAGCTGGCCTTAACATTAGCTTTCTCCCTAGTTTCAACGGCCGATAAAGCTGAATTTGACACTATTCTAAGGACATATTGCGTTTCCCGAAGTCTTAAGGCAGAGGAAGAGTTTTTTTTGCCCATTTCTGTTAACACTCAATCAAAAACAATTAATTAATAAATTGTACCGTTTTTCGGAAAGAAAAATGTATGCACTTCACAAAACAACGTTGATTTATTCACTGCTTCTAATCTAATGACCCGGTTTATTTTCGCATATTCTTGACTCAATTAACAATTTTGTCATGAAAGTTCCGTGAGCTAAATTTCTCCTATAACACAATTTTATATTTTAGTGTTAACAAAATGATCCCTCTTTTACCATAGTTGTTTTTTTCTAATCCATCATGTAACGGGAGAAATATCAATTTTACTTCTCGAAAATGCCTGCTTCTAACCTAATGACCGGCAGTGTATAAAGTTTTGAACAAATATTTAATTTAGTAATTTCATAGTTTCGAAAAAAAAAACATTTTGGTCTTAATTTTTAGAGCTGATTTCGAATTTAAACTTCAATTTTAATTCTTTTCTCTTGTTTTTAAAATGCCAACAATATTTTATATTTTTTTAATATATTTCAAAAATTTGGTATAATAGAATTGTTGCAAGCATAAAACTTACTTTTTCTGTTAAAAACCGTTTTAACATAAATGTTTTGGCGTTTCCTTAATATTTTTGTAAGACAGGTGAAATCTAACAACTTATGAAGATTTTTCAAATATCATATGAAAAAATATAAGTACTATTTCAACTAAATATTGAAGAAAGTTTTTAAAGATTTGGGAAACGAATTGTATTCGAAAAAGCTATTTCATATATTTAGATAGCCTCAAAAAGCTTATTGTACGTATTTTTTTTGAATTTAAAAAAAAAATATCTCAAAAACCTGACATAATATATTAATTTTGAAGTCAGTTTTGAATTAAAGCCATCAAAAGGAAAATTGCAATTTCATTGCCAGTAAGGAAATATAGTCGACCAGTGTTATTATTTCAAGATATGAAGCTTTAAAAAAAAAACGATTAACAGTACAACGTATGGACGGATGCTGACACAAAAATCAAATAGAGAAATATGAAAATGAGAAATGAAATCTCGTATCTCTGTAGATTCATTGTCTTCCCGAGAATATGATGACGAGTATTGTGGATAGAAGAGTTAAATTATTTTTGAAACATTTTAAAAATGAGAACAAGCATTTTTTATTAATACTAAAAATAATCGTGTTAAGGTTTCTATTGCTAAAAATATTGAATCTTACTTAAATTCAATCACTTCCGTTCTATCTTTTCGTGTTTGGTCCTACATTTTGATAAGATTTTTGAAATATTTCCAAGAAACAGAAATATGTACATAATAAGAAAAATGTTGCCAAATAAAATTGAAGTCAAACACACTTGAACAAATTATATTAAATTGAAAATATTGTTGGTTTTTTTTCTGTTCTCTCATTTACACACCCTTTTTTTTGCGGATGTGTATGAGTGTTTAAATCCATATGATACATACATCCTCATATATTGACCACACAGCACAAAATTGCTATGTTATTCTTTTGCTCTTCTCTTTATTTTCCTACATATATTATAATTTTCTTCCCTTTCCATAAAATATATATATAATCAAAAATAAAAAACAACCCTGATTTTGACAAGACAGAAAGACAATGGTCCTTGTAGAGTTAAATAAAAAAGGAAGAAAAACGAGAACATGAAGAAGAAAATATAAAATCCCTGCCAAATTATATTCATTCAAGTAAAAAAAGCACAAGGATAATTGCCCCATAAACCTGTATTGGATAATAATAAACGTCCAGTACCAATTGTAGGTATGAGAATATATATAGTCCTTAAAAAACAAAGCAAAAGGAAACAAAAAAATATGTACATATACATATGTAGATATTTATCATATATGTAATATTAATAAATGACCGAAAGATACGCTTCATTTGATGTAAAGCTGGTTACCGCAATAATATATATTGTATAGACCTTCTTTATTTGATTTCCTTTAGGATGAATAAGTATTTACGTACTATGTACATATCTACATAACACATAGTACCGTTATATTCCATTCAGAATCTTATTTTTGTTCTTGTAGCCAAGCTCATTGCTTATCTATGAACATTTGAAAATGTCTCTAAGGTATGACTTTATGAATCCTCATATAAGCTGGGTCTTATTGTAAGGATTTTCTTTTAAATTTAAATATTTTCATATGATTTTCTGCGAATAAAGACGGTATACATTTTTGTATTCCCAACTTTGGATTTATCCACACGATATAAATTCTCAATCCTGTGGGAAAAAAAGAAAAAAAATATTTTAAAGAAATTTAAAACGATACTTTTAAATGATTCTGTTATTATCTAATATTTTCGATGTGTGATTTTATATTTCCTAATTGACTTAGACTTTAAATGTCATAAATTGACGAAAAATAGCACACAGCTTAAAAAGGAATAATTGCTTAGGGCTTATATTTTTATTAGTTTGCAATTTTATAACTATATTCATTTTTATTGAAAGTTATGACGCATCTGAACACAACTAAAAAGTTTTTTTCTTCTAATTTTAACTTAACTTAAATCTTAGAAATGTATAAGATTTTTTAAATTTACCATATCTACCGATGAGTGGAATCTTAGCATAGTTTGCCCAATACATAAAAAAGGAGACCCTTTAAATTGCGCCAACTACAGAAGGATCAGTCTCCTTAACATTGCATATAAGATCCTTTCTGCCGTATTATGTGAACATCTAAAGCCATTCGTGAACAACCTTATCAGTGTGGCTTCAGACCAGGAAAGTCCACTATCGACCAAATATTCACACTACGGCAGATCTTGGAAAAAACCCAGGAGCTTCAAATCGATACCCACCATCTCTTTATCGATTTTAAAGCCGCGTATGACAGCATCCATAGGGTAGAGCTCTACAGAGCAATGTCTAGTTTTGGCATCCCTGTAAAACTTATCCGTTTGTGCAGAATGACGATGGAGAATGCACGCTGCTCCATCAAGGTCGGAAAAGATCTCACCGATGCATTTGATGTCAAAAAAGGTTTTAGACAAGGCGATGCACTGTCATGCTACTTCTTCAACATCGTTCTGGAAAGAACTGTGCAAAACTCAACCGTCAACACTAGAGGCACAATCTTTCAAAGGTCCATCCAACTACTCGGATACGCAGATGATATTGACATAATTGGAAGATCAAAGCGTGATGTCAGTGGAGCGTTTTTGAGCATTGCGACGGAAGCGAAGAAGATGGGTTTATTGGTCAATGAGGGCAAGACCAAGTACATGCTGTCATCAAAAAAGGACATTGAACAACGACGTCTTAGATAAAACGTCACCATGGACAGCTATAAATTTGAGGTAGTTAAGGACTTTGTCTACCTAGGCACGGCTACTAACACAGACAACGACACCACCGCTGAAATCAAACGAAGAATAACTCTTGCAAATCGCTGCTTCATTGGACTTAGAAGGCAATTGAGTAGTAAAGTCCTCTCTCGAGCATCTAAAATCACCATCTATAAGACACTTATCATCCCGGTTCTCATTTATGACGCTGAGGCCTGAACCCTGTCAAAAAAAGATGAGAACGCCTTAGGATGCTTCGAGAGAAAAATTCTTCGGTGATTTTTGGTCCCGTGCGTATAGATGGAGAATGGAGGAGAAGATATAACGACGAACTGTACGGGCTGTACAGCGAAACTGACCTAGTTAGTAGAATTAAAGTCCAACGGCTTAGATGGCTGGGTCATGTAGAGCGAATGGACATCAACGCTCCAGCCCGGAAGGTCTTAGAATCCAATCCCGAGGGACGGCGCAGTAGAGGAAGACCGCGACTCAGGTGGCGCACTCAGGTGGGTGAAGACATCAACCAACTTGGCGTGCAAATCTGGAGACATCTAGCTAGAGACCGAGCTGGCTGGAGACACATGTTGGTAGAGGCCCAGGTCCGCCCGGACTGTAGCGCCACCTGAAGTAAGTAAGTATATCTATTATTTGTTTATGCAATTTTCATGCATAACGCGATCCACACTCATAACTTCGCATCCGTACTTGTCTATAAGACTTTAACAAAATATTAACTACAATATTTTGTGTCAGATACACAATTTTAAGTCAATATCTTTCTTTATTCTCATAATACTTACATAAGTCAAAAACTCATTTTTCTGTTGTTTTTGAAAGTTTTCGTTTTTTGTTCAAAAATTTGTCAATTGAATTTTTCTAAAAACTACAAGTTAGCAACAATATTTTGCACATAATAAAATACGTTTGATTTCCATATATATTTTAACAGCGTTTTTTTGAAAGTTTTTATTTTTTATACAAATACAAATACCGATTGGATTTTTCTAAAAAACATTATTTTAGGCTAACAATAATAATTTTGAAAAGAATGAAATAAATTTGAATTTAATACCTATTCTCGAAATATTCGAATCAAACATAGCAATTGGTACCAATTTTTAGTAGTATTTTTTGTTGATTTTTAATTTTTAAAATAATATTAAAGATTAGTTTGAAGGCAATATCTTCAAGTTTTGCCAAGATATTCCAGTTGAATATTTATTTTTGCCAACTTTTAGTAATATTTTTTTTTGGTTTTGTTTTTTTTTTTTCAAAAACTTTATTTACGTTGCAAACAATTATTTGGGAGTTAATATATTTTTTTTCGTAAAATATTCGAGGTGACAAATATTTACTTTTTAATTTAGTATAGTACAAAAAACCACAAACTCAATTTTTGAAGTCGATATTTTTACTGGTTCTTGAGATATGAATAAGGAAAAATGGTATCCCAAACGTAATTACACACACACACAGGCACATCTCAAAAAGTCTTTGATTTAGATTCTTGTGATCTGGAAAAATCGTACTGATTGCAAGAACTTCCGATGGAGAAAATATCGTATCGAGAAAAGAGGCTGGGATGCGACCCACACTGATAACTTCCCATCCTGTCTGTCGATTTGTCTTGCTTAAAAGTTTGTCTATATGTATCGATTTTAACCAAATTTACGTACTATTTTTTGTAGATTTTATTTTTTTTATGAAAAAACGGACTGTTGGATTTTTATAAAAAAAACTACTGAATATCGAAAACAATATTTTCTGTTTTGAGCCGAAAATCAATTTTTACCAACTTTTATTAATTTTTTTGTTTAGGTTTTTATTTTTTGTAAAAAAACTGTCAATTCGATTTTTCTCAAAATTTTTCCTAATGTTGAAAACAATATTTCTTATAAGTTAAAATTAGTTAGAAGCCATAATCTCAAATTTTTGAAAAGATATTTAAGTCGAAAATCAATTTTTACCAACTTTTGTTAAATTTTTTTTTCGGTTTTTAATTTTTTGTAAAAAAACTGTCAATTCTATTTTTTTCAAAATTTTACTGAATGTTGAAAACAATATTTTTTGAAAGATAAAAGTAGTTTAAAGCTAATATCTCAAAGTCTTGAAAAGATATTTGAGTCAAAACTCAATTTTTACCAACTTTTTTTTTATTTTTTTTTAGGTTATTATTTTTTGTAAAAAAACTGTCAATTCGATTTTTCTCAAAATTTTATCAGATGTCAAAAACATTATTCGTCGTTGCACAAAATTGTTTTGGAGATGAAATCATATTTTAGTCGTAAAATTTTCGAAGTGACAAATTTTTTTTTTCAGTTTTTTTGATTTATAAAAAACCGTTAATTGAATTTTTTTCCAAAAATATAATTGTTTTGTATCACGTTACAATATATAACATAAAATTTAATTCAAGTCTCTAGCGTCATTGGTTCATGAGATATTTAGGGTTAACCAAAATTTTCACCTTTTTTTTAAACTGCTATGAGAGCCCTTTCTGCATCTTTCTGCCTTATTATCTGTATAACAAAATTTATTTGAAGTCGATATCTCTTCTGGTTCTTGAGCTATAGACGACAAAAAAACGTCGCGAACGTACGGACGTACGGACGTACGTACACACGCACGCACAGACATCTTTCTAAAAATCTTTTATTTCGACTCTAGGGACCTTGAAACGTCGAGAAATGTCAAAATTTTCAATTTGACAAATCGGACCCATTACAATAACTTCCTATGGGAAGTTAAAAAGATCTGATTCAATTACTACCTATTTTATTTTATATAAATTTAATGTTAGATGACATTTTAAGTTCACTATGACTACTTATTTGAATTTTATCCATCCATCCTGGAATGTTTACCAATTGGTTACAAAAATATATACAGTAATATTTTAGAAGTCGTTATCATTTTTGTAAAATGTAAATATGCTTTCCACTATTCAAGGATATACGTAAATTTTACAATTCATAGTTCACGATGTGATTTTCTCGATAATCATCTACCTTATCTATACATCATTATTCTTGATGAATTTTCCATTGAAATTGCATCTTTTCTTATAGATGCGTAAAAATGCATCACCCTAGAAAACATTGTTTACTTTTAAATGTTCAGTGATGTAAAAGGAACAGAAAATGTTTTTTTGTTGACTTTCAAAAATTGAGAAGTATAAAATACACATTTGACTATATTTTGGTACAATATTCAATTTTGGAGTAAATAGAATGCTCCTTTTTAATAAAAGCGAATTAATTTAAAATCTTTCAACAGTTTTGTTAAACATGAAATTGAGCTATTCAGTTTTCCAAAAATATATAAACTTAGCAAGAGGTAGTAAATAAAATTCAAGATTGAGCACAAAAACTTTCTTTTTTCGACACGAAATTAATTTTGTTCAAAATTAAAAAAAAAACTGACGGAACGTTTTAAAATAATCAAACTTATTTCCAGAACTGAAGTAAAACAATTTTCCATTTCACGAGAAGTGCAATGAATTGTACAAATCCTAGTTTCAACTTTGTATTTGACGTTTGATTTCATCTCAAAAATAAAAGTAAAAGAAAACTTTTAAAATCAAATTAAAACTATAAAATTCTATAGAAAGTGATTATTATTGTTTTCTTTATATGGAAAAATGATGAAAATATATAAAATGTTGACCTCGTTAGTATTTTCATTTGACCTTCCTTTATAAAATCTCACAAGAAAAAAAAAAAAAACGAAAATAAATAAAACATAATTATTTTGAATTTGAATATATACAAACGCATTCATAAAATGACTGTAAGTTTCAGTGTAGGGTGTGCAGTATATATTATATACAGTTACATTATATTATAGATAAAGAAGGCAAAAGTATAAGGGTTGAAAAAGTATATATTTTGCTCCAATTCACATAGACCATAATATTAATATCACATCACACCCAGTGATATTGTCGTTTGTTTGCGTCGTCGTCCTCGTCATCGTCGTCATCATCCTCGTCGTTGTCGTAGTT
Organism: Eupeodes latifasciatus; assembly: GCA_920104205.1. Classification (NCBI taxonomy): domain Eukaryota; kingdom Metazoa; phylum Arthropoda; class Insecta; order Diptera; family Syrphidae; genus Eupeodes; species Eupeodes latifasciatus. Next base: position 368,525,542 of record OV049924.1, on the reverse strand, counting down.
GGAGTCCTAGTCGACGGTTGGTCGTCCCCCAACCTAAGGGTCAAGATGTGCACTGCACAAAAGGTGAACCAAAAATAAACGCGCTACTGAACATGAACACTCTCTTTACGGTGATGCTGCTCCTGCTCCTACTCCTACTGCTTGTTTTGTTTGTTTTTGTTGTTTTGGTTCTTGTGTTGTTGTTGTTTTTTTGTTGATGATGGTATTCATATGATCCTATTTCCATTATATGTCCTTATATGAATCCTATACCACTCTTCTATATGTATCAGTGCAAACATTAAAGGAGGCGCATAAAATGTCCTTCTATTTTTGTCTGAGTGGTTGAGCGAAGAGTCTAAGCCCCTCGAACGCTTAAGGCAACTTTTAGAGCAACATATATCCCAAGCTTGGTCTCCCCTTTATAATAGCTATATCCTATACTAGCTAGTAGAATTTTATGTGTACTTTTTTGATGTTATACCTATATACACAGTATATACATATATCTATGTGTAGATAGGCAAAGCATCATGCATCTATGCTTTTCCCTTGGTTATATTTTTATGTTTGAATTAATTTGTTCGGTTTAAATTATACATATACATATATCTATCACATATTCTCGTATTGCAAAAATGAAAAAATTTGAAACAAGGGAAAGGAGATAAAGTTGCAAATTTAAAAATTGGGTTTTTAGAGTTTTAGGTCGATGTTGAAGGAGAAGCTATAAAAGAAGAATTTATCTACCTTTCTCTTTGCCAATATTCAGATATATTCCAATCTGATATAGGTATTTTAATAAACAAGTAACATTTATTTAACAAATATTTACAGACTCTTTCAATATACCTTGAGGCAATATGTACGAACAATATATGCATACACACATTTTAAGGCTTTTTGAATATATATAGATGTACCTATTGGATACTATACATATATATGTACATAGTGAAAGAATATTTATGTATATTTGTTATTTTGTAGAAATATTACAATTATTGATAAATCCCATCAGAGTAAAATCTATGTTTTCACAAAAAAATTATACCTTTATGATGGCCTTGATTGGATTTTAAGAGCTGGTTCTTACTTATATCTTCAAAAAATAGTAACCCATCCATAATAAAAACATCTATTGTAGTTTGTGGTAGGGCTATTTTAAAAAAGAGATATTATCAACACTTGTTTTCATTTGAAAGTCCTAACGATGATGTATTTAAGATTTAAGATTTTAAGATATGTTTCCATTTCATGTTTCCAATTATTGTCTTAGCAAAATAATGTTTAATTATAATGATTAATAGCGTAAAGTTAACAATAAGCATTTAATTATATTTTGTACATAAAGTATTAACAAATTCGTTATTTAAAGGTTAACAGTATTTAATTATACATAATGTATTATACAAATCATTACTTATTAAATTAAAATTATGAATTAAAATTATGAAAACTATATCGGGTGATTTTTTAAGAGCTTGAGAACTTTAAAAAAAAAAAAACGCATAAAATTTGCAAAATCTCATCGATTCTTTATTTGAAATGTTAGATTGGTCCATGACATTTACTTTTTGAAGGTAATTTCATTTTAATGTTGACCGCGGCTGCGTCTTAGGTGGTCCATTCGGAAAGTCCAATTTTGGGTAACTTTTTCGAACATTTCGGCCGGAATAGCCCGAATTTCTTCGGAAATGTTGTCTTCCAAAGCTGGAATAGTTGCTGGCTTATTTGTGTAGACTTTAGACTTGACGTAGCCCCACAAAAAATAGTCTAAAGGCGTCAAATCGCATGATCTTGGTGGCCAACTTACCGGTCCATTCCTTGAGATGAATAATTGTTCTCCGATGTTTTCCCTCAAAATGGCCATAGAATCGCGAGCTGTGTGGCATGTAGCGCCATCTTGTTGAAACCACATGTCAACCAAGTTCAGTTCTTCCATTTTTGGCAACAAAAAGTTTGTTAGCATTGAACGATAGCGATCGCCATTCACCGTAACGTTGCGTCCAACAGCATCTTTGAAAAAATACGGTCCAATGATTCCACCAGCGTACAAACCACACCAAACAGTGCATTTTTCGGGATGCATGGGCAGTTCTTGAACGGCTTCTGGTTGCTCTTCACTCCAAATGCGGCAATTTTGCTTATTTACGTAGCCATTCAACCAGAAATGAGCCTCATCGCTGAACAAAATTTGTCGATAAAAAAGCGCGAAACACATTTCGAACCGAACACTGATTTTGGTAATAAAATTCAATGATTTGCAAGCGTTGCTCGTTAGTAAGTCTATTCATGATGAAATGTCAAAGCATACTGAGCATCTTTCTCTTTGACACCATGTCTGAAATTCCGCGTGATCTGTCAAATACTAACCTAACCTAACCTCAAAAAAATCACCCATTAGAAGACAAAAGAGTGTTTGACCATGAATTATAAAATGAAAGGGTATCATGCACTTTGTGGTACGGATACCAGTGTAAAGTGCGTTTTCATTAGATATACTTTTAATTTAGATGAAAAACTGCGTCGAAGTTATTGCTGTAAGAGAGTTAGAGAACACTTCAAAAAAAGAGATATATTTTTGCATCAGATGAAGATTTTAGGATTGGGCAAGGAATATGTGAGAGAAAATATGAATTTATAATGAGATATGAATTTAAAATTATGGATGGCAATTAATTTAAATAAAGCAAGTAAAACTATCTTTTTCTATGGTTAAGGTTGTCGTGGTATGTATATATAAGAGGTCAAGCTACTACACGCATTAAGTCTTCCACATATGATATAGAAAAGAGCCAAATTCTAAGATTTTTTAAGAACCTGTGGCATTGGCTATTGCTGTTGCATATATCTGCTGGAAGTTTATTATATATAAATAGAGCTATGACAGTACAGAAGCGTCTAAGATGCTCTGTTCTAGTTCTTTGGATAGTCACACTAGACGCTGATGATCTCAATGAACGATTTATGGCATTTCTTCTTAATGTATTGTGACCGACCCGCAGATAGAACAGTCTCAATACCTTATAAACATAAAGATGTCGAAGTGGTAATATATTAAGTGATTTAAACAACGGAAATGATGGTTTCCATCTAGGTTTGTGAAGCATTACCCTAATGATCTTCTTCTGGGCTGTGATTAAAGGCTGTAGGTTGCTGACAAATGCACTACCCCAGCAGGAAATACCATATTCTAAGCGAGAGTTAGCTAATGTTTAATAAATAGATGTTAGTAGGTTTGCTGGTACTATTTTTCGCAAAAGAAAGATTTTGTTCATGATCACAGCTTGCGTCATGAAGACCAACATTTTCAATAGAAATCTCATTTGACAAGGAAAAGTACATAATCTTGGATTTGCTACTCAGCACCATCTGATAATACTTAAACCAGTTTGCCAAAATAGATAGATCGCTATTCATTGAGACTTTTATTCTATCAACAGAAGGAGCAGAATACGAAGGGACTAAGTCATCAGCAAAAGCAACCATATTTCCTTTCAAAGGCAACTCAAAAATTGAATTTATATAAATAATAAAAAGTAAAGGCCCGAGTACTGACCCTTGGGGGACGCCTACACATGCACTAGTGATCGAATCACTCATAGTTGTACCGATTCGCACATGCTGGGACCTGTTTTGAAGATAGGATGAGAACCAATTTAAAATGTTACTTCTGAATCCATGTCTATAAAGTTTATTTAAAAGAATTTTATGGTCGACTAAATCAAATGCTTTCGTCAGATCAAGAAACAGAGCACCAGATTTATTTGATTTATCGAGTTCATTATTGATGCTTTCCAAGAGAGTCATTACTGCATCTTCGGTAGACTTACCCTTCATGAATCCAAATTGCGAAGAGCTGAGAATTCTATATTTACCAAGAAACTTAAGCGTTCTTTTAGTTATTAATTTTTCAAAAATTTTTGAGAAAACAGATAGCAACGAAATTGGCCTGTAGTTATTAGGGTCTGTTGTGTCACCTTTTTTTTTGTATCGGGATAATAATTGCAGTTTTAAGGCATTCTGGGAATACCCCACTTTCAAAGCTTAAGTTGACAATATATGATAAGGGCCTTCTTATAAAAACATTTATTTTTTTTATTACTATTCTGCTTAAGTCATCTATTCCAAAGAAAGGTTTTGGTTTCAAGTTAGCAATCACATGAGATACTTCATTTTCGGTAACCGCACTAAAAAAGAAGGAAGATAAAACTAAATCATCATTTGGATGTTCTAGACAAATATTTTCGATGTTTGAGGAAATTGGTGTATAACTTTTAACTACATCTCTGAAAAACAGTTTAAAATTATTTGCAATATCCGCATCGCTTTCTGAAACCGTATTTTCTGAAAACTCAAGCGTTTTAGTTCATTGCCAACATTTTGTTTTCCTAAAAAATTGTTTATGATGTTCCATTGCTGTTTTGGATTAGACCTACTATTGTTAAGTTTTTTCTTGAAGAATGCTTCCTTTTATTTACTAACTCCATCGAGGATATCTTTCTGCATACTTTTGTAGGCGATATTTATATTTGGTAGATGTAATTTGCCTATGTTCTTAATATAGAATTAATTTTTAGCATTAATTTTTTGGCACAAGTGGTCAGTCATCCATGATTTAATTTGTTTGTACTTTCGCTTTTGTGTTATGGATTTACTAGAAGAAACATGACCAGATAAAATGTCAATAAAATTCCGAAAAGCGTCTGAAGGACAGTTACAGCTATAGACAGAAGTCCAACTTTCAGTGGCGAGACTATCATTAAGCAACGTATGTAGTTTATTTCTTGAAGTAATTGAATACTCGAAAGACACCCCCGTTGCAAAATGATCACTAACATCCCATTTGAGTAAAAACAAACGCATATTTTCAGAGCTTTTGGCACGAACAAAAATATGGTCTATACAGGTCTTGCTGTAATCTGTTACTCTCGTTGGTACATTTACAAATGATTCGAACCCCAACGACGATAAAAGGAGCAAATAATCATCACAGCTAGACGGGAAACCCAAAATATCAATATTAATATCACCGATCATGCAAATGTTGTTTACTGTTCACGAGATATTATATTATATATATATATTATCAATTCAAAAAAAAAATTGGTACCATCCCAAAATCCACAATATTTGGCCTTTCAAACACAAATTATTTATTTTGTTATTATTGTTACTTCTTTTTATCATGAACAACGTGAGAATTTTTTCCATCTCTGACAACATTACTCGCACACAGGGATGGTTGAGAGTTGTAAGTCACTAGGCCCTGGTCCTTCATGGACTGTTGCGCCACCTAATTTATTTTTTTATTTAACGTGAGAATTTATCGGGAAAAAAGAGGCATTGTTTCGTTAGCTGTGTGGCAAGTGGCAACGAAAAAAGTGCATTATCATAGCATGATAGCCAACACAATGCACATTAATTCCCTGAACGGCCTCAGTTTGGATAAAATACGGCCCGATGATTCTGCCAGCTTATTAACCGCACCAAACAAGCGCCCAAATGCGGCAATTCTGGTAATTGACAAATCCACTGTGGTGAAAATGTGACTCATCACTGAAGATGATTTACTTTGAAAATTGATCATCCACTGCTGCCATTTTTTGCCACCATTCTTACCATTGTCAATGCTTGAAATGATCAAAGGCTTTAGTTCTTGAGCCACTTGCACCTTGTTTGCGTGTAAATGCGAATCTTTATGCATATTGTTCATCAAACGTCGAGCGTGAGAGGTGCAATTGTTGAGCAAGACGACGAGTTGAGATAAAAGGCACTTCAGCACATCGGCCCTTAAAATTTAACCACCCTTTAAACATACATCGAATTATTTGACTGTTTATCTTCAGCTCATGGATCATTTTAATGGATTGCGAATGGTGGCCTTAGTCACGATACAAAATTCTCTTAGTTGTATTCGGCAAAAGACGTTTTTCATTGTTTACTGAACCAATAGGCTTAAATTTGTCGACCGCACTGCAAAAAGTCTCCTCGATAAGACGTTAATGAGTCGATGGTAAAAATGAGAAAGGCGAGGAATATTGCTCAAAAGAACACCAATTTATGCATGTAATTTTTTCACTTTAGGATCTATCATTCAATGTTGATGCAACAAAATAGACACAACGATAGTTTGCCAAATGTTGCATACAAATTATATAGTTGATATTATCAACTGCAAGAGTTTGGAAATCCTGAATTTATATTTAAATGACTTACATTTCCAAACATTTATTTTTTCTTTTAGCTCTTGAATTGTTATTGGCTCATTGACATATACTTGTTCTTTTGAATATTTCAACAAAATAGTAGTCAATCGATGTCAAATTTCATCATCTTGGTGGGTTATTCAGATAACACAGATATTGAATTTCTTTGATAGCCTGTATGACAAGACGTGTCATCCTGATAGAATCACATATCGTCCAGCTCCATATCTTCAAATTCTGATCACTAAAAGTCCCTTATTATCTCACAGAAACTGCTTGGACAACCTCATTTTCAAAAAAGTACAGAAGCTAGTATACAAACCGCCCCAACCAGTCGCTCACTTGTGGATTCTCATTTTCCAAAATATGATTTGTTTTGATTAAGGAATTCACTGAGTTAAAAGTTTGCCTCATCGCTAAAGAATATTTTCTTCGCAAAGCAATTTGATTCAAAGAGCTATTTTTATAACAAGCTGCCTAACTATGTTCTTCTCCATTGTTGAATTTGTCAAAGACTGATAAACTAAAGAGTTTCAACTAATGTTGGACAAAAAACATGACGTTAAGATTTGACTTACAATTGACATATCTTTCGTTATGATTGGATGACCCTTTAAATATTTTATAAAGTATAATAAAGTTTGTAATAATTCTATTCAAACTTACTCAAACTGGAACTGTAGTTCGTTTATTCTGCTTAAAAACAGAAAATTAACAATATGATGCACTGTGGCGTATACGCACTATTTGAATTGAATTTCTTTAAAAAGAATTGTTTTATTTGCATGATGTTGGTTTATGATTCTCTTTTTTTTCTGTTTATATGAACAAGGATTGCTTGACCAACTGGTACTCATTTATATAATTTTCCACAACTGTACCGTTTTGTTTATCTTTAACCCTTAGCGGCCACACCTCATACAGGCCGCATAGCGGCCACACGGAGTAACTCATTACTTCATGATAAAAAACCTAATTCAACAAGATGTGTGGATATCGTATTAGTTGCACGGTTATTCAAAATTTTCCATGATTTGGGTTTGGTTAAAAAAAAAAACGATTACGGCCACACTATAGGGTTACCTTTTACCCAAAGCAAATTAATCTAAGCACCTCCATTTATTGTATTGGCTTACTATTTAGCGAAATCACTTATAAAACTTGCCTGCTGTCATAATATGTTATTTTTTGTATTATTTTAAAAGATTCAAGATGTCTAATTCCACTTTTTCTAAGCCTGGGGCCGCTAAGAATTGAAGTAAAATGCGTAACATGCATCATGTTAAGGTCTTGCAATTATTTTGCGGTGTATATGAGGCAGCTTTGACATCAACGTATTTATAAAATTTAACTACAATATGTCTGATTGATAATAAAATAATGAGGACGGTAAAAATTTGTTTTTTTCTAAAGCCTTAAAGTGACTTCCAATCTCATTAAGAATGATTAAAATTTTTGGTTCAAAGAAAAAAAAAAAAAAAACACAACCATACCACATATTTTTCCATTAATTATACACTTGCCACTTATTTAAATTACTGACTTCATATATGAACGTACCTATCCATCAAACGCTTTCTAATATAATTTCAAAAACTTAACATATTACATATTTGTCTTGTGAGCATATGCGTTCTTAACATGATTTTCTTAAAAAAAAAAAACAAAATTATTCTCAAACACCCTGCCCATAAATTATACACAATGTATAGATATTATCTATAGGTACATTGATGAACTATACTTTATATAGGTATAGTATATGCACCCACATCACAAGCCCTATATTGTTAATTAATTCATTAATTATGTACACAAACGGTAACCACCTGTTACCTTTATATGAGCAATGGAATAATAATTATTATTATTCCCTTCATCAAATATGTTGTTGCTTTTGAATAATTGATAACGCCATTGCTTAAATTACACCCCGAATATTAAAAAAAAAATGAAACCACCCACTTCCTTTTCCACTCTTTGCATCTTCATATTTGTAACTTAATGCACGAATAACTTTCTAATTACGTAGGTAAGATATACATATATACATACATACTTAAAGTAGAGTATAACGAATTAATGGAAACCTAAAACCCAACGATGTAGAAAAAAAATACATCTGTCTTATATAAGGGCATATCAACCTAAACAAACAACAACAACAACAAAAAAAAAAAACAGAGATGGATGTTAACTTGTACAAATTTTTAAGGCGTTTTTGACAGCCCTCTAGGGAGATGCCAACTTAAATCCAATATCTCTATGCTTTTCATACTGATCCTCTACTCGCTGCCTTTATAACAGCCCAGAGTTTTTCTCAATTTTTTTAAAAGCATTTATAATTTCTTAAAAGCCATGAAAATATGAACAAAAAAAGAAAGAATTTACAAAAACAAAACTTTTTACACGAAAAAAAGGTCCAACCCCCAACAACAACAAAAAAAAATAATAATAAGGAACAAAAATAAAATTAAGTATGCATAGGAACATATCTATGTAAAAGATACTTCTTATGAATAATTATGAAAAACGGAGCAACACGTTAAAAAGAAGACAAATACAACCATCACAAGAAAAAAGGAAACCAAACCATCGCCGCAACACGAACTCGAAGAAACAACAAAAAGAAGAACACACGAAAAAAAGTTTGCCCCATCAATCCACCAAACACCCAACTTTTCCTTTCTTTTTTTTTTTATTACTTCTGTCCTGAAATATCCTGACTAAATCCTGGCAAGAGGAGACGGTTTGTAGAAGTTTGGGAAATGCTCTACGCATCAAACCATACCGACTTAAGAAAAGAGATTCACCTTAACTTCTTTTACCTTATTTCATAAGCACACAGGATTTGAATAAAAGTAGGCAGCTAATATTATACCAGGACATCATCATTCTTTTGACATTTTCTGCTTGCGGCACCGGAATAAAAAAAAAACGAGAGAAAGAAAACAACAATAAAAAAAAAATTAAAGAAGAAGAGGAAAAAAAAGGAACTAATGTAAGACAAAAATAAGAGCAAAGGAAGAAGGTAAAAGTTCCTTTAGGTACAACAAAACAAACAAACGAGCAAAATATTCAACATGCGGAGGCATAAATTTCAAAATTTCCTCCAGGACATACACTTCTTACACAATGAATTGCCCCCAAACTCCTTCCATCCCCCACATCCAACCCCTTCCGCTTTGAATTCAAATATACTTACATACTCACAATGATAATGGAACGCTATAGCGCTAGTGCTTGTCTTACATTCGTTCTTTTCCTTGCAGTCCTTGTTTTCTGTTTTCAGTTTTCTGTTTTCTGTTTTTGTTTTTGCTTTATGCGTCGCAGGATGTGCTCGTACTCATACTCGTATATTTTGTGCAGTTTTGCTGTTGTGCTAGCATTATATTTCAGTATAGGAACAAATATTAAATGAATTATTAATTTGTGCTAAAGACAACAAATAGAGAGCTCAGCTTTGGCATATCATCACAATTCGTATTCGGTGTTAGTGGTAGTGTGAGGGTGCTGCGCTGCTGTGCTGTTATTGCCAGTATACCGTTGCCACTGCTGCTCCTGGCACTATTGAGCTGGGGTCTAAGGATGAGGATGAGAATGAGACTGAGGCTCTTTTGCTCGATGAGTTATGTTTTGTCGGGCGTTTATTGTACTCATATGTATTTATATGTATATACACACCTATGCTTCAGTTATGGCGGCTCGGGTTCTCTTGAGGAATAAGATGAGCCCAAAATGAAAGGCGATGAGACTGCATAGAAGGAGGTAGGAGAGGAGAGGAGGAATCATGTTATGTTGTATCTATCCTCATACATGACAACACTTGTCAAAATGTTTTCGCTATGAATTAGCAAATACGTACTAAATAATTCAATGAGCACTGGGAGCACCAAATTCTCCAGAGTGTTCACGTAAGCCCATCCAGAAAATAGACAACACAAAAAAAAAAGTAAAAACAGCCAAAGCAGCTAAAGCAGCAACAACAACAACAACGACCTCTATAGCAACTGCTTAGACTTTAGACATATGTTGCGTGGATAATCTCTCATCGAGGCCTTTCAAAGAAATTAAATTCAAAATTTGCTTATACATGTACATATGTATCTATATCGCTATCCATAAACATATAAGCATATAATATACACTATACAGCTATGGCCAAAATAATATGAACAAGACTACATTTTTAGTAATTATATGTGTTTTATGTAGTACCCGTGGCATGATGGTTAGTGCGTTGGACTGTCATGCGAGAGGTCTTGGGTTCGATCCCTGCCTATGTCATCTAAAGTTTTTTTCACGGGCACTGCCTCTTGCGAGGAATTGACAAATTCTCTATTTCTTGTCATGAAAAGTGCTTTCTCAAATTTCCCGTTCGGATTCGGCTTAAAACTGTAGGTCCTCTCCATCCCTGACAACAGTACTCGCACACAGGAATGGTTGAGAGTTGTAAGTTACTAGGCCCTAGTTCTCAACGGACTGTTGCGCCACTTAATGTGTTTTATGAATTACATTTTTTGCTGAAGACTTTATAAAAAGTTGGCTTGGAAAAATAGGAAAACTCTAACTTCCCATAGGAAGTTATTGTAATTGGTCGGAAATGTTGAATTTTTGAATATTTATATTTTATAAAAATCTGTCTTGTCGTTCTTGAGAAAATTGAAATGTTCAATTTTTGACCGTAATTCAGTACCTTACCTACTACTGTTATTTTGGTCTTAAAAAATTATTAAAAACGCCGAACGCAAGTTCAAGATTTGACTGATTATAATGTTTTAATACACTTCCAATCTCTAAAATGAGGCCACAAATTTTGCAATCGATTTTTGCTTTTATACCAACAATATTTATTTATAATGTTTTTTAACATTAATAATGAGTACATCTTCCATTTTTGGATATAACCTTTACTAGAAGGTTTAGAGTAGAATCAAAGTGTGTTTTTTTTTTTAAATCATCATAAGAAATTTGGGCACAGTCATCACGAATAGCTTTGATTAAGGTGTTCTTGTCCTCAATATAAATGTCTGAGATAGCCATGACCAAATAATTTTAAAGTCCAGTGAGTATGATGCCACGGCTTATATTTCAAGTCTACTGATTGAATTCAACTTTTAACAACCCTAGAAGTGTGGATGAGAGCATTGCCTTGTTGGCAAATCCAAGGCAGGGTTTCTTCATTGTTAGAAATGACCATTTCATCAAACATTTATAGTTTTTCTCGTTCATTGTTGCGGATAAAAGCTCAAAAGCGGATAGTGGGTTAGAGTTCCCCACACCATTACACCTGGTATACAGCTATAATGCCTTGTCAAAATAAGTTTATCCTTTCTCAGATCATCAAAATAAAAGTTGTTACCAAAGCGACTGTCAAAGTTAAACTTATTTTCATCCGAAATGTCAATTGCTTAAATCATGCAATGATTCTTGTGTTTTTTTTTTGAAAAAAGGATTCTTTTTTAGCTTTCTTCTCTGGATAGGATATGTTTTTTTATCCTTCGAACCGTTGTTATGTTGGCTGATACATAGCTTTTGGCTTTTATTTTAGCAGCTGGTAAAGTGGAATTTGAAGCAAGATGTTGTTGCTTCTGCCATGCTCCATTTTTGATTTTTTCCATATTATGTTAAGTCTCCTTGCTTTTTCACGTCTTGAGAGTCCTTAACCCTTGGAAGCATCTATTTTTGCTTTTGCTGCATTTTCAAAGTTGTTTCGGAACCCATGTGTGTTTTAAATTTAATCAAAATAGTTTTTTTCAACTATTTCTAAGATATTTTATATACAAAAGGTCGCACATGTAAGCTCCTTTACGAAAATATTCGAAATGGCCTTCAACCTATTAAAGCACCTTTTTATATGCTTTTTTAGTAGTTCATTATTTGATCTTATGAAATTTCAACGATCGTTTTTAATTTTCCCTTTAATTTAAAGAATTTGAAATACATACATATCTATGAACGGGTAATAAAAGTTTAAGGGTACAAAGCTTCTACCAGGTATAAAAAGCGAAAATCGTTTCCAGAATGTGTGGCCTCATCCTGTAGTAGTTGGGAGTGTATGTCCAAAAAATGGACACATGGTCACCCAACAGATGTTAAAGATTGAATGTTTTTGAATTTGAAAACATTTTTCAGCGGTTTCCCAATTAATTAATTTTTTTCAACATTTTAAAGTGCAATCGGCCGCTCTCCATTTGTATTACATTAAGTAAAATTCTTGCTGGGCTTCGGTCTATTTATGCGATATTGCCAGATTTAAAAACAAACCAAAAATTGGGCTTTTTTTAAAACCAAACAAATTATACTTTATTTGATTTTTCTGCAATTGTTCCTATTATTTTGACCATAGCTGTATTTTTGTATAGAAAAAAAGGCCAAAACAAAAAATTATGAGCGAAAGCTTTATTCCTTTTCTAGGTAGAGGTATAATGTTATAATAAAAGGTATATAGGTGTGTGTGGGTGTAATGTTATTATTATTATGTTTTTTATCAGAATAAGAGAGAGAGAGAGGGGAGGAGAGGGTAGGGTAGGAAGGACGATGAAAGCCCATTCACCTTCGAAACATCTGCTTTGGTAATCAAATTTATCGCACCTCATCTTGCTTAATGGTTTTTGTGTCTGCTGTTAACATTAAGTGCGTGTGTAGAAAGGTAGATACGGTACATTGTACATGTACATACATATATTCCTCTTTTTTTTTATTTTGGGTTTTCCATTGGGGGAAAATCGTGTGTTTGCACTTTTGGTTTACAACAATAGTCCTTGATTTAGAAAACAAAACACAAAAATATATGGGCCAACGCATATGTTGAGAAATAGTCCACTTGTGTTGAGAATTTATAAATGTATCTATATATGTACCTGCTACCTACTCCCACTGCATACCTTACACAGTTAAATTTTATAGGCTGCCATGACCCGGCACGAATTCTTTTTGACAGGCTCATATATTTTGAAGCATAGGACACAGAAATATATATAATTTTTTTTTACAAAAAAAAAGAAAGACAAAATAAGGAAAAAGGTAGGAATAAAGGAAGTTCTTACCACAAAAGGCTTTTCAAGAATAGTCGAATCACATACTTTAAGTAGATATGTAGGTAAGGATATATGTGCGTATATCAGTGTTTCCCTGTTTTTAAGACAGTTATATCAGTATGCAATGACTATTACGCAGATTATAGGTATAAGCTTTTGTGTGGGTACAGAGATTTGTATGTAAAATATATTGGATTTATTTTAAATATAAGATCAGAAGGTTTTTACTTTCTGCTGATTTCCTTCAAAATTTTTCAAAAAAAAAAAAAAAATATTATAAAAACAAATAAATTCTAAATAAGAAAAAAAAATCAGCTTGAGGAGAAAAAGGTATTTCGTGTTAATTTAAGTTAAGAAAAGACCGTTCCCATAAGAGGTAGGTACGTATACCTACTCGTAGGTACAGTTTATTGAAGAATAAATCATTTTTAACTTCTGGCCATAAAAAAGGTTAACATTTCATCACTTCATTAAAGGTTTTACAAATAAATTATTCTCGTAAGTAAGGAGTTTTTAATCTTTGCTTTTATTGTTGCATAATAAATCCTTAAAAAAGCTTGAACTTGATTTTGGTATCGAGGATTATACTCGATTTATTTCGAATACACATTAAATCATATTTTATGCGTAACTAATGTATGTAATACCTAAAAGTGTAAAACTAATCGACGTTTTATATCAAGTCAAAATTTCGAAGATTCAATTTTGGAAACAATCAATAAATTGATTACAATTTTCGAATAATATTCGAAAAAAACTTCTTTCTTTATACTTAACGTTTTTTAAGAAATTGTATGACTCCTTTAGTACTTAAAAGCGTTACTGATTCTATGGTTTCAGTCTTTTGCTGTGGCAATACTCCAAAATTATCTCAAATTATACATAAGTTCGTTTTGTATCTCTATCAAATTATCGGACGATTGAAATACTGTTCCTTTTTTCGAAGGACATTACATTTTTACTTAATTATGAGCGTAGAAATATTAAGAAGATTCATTTTATTTGGCAATATTTGAAATAAATTAGGCGACGCAACAGTCCAATGAGAACTCTCAACCATTCCTGTGTGCGAGTAATGTTGTCAGGGATGGAGGTTAATTTGAGAAAACACTTTTTATGACAAGATTTACTCTTGGAGAATTTGTCAATTCCTAGCAAGAGGCAGTACCCGTGAAAAAAACTTTAGATGGCACATGCAGGGTTTGAACCGAAGACTTCTGGCATGACTGTCCAACGCACTAACCATCACCCAACGAGTATTCAAAAAAAGGCAATATTACTATATATAACCTATGATTCTAGGGATACCGACATAATGCCCAAGTGCAAAATCTCCAAAAACAAAATCCCCACACTTTTAAAAATCCACAAAATCATTATCCCCAAGAAAAAAATCTCCAAAAATAAAATCCACAGGATCTAAATCCCCATGCCCATAATCCACAAACGAAATCCCCAAATCTAATTTTTTCAAACTCCGTCAATGCATGTTGGTTTTCATCATTTGAGTGTACTTTTCGGAGCTAAGCAAAAGTTCAGAAGATTATACGACATTTCAAAACTTTACTTCTGGTTCAAAACCAATTTTCTGGATGCGTCAAAAAGAAAACATGAACCCAAGTCAAAGTCAGTTGCCGATTGTCTAAAAAATAATTTTCCTCGCACACAAAATGTAGTAGAAGCTTATCATCGCCGCCTCAAGTGCATTGTAGGGATAAAAAACTCAGGATTATGTGCACTAATTAGAGATTTATCAAAGGAAATGATCGTAGGGGGTCAAGTTTCCCAAATCATTTTTCCCAATCCATTTTTTCCAAAATCCATGGCTCCAAACAATATAATTTTCCCAATTTTTTTCCCAAAAAATCGGTGTCCCAATACAATTTTTGGCTCAACTTTCCATTAGCTCAGCACGAACTTCGACACGCGGTTTTTTTTATTTGATAGATATGTGATAAATAATAATTATAGCAATTTTAGGCGAGGAAACATTTATTTCTATTTTAAATTAATTTTCAAAGTTCACTTTTTCACGTACAACACACGCAAAAATGGTTGATTTTGACATTTCTTCCCTGTATTTTGTTCAGTGTTTCTACTCGTATACTTGATTTTTTTTGTTGGGGATTTCTTTGATTTTAGTGCTCTAATGCAAAAAGAACTTTGCATATACCCAAACTCGCACCCACCCCAAATCCTATAGTGATTCCAAACAGGGGGGTTGCAGGGGGGCAGCATGTCCCCCTTACATACCTAGCTTTTAGTCCCCCGTACTATCAATTCAAAACATTATTATTGGAAAAATTTGGCATTGGGATAAATAATGATTGGAAACCATTGCCTTGGGAACGACAAAAATTGGGACATTACATTTTTAGAAAAATGGACATTGGGAAACACGGATTGGGAATTTTGTCCTACAATCGGAAATGATAGATGTTGTTACCACAATTGAGAAAATAAGCAGCGGTGACAAACGTAAATTGGAAAAATCGAGCGTGAAAACATACAAGAAGTTAAAAATAAAAAACAAGGCGGTCAAAAGTTGAAAAAATTGAATTTTTAAAATTTATATCATATTATGTATACTATGATAGATTATTTGTTTCATTTGTTTATTTAATACCATGAATTCAAAATGTATTTCTTATTTTTGAAAAACATAAATAGTATTAATTTCTTATGTTTTTGTTATAAAAGGATAAACACAACTTAACTTTGTTCTGAATTATTACCAAAATCAAAATCCTTAAGCACAGATTCACCATATTTCGAGTATATCTAAGAAATTATATTTGGCGCCAAACATAATTTCTTAGATATACTCAGAATATGGTAAAGCTGTGCTAAAGGATTTTGATTTTGGGAATTCTGGATTTTGGGATTTTGGATTTGGAGATTTTGGTCTCGGAGATTTTAGATTTGGGGATTATGTTTTGGGGATTTTGTTTTGGGGATTTTGTTTTGGGGATTTTTGTTTTGGGGCTAGGGTACCTAACCCATGATTCTAGCTGTTGTCATTTTTCAGCTACTTAGAGGCTATAATAAAACCTAAGAGACTGTTCCCTGCAAAGCCTTCGAGTTCTTCAAGACTCGCGAAGAAGTATTTTCCTAAGAATTTGTATCTTGTGTGGTATACGTATAATTCTGGGCAGTGGCAAAGGAAGTGAGTAGTGTCCTCGTGTTCTTCCTCCCCGTTGCAACCCTTGCATTTGTAGTAATCAACAAGCCAAATTACTTCCTGTGGTATCTTTAAAGGTTGTGCCGATTATTATGCACACAAGTAGTCGTTGAGATTTTTTGTCGAGGTGCATAATCAAACGACATCTTATTTTGTCAAATTTGTACTCTGATTTCCTAGCTGTAGCGCAGGTTTCAAGGCTTTTCCATCGGTCATTGGTTTGCAGGAGTAATTTGTTACCAATGATCTGTTTTAATTCACATGGGTTTATGGATATGTCATTCCAAGGCACATCACTGTGACCTGGTACGAAGCAGAGTCTTATGTTATTATTACTGCCAATACCTTGGCTTGGAAGACATTGCTTTGGTTGGAGGAGTTTGAAGGAGTTGGCGAGGTCAATTGTTTCCAAAAACAATCCTGTACCTACCCTAGTATCCGTTTTCAAGCCGTCAATAGACATAGTAGACTCGTTTATTAGAGGAACATTGTTCAACCATTCTTGTTTATCCGGTAAGGTAGTTGTGAAGGGTTTGTTGAAGATCAGGCATGGTGTCTTGTAGTCTGTGCTCACATGTTTTGCTAAGTGTTTCTGTAAAATCCGTGCGTGTCCTATTTGACTATTTTTCCAGCGACTGGTTCGACTAAGCCGTAGGGCACTGTTTGCAGCGATTTCTTGTACATATAGGTCCAGGGCTAAGAGATTGAGTATTGCTTCCAATCTCGAAGTCCGAGTGCTCCTTCCCTTTGTACCAAAACATGTCAGTCTTTGTATCTTTGTGAAAGTTTTAAGATTTTTAGTTTTTACGAGGTCTTCCACCATACCATTTTATTATAAGTGAGCACTGGCCTGATTATTTTAGTTTACACCCACAATATGATTTAAGGATTTGGTCCCCAGTTTCTACTGAAGATCATATTATATGAGTAATATGCGATCTGAACTTTTTTGGATCTCTCTAATGTATTTGGATCATAGTTCCTAGGTATTTAGCTGGGTTTGATAATTTAAGTGGGGTTGTATTGATTCTAATAATTTATAGTCTGAAATATTGATATTAGGAATATCTTGTAAAATTTAAAAAAGAATTCATTTCGCTTTTTTTTTTACAAAAGTCTAAACCTACAACAAGTGCAGACATTTGTTAACAAATATTTTCGAATCGATTATCTTGAGAAAAACAATAATATTTACTACTATTTTCTGTATAAACAATTGCGAAAGAAATGTAAACGTCTTCATACAAACCTAATTAACAGAATTATTTTTAACACAAACAAAAAGCTTCAAATATTTGAACAAAAACAAACGTAAACCCGAAATGCTTTTACAATGATATTAGTCTTGTTGCAAGGGCATCAATGTTTCTTTTTTTTAGAGTACTGCAAAAGGCAACAAACTCAAATATTGCGTTTATCTTATTCTGGCAATTCGTATCCAATACACTGTTTCGCTGACAACGCACATTCACATCCTTGTCGTTCAGAAGTGGAATCGATCAGCGTTGTCCAATGGGGTTTTATTAATAGTGTAGAATTTAGTTCTTCAAAAACTCAATGCTGTTTCTTGTCGTTAGAGCGTAAATCACCCCCGATGCTGCTATTCATGAGCGGCACTTTCATCGAAGAAATTATTACACTCTATGTATATCACCGACCAACTCTTATGGAATGATCAAATATTCGACATTGCTAATGTTGCTTGTTGCCTAGGAGCTGATTATAATTTACAAACTCTTCATGCTTCCTAAACTTCAACATGACTTGCATATTTGGGCAGGTGCCCCAAATAAGAGCTTTAAAGATGATAGGCGAAGGAACTATAACCGAAACATTTACATCATTCGAACACCGCCGAATGTTTCTTAACTTTCTTTATTTAACCGATATGTTTACAAACAATTTCCGTCGAATGTCCCCGTTGCATTTCTCCCCTTAAACAATTTAGCCAAAGTACCCGTTTTTACAGGAATGCTCATTGGTTTACCCTTGAGCCCAATTTCGGTAGTACTGTTGATATAGAGATTCTTTTTTAACCGCAAATCGAGAATGTGAAATGCATTACCCAACTCTGTTTTTTCCATTCATTTTGATATTCAAAACCTTAAGACCACCACCTCCTTGACATTACACTTAATTGTTAAAGCTCGCACTGTCTTTTAACTTTAAACATATCAAGGGTATTGATAACCCCTTGAGTGACCAATACTTATAACAAAAACTAATTTTTCCGGATGAATATTCTCGATACCTTTTGATATATGTTAATTGTATGATTTTTAACAATATTAATACAATATTTTAAATATTTAGTTCTGTTGAATTTATTTTAATAATGCCCAACGAATAAGGACTTTAATTTAATTAATAAAAGTACAAAAGGACAAAATAAAAATTGTATGAATAAAATTTTTAAGAAACACCAATTTTTCCACCGTATACCGAACTTCTTCCTAAGAAGACCAAATCAAAAACAGAAAACTCAACAAAACGCAAAAGGAAATCATCAGCGATGTTGTTAAAGCTCCTTAAAACCCAAGTGGCAAACGTGCAACACTTAGGTACCCTGGTACTATGGCCTTAAGTTGTTAGAGAGATAATGATCTTAGGCAGAAACCAAAATAAAAACAAAACCAGAAAAAAACGTAATTTTCTGAAGATAATAGCAGAAATTGACTTTTTCATAGAAATTCCTTTTGTACTGTTTTTTTTTTGTTTGTTTGTTGTATTGTCCTCCTTAAGGAAAATGGAAAACAAATTTTTTTCTTTTTATTCGTCAGTCCTCTTCTTCGACAACGATTTGGTGTTAAGTATGAAGAAACAAAGAAATAGTGATGATGGTTTCTTTTCTTAATTTTTTGTTTCTTAACTGTTCGAGAGGATACTGATGATGGAGAAATTAAAACAAAAAGATATTTTTGTAATTCAACTTGTTGTGATGGTATTTGAGAATTAATTTTTAAGTGTTTGGAGATTAAGGAGACGCATATATATAAAGTGCCGATAAATTATGTCTCTTTAGTTTTTTTGTTTTTTCTTCGTCTTTTTGTTTGGCTTTGTCTTTGCATTTGGAAATTAAGTCAAGGAATTAAAAGATATCTTAGCGGGACGATATCTCAATAAACTAATGCCTATCATTAATGATATAGAACTTCTAATTATGCTGATGGGGCAAAATGCTTAAATTTATATAAGATATTCGCTAGACTTTAATCAATAATAGTTAGAGCTTTAGAGATATAAATTAAACCTCGTAGAAAAACAAAACGATTATCTATGATTTCTTATTAGAATTCTTAGAAGACTCAATTTTGTATACAAAAAAACTTATAATTTTTTGAGTTTTAAACTTAAGTTTGAATCATTTAAAAAAAAATCTTAGGAACTCTCTTGAATTCAAAATATAGTATAACTTTTCACACATATAACAAAAATTTAAACAAAGTTAAATATTTAATCCATCCCGTCTACCAACTATTCAGCTATTTACAATATCATGGAAAAGGAATGGTAATTTCTCCAACTCCTTATAAAATCCATTTTTGTTTGCTGTATTGTATGTCACTAAATACGAAAAGCGAAAAGCATCAGGATCCTGGAATAATTAAATGCGAAAGTAGCGGAAAAACGGGAAGGAAGTTCAAAATAATTTAAAAAGTTCATGAATATATTATCATACGGAATTATTCTAGAACTTTAATCATACAACTCACATTAATGAATCAAATTATTTAAAAATTCCAGTTTTTTATAAAATACTACACAAAATTTGTAAGAACCGGGATATTCGATTCGAATATCTCGAGGAAAGATGGAGGCATTGACTTCAAAATTATTCCATTCTATGCAAAATTTTGTTGTTAGCGTTAGATAATGTTCTTAGAAAAATCTAATCATTATTTTTTATAAGAAATAAAAATTGGTTTTCAACTAAAAATGATGTGAACAAAGACAGATATTAAAATCGAAGTCATTTTAACATATGCAAAATAGTGTTAATAACTTTTAATTATTTTTTTAGAAAAAAATCAATTGACAACTTTTTAACTATACCTACACGAATATCTAAAAAAAAAAAAAACAAAAAACTGATAAGAAATGGTTTTTCACTCAAGTATTACGAGAAGAAATAAAGATCTGCAAATTTGTTTATATCACACAAAATATTGCTGTTAATATTTTGTAAAATGTTTGAAAAAATAAACAATTGAAAGTAGGAACGGATGGGAAGTTATCAGTGTGGCGCACAATCAGTGTATTGACGCCTCTAGGCACATCGGACCACAGTGTCATATCTGCTAATTTCTCGTGTCAAACAAATCCAGTTAAGGAAAGAGCTCCAAAGAGAACCGTTTGGCAGTACGAGAAAGCCAACTGGGACGGTCTCAATAGTTTCTTCAGGATCTTTAACTGGTCGCTATGCTTCCTCGGTAGCGACTTAGACTCCAGTGCAGATATGATTTCTAGTATTCATCTGGGAATGGAAACGTTTATCCCGAATAGGGTTAAAAGTATTAAACCCAAGGTTAAATCATGGTTCGATTCGAGCTGCAAGGAGGTTATCAAGGAGAAAGAGGTGAGCTTCCGGTGTTTTAAAGCCAACCCAACTGAGGAAAACCGGCAAAAGTTTAAGCAAGCCTGGAAGGCCTGCAACGCCTACATATATTCGAAGGACCAAATTTTTACATGACCAAAAATTACGGCGAAAAATACTGCAATGTCCCAAAGGCAGTAAGAATTTTTGGTCATTTGTAAAAAATATGAGGAATTCTTCCTCTTTCTCGGTTCCTACGCTTGTTGTCAATGACACACCTTTAGTTAGCTCTATTGATAAAGCCAACTTGTTTGCTAGGCAGTTCCCCGAAAATTCCACCTTACCAGATAGTGTCATGCCTCCCCCAGTTCTTGAACCCGTAAATGATTCTATGGGACCAATCTTTTTTCGTACTCGAACTGTGGCGAGAGTTCTTAAAGATCTCAACATTCATAAATCCGCTGGCCCAGATGGTATCCCCGCTATTATTCTGGAGAGGTGTTCTTTCACGCTAGCAAAACCACTGCGTAAGCTTTTCCATCTATCCTATTCTTCTGGGCTCGTTCCGAGTAGTTGGAAAACTGCATTTGTTCAGCCAATCCCAAAAAAAAATGCGAATCTTCTTCTCCCACAAATTACCGAACGATAGCACTAACGTCCCTTCTTTCTAAGGTCATGGAAACGCTGATTAATTATTAGCTTAAGAAATATCTTGAGGAACGGAAGCTTCTTAATGACCGGCAATACGGCTTTCGAAGCAATAGGTCCACTGGTGATCTCATGGTTCATCTCACCGAACAGTGGAACAAATCTTTACATCGTTTTGGAGAAAGTAAGATTATTGCACTTGATATTTCAAAGGCATTTGATAAAGTCTGGCATCTTGCTCTCTTATCGAAATACGTGCTTTTGGTATCGACGAATCTCTTCTTCGTTAGATTAGAAATTTTCTTTCGAACCGTTCAATACAAGTTGTTTTGGACGGATTCAAGTCTGAAACTCATAAAATAAATGCTAGTGTGCCCCAGGGCTCCGTTTTGTCTCCGACCCTCTTCCTCAGTTTTATAAGTGATCTCCTGTCTGCCACTTCTAATCCAATACATTGTTTCGCTGACGATAGCACTCTTAGCTTTTCATATTCGTTTCCAGACTCACAACCCTCCTCTTCGGATGTGGAACTGCAACGGCAAAATATGATAAGCTCATTAAATTCTGACCTACACAGCATTGTACAATGGGGAATAAAAAATCGTGTGGAATCTAATGCTTCGAAAACGCAATGCTGTCTTGCATCAACGAAACGGAAAATCTTGACATCCTCGGAATGTGCATCAGCAACCACCTTTTGTGGAGCGATCACTTACGCGATGTTACCAAAAATGCCGCAAGATGTCTAGGTTTTTTGAGACGTTTGCAAGAAATTTTTCTCTCCGTCTGATCTGGCTACAATCTACAAAACCTATATACGTCCGAAACTTGAATATAATTCTCATCTCTGAGCTGGTGCTCCAGTATTTTATTTAAGCCTCTTGGACAGTATTCAAAAACGATCTTTTAAAATGATTGGTGACATTAACATCATCAACTCGTTTACGTCACTCGAACATCGGCCAAGGTTTCTTGTCTCACCCTTTTTTACCGTTATTTTAGCGGACTATGCTCTAGTGAAATAACCAGTTGCATGCCTCCCCTTAAACAAATTAACCGTAATACCCGCGCTTCTTCAGTTTACCCTTGAGCCCAACTTCGGCCGTACTATGAAGTACAGAGATTCATTTTTTAGCCGTACTACGCGAATGTGGAACGCCTTGCCACGCTCTATCTTTCCCTATCATTGCAATGTTCAGGAGTTCAAAATCAATGTACACCGTCACCTCCTATCCAACCCTTCCCTCTTTTCCTAATGCTCACACTGTGTCTTTGGCATATTAAAGGTATACAAAACCCTTTTAGTGTTCGCTAATTATAAAAACAAAAAAAAAAAGTACAATTTCGCTTTTTTAAAGTGCAATAAGGTCAGTTTCTTAGAATTGGTCTTTTTTCAATTGGCTTTATTTCACGGCACCTGACAATGTCGCAAAGGTAGTATTAAAACTAAAGTTTTTTATTCTTGGATTTTGTGAGCTCCGAATGCAAAAATCCTGCTTATTAACGACTAAAAATGTTAGATATCACTGAATATTATTTTGTCCATGAAAATCGTGAATTATTTCTTTTATTATTCTAGGACAAAATAAGACAAAATAAAGTGCCATGTTTAACGACGAATTCTGAAAACATTTTCAGTTGTGCTTGAGCAAACGACGGAAACGGTTTTAATTCCACAGATCGTTTACTTGTTCCAAGCTTAAATTTTTAAAACCAGCTTCACAATTTATTTTCAGCTAAAGCCTAGTACGCTGCTGATGCGAAACGAAATTTCCCATACAAAAATGACATGACGAAATCGTAAACGAAAAATTTCGCTGTGCTTTTCGTTTTTCAGTACGCTGCTGAACGACGAAATGTGTCATTTTAGTGGATAGCTGTACTAGATTTCGTAGTACAATTCTCCACTCTTTTCGTTCTCAATTTAATTGCCCGGTATATTAATTGCTTGCGAAATTTTGACGTTTTATTTATTTGTTGAAAAATTTTTCGAATATTTTCGTTTATGATTTCGTCATGTCATTTTTGTATGGGAATTTTCGTTTCGCATCAGCAGCGTACTAGGCTTAAAATTGAACTTCAACTTCCAGACAGAACTCTCCACAAATATTTTTCCGCTGTGGTTTTCGTTTTAATTTCGCTCTGCACTTGGAGACTGCCGAAAAATTTCGTTTCGCATCAGCAGCGTACTAGGCTTAAGAAGGTAAATCACGACACAAAATAGTTTTTAATTTTATGCAAATTGTGAATGCAAAATGAACATTATTTTTGGAACAAATTTGAATGCGTTGTTTAGTAACGAAGTATTCTCCTCCCAAATGTCAAAGGATGACGAGTTCAAAAGTGAAAGTTATCTAAATAACTGGGTATTGTATTATTGCAAATCCACTTTATTCTAAAGGAAGTGTTAAGGACATTTAAATGAAGCTATCCACCAAAATTCGTAAAAAATATCTATTTTGTTACTAATTTTGTTTATTTTTTATTAAAATTTAAAAAATTTAAAAACCTGGAGTTTTAGTGTTTTTAATGAGACAAACCAAGCCAATCAAAACTAATTTAGGCTTTTACCTTAAGAAAACTATATTAAATACTAAAATTCGGGGTCAAAGTCATTTGAAAAAGTCCTCAAAGCAAAACAAAACATATTTGGGATCAAAAACAAATTTTATTTCGGATTTGTAGAACAAATTTGTCTGCTTTTGAAAAGAAAAATTATTATTTTTAAATCTGGTATTTTGACTTAAAAATCGTCAGGACTTAACATTCGATGTTAGATAACATTATATCAACGTACACAATCACCGCACTTTTATTTTGGTTTTAGATTTCATTCAAGATTTTCTTCTAATTATTTGGCGACGTTAAAGACATTAGCTACACTATTTTCAAAAAAGTTTTCAAAAATATTGCATAGGAATAGGTACTACACACATTTCGGAAATTTTAATTAGATTAAAGGTTGTGAGATCAGAAATCTAACTTTTGATTTGTATGAATTTTGAATTTGTTTTTGAATACTTAAATTTTCTAAGTGTTGTTCATTTTTGCAATCAGCACTGTAAACAAATTTTTCACATTAAAATTCTGCTCATGCTTTACTTATTATATTCTCATGTTTCAAGAAAAATAATTGATAGCAACCCTTCCTAAATTTCTATAAAAAATGCCAGACAGAAATATTGTTGGAATTAATTTCTGCTAGACTATTACTTCATGGTGATAATTTTTTTAAATATGATTTTCATCATATTTCCGTCACGGGTACGAGTCACATAGTTCATTCGATTTTTTACGTATTTTTCCAATAAATCAAACATTATGGAGTCAATGGGGGAATGAATATTGACTTCCAACATTTCAAAAGTTGCTAGGTAATCAATGAATGAACAAACCCCCATTAAAAATAATTAAGAGATATTATCGCGAACGAACAAGGGGGCCATTATAAACAGAACCACTCCCTTTTTTCTTTTGTTTAAAGTAAGTTTCCTAAAATTTTAACCGTTGTTCAAAGATCAAACGAATTTCCAAACATAACTGAACGGAAATATCAAACAGTTCGACATTCTCAACTGTCAAACTATAGGTAGACAACAACAATCGAAACTGATCATACCGCTAAAAAAAAAAACACCCTATATGTAATTTAACTATATCAAATATTAAATTATTGTTAGAAATATTAAATAATTGTGATAGAGAAAAAAAAAATTAATTGATTTTTCCCCGACCCTAAACTTTAAATGATAATCTTTCTTAAACAATAAAAACAAAGCCCATCTGTTTTTGCACATCATTTTATTGTTACGATTCCACAGAATCCTTAGCCACACAACAATTAAATTGTCTCATCTCAACCAAACATACAAAGTCATAGCTACCTACAAAAGTACACAGATATATAATAATCTATGAAGTTGTAGTCACACATACCTATCTATGTATATGCTTAACTCATGCTTACATTCATTAACTTTTATGTTTACAACATGTCAGTTGGTAGTCTCGGGGATAGTTGATGAAAAAAAAAATATAATGAGAAAAAGGAATGGTATTTTCCAGGAACAAAAAGAAAACCAAGCAACAACAACGATGAAAAAACCATTGAAAAAATACTAATAGAAGCAGTCAGGAACAGGACAAGCATTTAATATCCTGACTCTAAGTGCAGAGCCATATATGTATGTATGTATGTATACGAGGATGAAGTTTTTTTTCCTCCCTGGCTGTACAAGATCATACATTTTCATAAAGAGATATCTATAGCTTTGCAGATGGAGACGATATAGTTATAGATACACCTTCATATATGTAGTTTAGATAGGAATAACTATACACTATATAGCCTTGTTGTTAGTAACGCGTTTCCTGTGCCACATTTTTATTTGAGACTTCCTGGATTACGAAATAATCATAGTTGAAGCGATTGTATGCGGCTCGAAGATGATGATGCTGCTGCTGGTGATTTCTCCCTCAACAGCTAACAATAAAGCCGAATCATAAACCTACCCCCGTGTGTGCAGAAAATATATACAAATGTATGTATATGTGTGTATAGCAAGCAAACTAAAACAACAACAACGAACTAAAAAAATATGCTTTGCAATGAGCTGAGAATCATCACCATTATCATCATCATCCTCAATTCTCATCCTCATATTCTCGTCATCGTCCTTGATAATAAATTTCTATTTTTTCTTGCTGTATAATTTCCGTGTGAGACAACAACATACATACATATATACATAAGTCGACATCTTGTTAATGGGCTCTCAACCATTTTGCACAACCCTTAATGCCTACATACGCAAGCATTTAGCACAAAACTTGGCCAGAACCAGAAAACAGAAATATCTCCAACACTAAAAACAAAAAAAAAAATAAAACTCGTTTAAGGGAGGATAAATGAGATTTCTTATAAATTCTGTTAAAGCCATTCAACTGAACGAATACCTATGACGAATATAAATATTTCAACATTAAACCCAAAGTCATTTTTGGGTTCACGGCTCTCTGAATGTCTGTGCCAGAATTTTTGTTTCCATTTCCAACCATGAAGAAGAAGCATGAGAAGCATTAAACAAATAGACTTTTAATGGATATCTATGAGTACATATCCTTAAATTATATAAATATCTAGAGAATGGTATATAAGGACTCATGATCTCATCCTGTTGGCTATATGTATGGGAGTGTTTTAAAGTATATAGTTACCCTATACCATTGATTGTTATATAGCACATATTATACCGTTAGCCTCTGACAATCCACAATAAAGTATATATATGGCAAGATTTTGCAATCGATGTGGAGTGGATGTGGTATAACCTTAACCATTGACAGACCATGTTTTCTGTAAATTATTGAAAGTCTTTTAAGTCCAAGTCCAGAAGGTTTTCATTAGGAAAATCTCAAATAAAACTATGAATGTATAGGTATTTGTACATATTTTCAAGGTTATTCTTTTCTTAAAGCTCTTAAAGGATTAAAGTTTTTTTTTTTTTTGTTTTATTATGTAGAGACCTTCTTTGAAGTTGGAATAATTTACAAGATTACAAGATTTTCTTAAAGAATATGGTAAATATAATATTGTTCATTAATTTATTGTTTTTCCTGAGGAAATCCTTATCAAGAAATGCATATTTTTTGAGAGAAACATAAACTTACATAATTCTTATAAGAAAAATGTATAACAAAAATAAAATAGGATTGATTCTTCTTGAAATTAATGTATTTTTGAACTTGAATCGTTATCTGAAAATTATGATTTAATAATGTTAGAAAGTTTTAATTTGAATTTAAAGTTTAGAGAATTTAAATGTCCAAACGGATATTTTTGTAACTGCGATAAGTAGAAAATTCAAACAAAGTTCTAGTTAGGAAAAAAAAATAATTCGAAAATTATTTTTGTGTGGCTTAAATTATGTTCATAGGTTCTTAAGGATGAGTTGGTATGACGGTAGTTTAAACGGTCTTTAATTTTTTAATGAAATCTTATTAGAATGGTACTAGTTTTTCGAAAGCCCAATATTATATTCTTTCTTGAAAATGTCATTTTTACTAAAAAATGCCATAAAAACTTAAATAAAAAGAAGCTGGGATGCGACCCACACTGATAACTTCCCATCCCGTCTGTCGATTTGTCTTGCTTAAAAGTTTGTCTATATGTATCAATTTTTACCAAATTTACATACTATTTTTTGTAGATTTTATTTTTTTTTATGAAAAAAACGGACTGTTGAATTTTTATAAAAAAAATTACTGAATATCGAAAACAATATTTTCTGTGAAATAAAATAAGTTTGAAGCCAATATTTGTAATTTTTGAAAAGCTATTTGAATCGAAAGTAAATTTTTACAAGTTTTAGTATTGTTTTTTTTTAGGTTTATATTTTTTGTAAAAAAAACTGTCAATTCGATTTTTCTCAACATTTTACAGAATGTTGAAAACAATATTTTTTAAAAGATAAAATTAGTTTGATGCCAATTTTTCAAATTTTTGAAAAGATATTTACGTCGAAAATCAATTTTTACCAACTTTTTTTAAATTTTTTTTTCGGTTTTTATTTTTTTTTTTAAACTGCCAACTCGATTTTTTTCAAAATTTTACTGAATGTTAACAACAACATTTTTTGAAAGATAAAAGTAGTTTAAAGCCAATATCTCAAAGTTTTGAAAATAGATTTGAGTCGAAAATAAATTTTTACCAACTTTTATTAATTTTTTTTTTTGGGTTTTTATTTTTTGTAATGTAATCGAATGTTGAAAACAATATTTCTTATAAGATAAAATTAGTTTGAAGCCAATGTCTCAAATTTTTGAAAAGATATTTACGTCGAAAACAATTTTTACCAACTTTTATAAATTTTTTGTTTAGGTTTTTATTTTTTGTAAAAAAAAACTGTCTATTCGATTTTTCTCAAAATGTTTCCTAATGTTGAAAACAATATTTTTTATAAGTTTAAAGTAGTTAGAAGCTATTATCAAATTTTTGAAAAGATATTTAAGTCGAAAATCAATTTTACCAACTATTTTTAATTTTTTTTTCGGTTTTTATTTTTTTGTAAAAAAACTGCCAATTCGATTTTTCTCAACATTTTTCAGAATGTTGAAAACAATATTTCTTATAAGATAAAATAAGTTTGAAGCCCTAATCTCAAGTTTTTAAAAAGATACTTGAGTCGAAATTCAATTGAGTAATTTTTTTTTAGGTTTTTATTTTGTTGTTATAAACTGTCGATATCTCTTCTGGTTCTTGAGCTATGGACGACGAAAAAAACGTCGCGAACGTACGGACGTAAAAAAAATAGTTAAAAATATTTTTAACTTCCCATAGGAAGTTATTGTAATGGGTCCGATTTGTCAGATTGAACATTTTGACATTTCTCGACGTTTCAAGGTCCCTAGAGTCGAAATAAAAGATTTTTAGAAAGATGTATGTGCGTGCGTGTGTACGTACGTTCGTACGTTCGCGACGTTTTTTTCGTCGTCCATAGCTCAAGAACCAGAAGAGATATCGACTTCAAATAAATTTTTTTATACAGAGAATAAGGCAGAAAGAGCAGAAAGAGCTCTCAAGAAAATTGCGTGGGTGGTTTTCTTACCATAGCAGTTTAAAAAAAAGGTGAACATTTTGGTTTACCCTAAATATCTCATGATTCAATGACGCTAGAGACTTGAATTAAATTTTATATTATATATTGTAACGTGATACAAAAGAAGTATATTTTTGGAAAAAATTCCAAATAAAAAATAAAAACCAAAAAACAAAATAAAAACCTAAAAAAAAAACATTTCTCAAAGTTGGTAAAAATTGAATTTCGACTTAAATATATTTTCAAAAACTTGAGATTATGTCTTCAAACTTATTTTATCTTATAAGAAATATTATTTTCAACATTCGTAAAAATTTTGAGAAAAATCGAATTGACAGTTTTTTACAAACAATTAAAAACCTAAAAAAATTTTTACAAAAGTTTATAAAAATTGATTTTCGTCTGAAATATCTTTTCAAAAATTTGAGATTATGGTTTCCAATTGACAGTTTTAAAAAAAAAATAAAAACCTAAAAAAAAATGTATAAAAGTTGGTAATAATTGATTTTCGACTCAAATATCTTTTCAAAACTTTGAGATATTTGCTATAAACTACTTTTACCTTTCAAAATATATTGTTTTCAACATTCAGTAAAAATTTTGAAAAAAATCGAATTGAGAGTTTTTTTACAAAAAATTAAATAGGTACTTACAAAAAAAAACTAAAACTTGGCAAAAATTTACTTTCGACTCAAATAGCTTGTCAAAAATTAAAAAAATTGACTTCAAACTTATTTTATTTCACAGAAAATATTTTTTTCGATATTCAATAAAATAAAATCTACAAGAAATAGTACGCAAATTTGGTAAAAATTGATACATATAGACAAACTTTTAAACAAGACAAATCGACAGACGGGATGGGAAGTTATCAGTGTAGGGCGCATCCCAGCCTCTTGTTTTAAATAGACCTACAGCATTACGCATTCAAACTAGTTCTTATGACTTTCTGATCTTCTTTGCATCTTAAATCACTATGGGCCTATAATCTTCAAAACACAGGTCGACAAAATTAATTTTTTTCTGTCCCACGAACAAAACAACACTTTTAAATGATTAAGATGTCCTTAATTCCATTTTTGCCCTTAAATTTTTCTATCACACCAGGGTTTTAAAAAAGCTTTAAACAACCAAAACCGGATTTTTAAGGCTTAGTTATAACTTAAAATATCTCTTAACAATATATTATATGATGATTTTGCAAAGTACAAATGTGTAGATACAATTTAAATTATTTTAGTATATTACTTAGTTTCTGGAAACTTTCAATAGTTATAGGTCTTTATTGGACTCAAAGTTTTAAGCAAACATTGTTTTGAAAAATATATTTTGGAATTACTTTGACGATTTTGAATCCAAACTTTAGTTCTATTATAGTTTTTAATATAATTCAAAAACTTGATATAATAGAATTGGTAAGACCAAAGTTTTTTTAAAAGAATAAACATTACTTTCAATCCGTTTTGATCTTTTCTGTTGAAAACCGTTTTAAGACTAATGACACGTGAAATTTTACAAGTTATGAAGATTTTTGTAGATTTTTCTGAAATAGTATAAATAGTTCAACTGATAATATTGAAGAAAGGGTTTGTAGATTTTGTAAACCATTACAAATTTAATCGAAAAAAATGTACTTCATAATTTTAGATTGCTTCAAGATTCTTTGTATATGTTTTTTTTTTATTTTAATAAGTAATAACACGAAAACTTTATTTTAAAGTCTGCTTTTAATTAAGAATCTCAAAATTATTACTATTTATTTCAATTTTCCAATGTGGATGGCTGTGCAATGGAAGCTTCTTAATTTATCGGCTTAGTGGTCTTTAAGTTTCTGTATTTGACAATCGTGTATGTTTATGAGGCAAGTAAACACATGCGAGCTAGAGATTTGGAACGATACCGAATGTAAAAAAATGTGACAGCAGACATTTTTTTTAAAGACTTTTGCTGTTTTACTTGCGACATAAAGGAACTATATATGGCAAGTATTGGAATCGAGAATTTTGTCAAACATGACTTTACGATGGTAGAGATGTTGAAAAAAGTGGATCTGGTGATTTCTTCCGCCCGTCCGTCTGTCTGTCCTCACCCTTGCAGTCTTAGTTTTATTATTTTCAAAGTTGTAGATTAAGGTTATAAAAATACGCTTGGAGTTGTTTTCATCTCATTTTATACCAAAAATAATAGTAGTTCCAATATAATTTTTTTAGGAAACATTGAAATTTTTAAAATTCTTAAAAACGATGGAATTTGATAAAATTTTCTTAATTTTTTTTTATTTTGTCTTTCTTCAATATAAAAATATATATTTAAAAAAGTCACTTTGATTTTAAATTTTCTCAGGAACTAATTAACCGATTTTAATATTTATTTTTCTCAAAAAACTTTAAAATTGAAAAAAAGGCTAAAATTTAATATACCTACTTAAGTTTTTTTCATGAAATTAAATGGCACCCAAATTTTCAAAGATGAATTTATTATTCAAGTATTTTATTTTGTCTTGAAAAATAAGTACTATTTTTAACAAGACTCTATAGATACAGGAGCAAGTTGGTTCAATTTTGATACAAATCTTTTGAAGGATGGAAATCATTTGAATTTTTAATTTTTGTTTAGTAATTGCGAAAATAGTTTCACATTTTTTGGAAGGTTTAGCCGTTAACAATCAAATTTATATGTCACCTGAGTGGTTACAGATTTGATGTTTGTAGAAAAGTTATTGTGATCACGAATCAATTTTTTGTAACAAAAATTGAACTTGAGAGTTGAAATATGTATGTTTTAATTTACGCATTAAAAAGTAACGTGGTGCTACAGCTCTTAGAGAACCAGAACCTAGTTTGTATGCCAAATCCTAACGACTTTTCGAACGTAAAACACACTTTTCATGACAAGAATTACTGTTGGAGGGTTTTTCAATTCCTTTTTAGGGATTGAACTCAAGATCTCTGACTAGACAATCCTACGGGTACTTTGATTCTTTATAAAATTAATGATTGTTTAGAAATTACTGCAATACTGAATATTTTTTTAACAGAAATCATCTGTTGTTTTACAGACGTCAAAAATCAATCTTGGTGTTATAGATACGATATTCCAGGAGAAACTAAATGTTATTATGTGTTAAATACACAATACATTTTGGTTGAGCGGAAACCCCTTCAATCTCATATTCATTCAAATTACAAATTACAAACTATATAATGTTAATCCCCTTTACAAGAGATGTCATTGGCTTTTGTTCCTCAATATACTTCAAATTCCGACCTGATATAAAGCAAACTTCAAAAACCCAATATCCACTGAATAAAAATTGAATTCACTCTATAAAAAAAAAAATCAAAAATACGTTTTTTTTTTCAACTTCCAAATCACATTCTGATTCATATCAAAAAATTATGCAAAGGTATGTTTATAATATTTTGTATCCCACATCACACCTTCTATTGTCATCTTTTAACAGTAAGCGTGTGTGTTTTGCATTTAAATATTCAATCTTAAGCTATTAAAACCTTTTACCATCAAACCAGAAAAAAATAAGAATATTTCCGAGAGATTTTTCAACTATAAACTCTTACAATTCGAAACGTACGCGTACTTTACTCTTAAACTCTTAAATAAGTACTTCTTCTTCTTCTTCTTCACCTTATACCTATAGACATGGCTGCCGTTTATACTGTTTGGGTATGAAAATGAATGAATAAGAAAGAAAAAAATCAAATTCGAATTTTCCCAAAGTCAAACCCCTAAACACCCCAACATGCATGCTAATATCCTTTTCTATTCAATTTCACTTCCTTTCATGATTTTCTTCCTTTTTGCTGTCTTTAGTTTTTTTTTCTTTTTTTTTAATAAAAATGAAAGAAAAAATATTTCTAGAGATTTTATTTTATTCCAGAAATATTCTTACACACTGAGCCAATGTGTGCTTAGAGGTACGAGTATAGCTAGCTAGAGCGTAGCTAGTATATAAAGCTATTGTCGCACGCTTCCGCAAATCCTATTATCGAGCGATTTGCAAGGATTCAACGCGATTATTTTGTGTGTGCTGGCTCACGCTTCTGGTTATATGGGGTGCTTCTATGTTCATATAATATATTTAAAAAAGAAAACCACCTTGCCATCGTTTCATTCCTTTTTGGAATTCTTATCATTTTTATATATACCCTCTTCGCCTCGCCTTGTTGTCTTGTTGTGGGATGGGTTGGGGGGTAGGCAAATCAACGGCACATGGGGTGCAAATTAAAAATGCAAATGTGAACCCGCAAAACACTAAACCAATTTCACGATTTAAAAATACAAAACTGATGCCAGCCTGAAACTCGACCCATTTGATGTGTCCTTAAAGCTATCTGTTTTTTATATCCTTTGTATGTTGATGGCATTTTATTTGCCAAGGGCTGCACCAAAAATCCACGTGTATCTAAATACATACACAGAGCTTTTTATTGTATGGGTGTTGTTATTTGGTATACTGTTTCTGTTATATTGGGTTCATTGAAACGTTGTTTCCACAACCCGCATTCAAGAGATCAAATAAAATGGCCTCTGTTTGTCAAAAAGAAAAGTATATATATGTTTGTGTGTGTGTTTTTGAGGGTGTGTATGTTTGTAACAATGACTCATTAAGTTTCATCTGAATTCTAATGAGATACAGAGCCATTAACCGATTCGGGAGGCTACCATTGCCCCTGTTTCTGGTACTTTGTATATTTTATATTTATGGTGTTGTATAGTGCAAAGACCAGGGCAGTATTTTAAAATATTGTTGCAATGTCTAAAAAGTTAGGCCCTTTCTTTCGATCGATGAACGTACTCGCTTATGTTATGGTAATGGAATATGTAATACAATGAAATTTAAATTGTGCACTTGGGCGTATACGTATTTTTTCAATATTTACTAAATATCATTTCAGGAACTTTTTTATTACAATCGGCCTACAATAATTTTCAATACAGAGACATAGTGTGATGATTAAGAAGGAGTTAGAAAGTAGGTGTCGATAAACATCGGTTATGAAATCTTAAAAGCAAAAGACAGAGCTTTCTAAGGCATTCGCGAAGTACGGCTAAAAAACGAATATCTGTACCTTACAAAACAACTGAGGTTGGGCTCAAAGGTTAACTGATGGGCATTTGCTAAAATAACTGTAAAATAGGGTGAGGTAAGATAAAGAGTCAGAGATGGAAGAAATACTCACATTTGTAAAGTCAAAAGGTTTCAGAAATTGTAACTACATAAGAAGGAGATACAAATTTCTTAAATTTTCTGGGAAAACCTAAACATTGTTTAAGATTGTTCCACTAGAGGTGGTAGATAGATGGTAGAACAGCATATAAACGACTACCTAGAATGAGTAGAATTATTCAGTTTCATTGACGTAATTGCTAAATAATGGATATTCGGAAGAGGGTATATCTTTTCTTTAACCACAGTGACTACGAGTTACATATTCCATTAGATAAGTTCAATTTGTCAATAATTTGTACAAAAAAAAAGGCCGTATGGTGTCAATAGGGCCTTGAATATTGGTTTGAAGTGTTGCTGGTTTGTTGGCATAAACCAATGACTTAACATAGCATCATGAAGCATTAAGTCAAATGAGGACCAGTAAAGAGGACCACTCCTGGAACCAAATGTCGTCTATGTTTATCTTTGTTTAGAAATAAGGACCCATGATTTTACCAGTGTGTCAATTTTATTAATTTTATTTTATGTAATATCAATTTTGGTTATTGACAAAGTTTTCTGACTAGAAATGAGCTTTATCATTGAATTCCGTAAAATGTAAGGCGTCCTCCTTTAACTTCGGGCATTTTTTGTTTCATGATAATTTCAAGAATTTAGAAGCTCTGTTCTGGTATTTAGTGATTTATGATGAATTTCAAAAACGTTACTGAACAATAATGTCAACACCGATTGGTATTATCAACTATTTAACCACACAAAGCAAACATCGAAAGTTTTCATGCAACTAAAAAAACACCCTTTGTAAACAACAACAAAATTAATATCAATGTCGAAAGTATTCGATTATAGAGTCTATTAAATGATTCAAATTTGATTTTCATAAAGTGCATTTAGCAAAACGAGCTTTTGAATATGTCATTTAGAGCATTTGATAAATAAGAACATTTTTTTTAATTGTATTTTTGAATATTCCACAGTTTGGTAAGTTTTCAAATCAAAGCAAGGAGGAAATACAGCCCTGAAATCACTCTTTCAATTTCGAATAACGAACTGAAAACTGTTTCGTTGGTTGTTTTTACCCTTAATTTCAATACCCTTTTCGAAGTCGAAAGGGTATGATAGTAGGTACTGCTGCTGCTTCTGTTTCTGTTTCTGTTTCTGTTTCTGCTGCTGCTACACTCGGTTGCTAACCCACCCAGGACTCGCGCTAAGTTTTTTAAGCAAAAATGCATCTGTGTGTGTGTGAGTTTATTTGCGTGCGCTGATGTAGGTTTGTTTATATTTACATATTTATGTATATACTCGTACATGTATGTTTGTTACATCGTCCTTTCTCTTAGTGAATGATGTCAGATGATGATAGTGAAAAACATACACACAACTCACAAGCTATGTATAGTATAGGGTGGTTCAGAATAAGGGTGATGGCGGTCCGGGCGTGTGTATATTCCGAGGAAGCTCAAGAGACAATTACATAAAATAAATGTGTACACACAAATGTACATACATCATACAGCAATTAGCATACAACAAATAAAGCGACAAAACTAAGAAACTAACACACTGAAGAACCGGTTGACAGCGCGCAAATTCCTATGCACAGAGTAAGGTCCTTTCGCTATACGAGTATATGACAAAAAGCAGCGAGGGTAGTTTTGTGTACTTGTACAGTAGAGTTCGGTTATAGTTAGTTTGATATAGTACAGTATGAAAAGATGGATGATGATGGGGATGGGGTTGGATTCGAATGGCCTGATGGTATAGTGGCTGCAATCTGATGATATGGGCGGGGGTGGTGGTAGTATAGTGATGTGGTACCTTTTTCGCTCGGATCATTAGAAACACAAACAAAACAAACGGCAATAGGAGCTTGAAATAAAACAATAGTGTTTGGAGGGAATATTATTAGGGCTTAAAGGACGAAGTAGAGAGAGAGAGAGTGAAGGAGTCGCATCAGAGTAGAAATATACACGATTGCTCAACGAACTACGAGTAGCTATAAGGATGAGAGGCGCCTTTCACTGCTGGTTGTCATCATATAGAAAGAGCATAAGAATGATCGGGTCGGCGGCGCGGCGTGGTACGGTGAAGAGAAGTGAGCAACTTCATGGAGTACGTAACGTAACCGTTATAGTTAGTTATAGTTTTTTTGTATTCTTTTTATTTTGCTTACTTATTTCTCTTACCCGCCCCCCCATACTCGTTGCCTTCCTTATTTTAGACATGATTGCAAGGAAGGGGAATATAAGAGGCGTGCTATGTTCCCTAATTACTCTTGAAATTCGCATTAAATGCGGGTTGTAATTAAAGTTTTTAATTTTCCTTCATTTCCAAGTTGTCTGTCACTGAAGGAGAGAGGTAAAGTGGTGTGTTATGGGTTGTGAAGATATATATCTATCTTTTTATCTATCTATCTATCTTATGGGTGTGTATGGGGGTATTTGTACGCTCGCGACTACCTATATAAATATATACATATATAAGTAAGAGTTAAATGAAGGTTTTTTGCATATTTAAAGTAATCCGAAGGGTTTACTTAAAGGCGTCAAGGGATCATCTTTAATGTAAGTTTTCTATGTGTATCTAATGATTTTCTAGGGTTTTACGAGTTATGTTTGCATAT
This sequence comes from Eupeodes latifasciatus, assembly GCA_920104205.1. Taxonomy (NCBI): domain Eukaryota; kingdom Metazoa; phylum Arthropoda; class Insecta; order Diptera; family Syrphidae; genus Eupeodes; species Eupeodes latifasciatus. The sequence goes on along the minus strand of OV049924.1, from coordinate 368,488,536 downwards.
TTTTTAAACTGGAAAGTGGGTTGATTGAAGAGCTATGTGTATAGTATGAATTTTAAATAAATTAAATTACTGAAGTGTATGCATATAAATAAATTAAAAAACGAAAAGTTTATACCTACAAAACGAATGAGAAATAATTTAAAAGCTTTAGAATTTTATTAAGTTTGAAGGAAACAAATGTTTTTTTGTTCACTTTAAAAGTTAACCAAAGTTTTAAGTTCTCTTTACAAGATTTAAAATGAAGAAACGTATTTGTTAGATGTTTGTTTTTACCAAAGAATATTTCAATTAATAACGAAACCTCAAACTTTTGGTTCAAATTAAATTAAATTAACTGTCCCTTCCTCCCTCAAAAATCTCCAGTCTTTCAATCAGCCAAGTTGAATTTCCTCAGATTTGGAAATCCTCATTTATAATCACAGTACACAAAAAAAAAACTCGTGAGAAGATTTAAACAATTTGTGTTTTTTAAACTCTCTGCCTAAGAAAAAGGTAACGAAGTCGATGTTACTGAAATCTGTTTCAGTAAGAAATTTGACAAAATCACCCAAAGACTTACATATACTCTTCAAACTGTCCATTCTAGGCTTTGAACCCTCTTTTATAAAGCATTCGATCTATCACGTCATACTCTTTCTTAGCTACTTCTGGTGTTCCCCAAAGTAGCCACATAGGCCTTCTTTAGTTCATTTTTACAACCAACGATCTCTAAGGGTCTCTAACGATCTTAAAAGGGTCATAAAACATTCTTCTATCTCACTATTATGCTGATGATACAAAAGTGATTATAGTCCACTTTTTCAATGCGTGACTCTTCCCTTATCCAACATGATCTTGATTGTTTTTCAGTGACCAAGAGCTTATTTTCCTTTCCCGTATAGACAATATCATTCTTCAAACCAACTCAGCACTTGGTTACGTTAAACGTTGGTCCAAAGAATTGTCTGATTACTGTGTAACAAGGTCCCTATATATAATTTTTATTCGCCAATTCTTCGAATACGCGTCTCAAGTTTGCTCTTCGTAGGTAAACCACCAATCCTCTTATTTTTCCTCCCTATATGTTGACCTCCCAAAAATTCTCAACTTGAACTTCAGACATTCTCTATATTTATCGAATCCTTTCTGGTTCCATTTATTGTATTTCACTTTACAACTCTATCTCTCTTAACACTAACCCTCGTAACACCTGTAATCCTCGACTCTTTTTTCCTACCCACCGAACATATGGCTCCAACGAACCTAAAATATCTCGTATATACTTGAAAGTGTAAATTCGCACTTGGACTTTTTTGATTTTAACCTCAGTACTCGTTCCTTATAACTCCATCTTCCGAGTCCCCTCCACATTGGTAGGTTAAGCTTTTAGTTTGTTTAAGCAAGATTAAGAATTAGCTTATATTAAGCCGAACAAATGGGAGTTTTGCCCCCACTAAAATTAAATTTAATGAATTCTGGCAAGGCTTAGGCTGAACTATTTATTCTCTAGTTAAATAATGGGGACAAATAACGGAATTTAAAATGATTATTCTATGGCTACCTTTTTCAAAAATCCCACGGATAAATCTTTTTCCTGCGAAACAGCGAAACAATGTCCCGACTATTCGGTTTTTTGCAAGTATTAAGAAGGGAATATGGCCCTGTTTTATACCGCTATCCACCTTCTAGTGTACTGTGAATAACACTTGGGGCAACCCACTATTACATAGCTACCTTATACCAAAGATGAGCATCGCAGTCAGTACATCGTTTACCTTTTCTTAGCCTTTGCTAAGTTTAAGTTTTAAGATATCCAAAGAATATCAATGAAATAAGAAGTTGTGAGTACGATTGATTTAAAAAATTAGAGCTCGAAAATACTTTGGGAAAAAAACCTTAGACACCGACCATTCCACGTCAGTCTCTTACAAAAAAGTATCACAGTATTGTATCATATACAAAACAACCCTTTTTTAGCAGTGACTTGAATTTTTAAATATTTTAAATGGCTTGAGATCCATACTGTAAATTTTTAACCTTTTTAAGATTTTCCAACTTGGGCATAACCAAGGGGAAAATTATTCATTTAAAAGCAATAAAGGCACAAAGTTGTAAAAAATTAACAGCTTCTAACCCTTTTTTCTTTAAAAGTGTAGGTACCTTCTCTAAAATAGTTTATGTTAAAAATGGCTTCCACCTTCTTGTTTTTAGTTTTTGTTCAAAACCTTAGCCATCTTCAATCGTGTTTTTTCTGTAAATATTTGTTTTTCTTAAGTATAATATGTATAGGTACTAACCTATCCTTTGTATACCTATATACCTGGGCATGAAAAATAATTCAGTCTTGAATATCATGAATATTGTATCCCCTCATTTATGAAATTTAGTTTTCTTTTTTATTTTTTCTCTTCCAAAATGTCGAAAAAAATATATTCAAATTGACTCTCTGCTTCTGCCTTGGCAAGGGGTGAAAAATTTGTTTCGTTCGTCCTTTTTAAATGATTAATTGATTTAAAGTTTCCCCCATCATCAACAACAACAAAACAATATATAAATGTATATAATACCTCAATAGCTTAGGTACCTAACAACCCTTATAGAATTACTTTTTCAAATTAAATTCTTAATAACACAGCATAAAATGAGAACCTAACCTAAAACATTAAATACACCTTTTCTAACCATTTTTGTTGTTGTTGTTGTTTTTGTTAGATGGCGCAAATATTTCATTTTCTTAACCCCCAAACCTTTTGTTTGTTTATTTGCAGAACATTTCCACATTTTCGTTGGCGATTTAAGCTCAGAAATTGAGACTCCACAATTGCGAGAGGCATTCACACCCTTTGGTGAAATATCGTAAGTATATTAATTTCATGCTAATTTTCTTTAAATAGACACCATTATGTTTTTGGATATAAAAACGAAAAACATTCCTTTCAATCGGTTCGGTTCGGGCGTTTGGTCTACACTACGTCTCATTTCATCGTTTACGTTGCGCGAGATGTTTGATGATTAAAAACCCCGACAAAATATTCAAAACCATAGCTTTTAAGAGTTTGTATAATGTTTTCCAACAAAAGGTCAACAGCAATAACCGAATACAATGGAGCAACCCCAAGCCCAATTTCAATTCCAAGCCCCTGAGATCCTTCCCCTAATAAAAAAGAGGCAAAAAGTCATAACGTTGAAATCTCTGTGGAAACTTTACGAAAATATAATTCGTATAAGTTTTCCTACACAATTTTAACTTGGAGTTATTTATGAAATAAGCTGCATCGATTACCGCACTCTGCGTACCCTTAGTGTAGCCTTCATCATCGCTCTGGCTCTCTGGATGTGGAGTGGTGGCTAGTGATGTCCTTTTTGGCTGGCTGACTGGTTGGCTAGCTGATGGCAGCTGGGGTTGTTGGTATAGTTGGAATATAGTTGGAATTGTGGTGCGGAAAATGCATGAATTTCGCGCAAGACACAACCTCCGAAAAGCATCCCACTATACTCGTACACTAAAAAGTTGTTGTACGCTTAGTTCAGGGCTGTATAGCTGTAGCTGTTTCTTCCATTGGCTAGCGAATTGAAAACATCTGCCAGCCAAACAGGCAACTGAAGGAGTTAATTAAGCAACTTTCGGAGGACTTTTGTATGGCAGCACCAGCAGTAGCAATAGCAGCAGCAGAAGCAGAAGCAGCAGAAATAGCAGTAGCAAGCGCAGAAACTCATAAACCGGGTGTCATAAGCCAGCGGCACAGAAAAGGGTTATGTTTGTTTTTTACTTTTTCTCGCCGTTGTTCTACGTTGCTATTACTCGTTGCTGCTCCTGCTGCTACTGCTATTGCTTTATGAAAAAGTTTTCATGACGTGAAAGTTTTACTTTTGTATTTTTATTTTTTTTTTGTTTTTTAATTCTTTTTTGTTTTTGGTTTTCACGTTTTTGTAAGTAACGCCCTCTGTGTTGCTTTTCAATTTCAATATAAGCTGACCGAAACGAATCCTTGAAAGGGCCATATCCTTGTAAACATTTTGATACTGAATGAATGTCATGTCCTTTCGACAACCAAACTTGTACAAAAGTAAATTAATTTATCTTTGTTTTGTTTCTCTTTTATTTCACCACTTCTACTCTTCTCATACATTTATTTGTATTTATTTTTGTTGCAGTGACTGCCGTGTTGTTCGTGACCCACAGACACTCAAGTCCAAAGGATATGGATTTGTTTCGTTTGTCAAAAAGACAGTAAGTCCATCCGATTACATGAATTTTCAATCAATTTTCTGACATTTCGTATTTTCTTTTTTGTATTTTCTTTCCCCTTTTTTTTACAACAATTAAAACATAGGAAGCTGAAAGCGCTATTACCGCTATGAATGGCCAATGGCTAGGATCACGGTCAATCAGAACAAATTGGGCAACACGTAAGCCGCCTGCAAGTAAAGGTGATCGTAAGTATAGTAATAATTTAGAATTAGAGGAAAAACAGCAGTAGTTGCACTTTATAATGCACCTACTACTATTTTTGATGTCAGGGCTTTTTGTTTTACAACATACAAATCTATGTATATTTTTATTCATTTTCATTTATTGATATGATTTGATTTAATTAGATTCAAAGAGATGAAAAAGTTATGAATATACACTCCTATTGTGTGTAGAGAAAAAAAGAGCTTAATGAATGATAACACGCCCAAGGTTATATACATACATCGAAAGGTGAATAGAATTTTGTTTTTTATTTTAATATATTTTTTTTTTTTTAATTCTTAGTTAAATTTTTCTTATATACTTTTTCTTATTCAAATTTTTAAATTTTAACAATATTTTTTATTCTTTTTGATTCTACTTTATTTTATTTAATTTTAAATACAAATTTTCATGCACTCATTCGAATTTTGTATACTTTTTTTAAAATTTATTCTAAGAGTAGTAGTTACTGAAAACATCTTTAAAACACTTTTGTTTGAGGGTGTTCAGAAGTTCGTTCCGGTAGTTCGAAAGAGATCGTCTTTTAAATCTCCCTGGTTTAATAAAAGACTTAAGAATTTAGAAAATGTAAAAAACAAGGCTTTAAAGAGATGTAAGGTAACAGGCAAATCTGAAGATAGAATTCGTTTTATGCAACTGCGACGGGAATTTGATTTTTTGAGTAGATTTCTATATTCACAATATATTAGTTCAGTTGAAAGGAATATCAAATGCAACTCGAAATCTTTTTGGGTTTTTTTAAATTCAAAACGCAAAAGTTCTGCGTTTCCTAGCTCTATGGAGCTTGATGGAGAGACCTCTCATAGTACTGAAGCTACATGCAATCTTTTTGCTAAGTTTTTTCAAGCGAATTATAATATAGACATTATACCTAATAGTGAAAACCTGTATAATGATATTAGTTCTCAAGTTGATTTTAATGTGTTTTCTCTATCTGATCAAGAGGTATTTGACGGCTTAGCTTCTCTTGATGTTAATATAAAAGCTGGAGTAGATTTGATTCCTCCTCTTTTGATATCGGAATGTGCTGTTTCGCTTTGTAAAGTACTAAAAATTATTTTCAATAAATCGCTCCATTCTGGGGTTTTTCTAGAAGAGTGGAAAATATCATCCATCAGCCCTATTTATAAAAGTGGTCTCAAGCACTTAATTAAGAACTATAGACCAGTCTCAAAACTTTCAGCGATTGCAAAACTTTTTGAAAAGTTGGTGTTCAATAGACTTAGTTTCACGGTGAAAGACATAATATCTTCGAGACAGCATGGATTTTGTAGTGGTCGCTCCACTACTACGAATTTGTGTCTGTTTACAAGTTTTTGTTTATCTGCTTTGGAAAAAAGAATGCAGGTCGATGTTTTGTACACGGATTTTGTGAAAGCGTTCGATAGAGTCCATCATAGACTTCTATTAAGAAAGTTGGAGAGAATGGGATTCAGATTCGGTTTTCTTCAATGGTTAGAATCTTATTTGTCAAATCGAAAACAGATTGTTAAAATCGAAGGCAATCAATCCTTTTTTATTGAAGTCTTATCGGGACTGCCTCAGGGAAGTCATTTGGGACCCCTCCTTTTCAATCTTTTCGTCAATGACATTCCGAACTGTCTGCAATTTTCTAATTGTTTGATGTTCGCAGATGACTTGAAACTATATTCCCAAATTTCTTCAGTTGAAAATTGTGTTAACTTTCAAAAAGATATAGATGCGTTTTTCAATTGGTGTAAATATAATCATCTCGAGCTAAATATCTCTAAATGTAAAATATTTAGAGCTTCTCGTACAACACCTAAAGTGCTGTTCAGTTACAGTCTCGGCAATGAAAGTCTTTCAACCGTTAGTGAAATAAAGGACCTTGGCGTTATTTTTGACACTAAGTTTTCTTTTTCTGAACACATACATTTTATTATTTCAAAAGCGAATTCGTTGCTAGGTTTTTTAAAACGCAACACGGGGGTATTTAAAGATAGTTATACTCTGAAAACGATTTACATATCTTTAATATTACCCATACTGGAATACTGTTGTGTTATTTGGTCTCCTTTTTATCAAAATTCCTCAGACAGGATCGAAAATATTCAAAGAAGATTCACGCGCTTTGCTTTAAGGAATTTCAGGTGGTCAGATGGTTTTCCCAATTATGGCTCTAGGTGCGCACTGATAGATTTAAAATCTTTAAAAAGCCGTAGAGAAACCCTTGGGGTTCTTTTTATCAAGGACATACTCAATGGTAAAATAAAATCTCCGGACTTACTAGCTCTTATGTCTTTTTATGTTCCTGAGAGACATCTAAGAAATAGGGACGTTCTCTTTTTGATTCCTAGTCACAGGACGAACTATGGACTTAATGAACCCATAACTCGTAATTTATCTCTTTTTAATTTAATTCATAGTGAAGTCGACCTTCAAATGAATAGGGATATGTTTAAGAGTATTGCTTTAAACTTTTTTAATGATGTATAATGGTAAATTATAATTTAATTGTAGTCAACAGATTATGTATCCATTGATGAATAAAGAAATAAATAAATAAATAAATGAAAACATCAAAAATTACTAAGAAGAATACGAAATAATGAAAAAACATGAAGCTAAAAAATAATAACGCAATTTATAATTCCTCCTAATATATTGAACAATTATTATTTAAAACTTAATCGAATCTAGGTATTTGAAAACAAATTCAAGCGTTCAACAGGCACGGCTCCTATTAAATATGTTAAATAAGACATTTCAAAAGTTGTTAAGCTTTAATGTCACTCAATGACACAAAGAGTTATACCAAAAAGTACTAAACTCATTTAAAACGTTGCTTATAATGCTTATACGTTTTAATCTCCTTGGGTCTTTTCCAGGACTCTTCATGAGCTTCAAGATTAGAGTTGGTGTTAAATTAATAATTAATATAAAATATTTCTACACAAAAAATATGATTGCAACCATTTACTAAAGGGTGATTCACCGTAAGGAATGATTTCTTATCTAAAATAAGACACATGCATTTGAAAAAGAACTTCAAATTTTATTTATTAATTAATGGCATTTAATTTTTCAAAATTATAATATTGTATTTGCCACGATTAAATTCTGAAGGTCTAATATTGGGCGAATGGTTTAAACATAGCGACTGGTATCTTGCAAAAAGAATGGATAGTGCCCGATCTAAGAAACCAATTTACTTTGGGAAGCCGTGAAATTAAGTGCTCATCAAAATTATTTCTCAACCAAGTCCATTGTTTCAATCACTGTATAGCTCATGTCGCCATTTTTTTTAAGGATACCATGTGTGTGATAATGAATTACATATTCGGTAATATACAAATATAACGATTCCAACAGCCATAACTGAACAAAATTTTCTACGGGTTATGTCATTGAGTTTTTCTTAAGCACATTCACTGAAAATACGGTTCCAATTTTGTTTCCATACTGATTTTCCATAGGAAATTGAAAATTAAACCTCATGCTCAATCATCCGATAAGTTTTAGTTGTTTTCCATTAATTAGTTGTTTTGGACGTTCAGTCCAATTCCTTGCTGTTATAAACAATGTCTTTACCGTTTTTTAGATACGATAAATATTATTATAGACTGCTGAACTTGTCAGTCAAAGATAGGATAATAAGATAGGAAAAAAGTTTAGAAAATTTAATTTTTTACTTTTAATTTAATTTTAAAAAATTGCTGAGTGCAGCGCATTTTCTGTTTTCTATTTTTAAAAAAATTGAGTATACCTATAAGTTAACTGTTTGAAACAAAAGTTCCAGAAAATCGCATTCTTGAAAATTTCGATAAAAGGTGCTTACATGATTATAGGTATAAACAAAGTAATATTTGTCCTTGAGCTACCTTTAATTACCAATCAGAAACGTTACTACTTTATGACACTTTGTACAGAATTTTATGAAGAAAAAAGCTAGTTTCTAGAGTCCTTTCTCTCATTTAGAAATTTACCCTTTTTATAGCACTATTTAAGTGGAATACAATTATTAATATCGACGTTTTAAAATTTAATTTGTTTTAAATTTTAATTTACAGTTTGTGTTTTCAGAATCAGAAGCCAAATTGATAGCTTTGTACGATTGCTGAACGTTTGTTTAAAATTTGTTGGAAAATATGTTAAATTTGTAAAGTGCAACAAAAAAATAAATTAATTGCGGTTTTATACTAATTCCCTAAAACTTTTTATTAAAGATAGCTATTTTTTATCTTAAGTTCAAATTTCTATCACTTTTTTTAACAATTTTTGGATTTGGAAAAAACAAGTCAAACATTATGTATGTACATTGTGGATTCGAAATAATCATTTTTTTTGGGTTAAGTGTTCAATAATTTCACAAAATGATTTGAAAAAAAAAAAAGAGGCTGGGATGCGACCCACACTGATAACTTCCCATCCCGTCTGTCGATTTGTCTTGCTTAAAAGTTTTTCTATATGTATCAATTTTTTCCAAATTTGCGTACTATTTTTTGTAGATTTTATTTTTTTATGAAAAAACGGACTGTTGAATTTTTATAAAAAAAAAATGACTGAATATCGAAAACAATATTTTCTGTGAAATAAAATAAGTTTGAAGCCAATATTTATAATTTTTGAAAAGATATTTGAGTCGAAAGTAAATTTTTACCAAGTTTTAATATTGTTTTTTTTTAGGTTTTTTTTTTTTTTGTAAAAAAAACTGTCAATTCGATTTTTCTTAAATTGTATCGAATGTTGAAAACAATATTTCTTATAAGTTAAAATTAGTTAGAAGCTATTATCTCAAATTTTTGAAAAGATATTTGAGTCGAAAATCAATTTTTACCAACTTTGAGTAATGATTTTTTTAGGTTTTTATTTTTTATAAAAAAACTGTCAATTAGATTTTTCTCAAAACTTAATTAGATGTCAAGAATATTATTTTTCGTTGCACAAAATTGTTTTGGAGATGAAATCATATTTTAGTCGTAAAACTTTTGAGGTGACAACATTTTTTTTCAGTTTTTTTGATTTATAAAAAAAATTGTTAATTGGATTTTTTTTTAAATATACTTCTTTTGTATCACGTTACAATATATAATATAAAATTTAATTCAAGTCTCTAGCGTCATTGGTTCATGAGATATTTAGGGTTAACCCAAATGTGTACCTTTTTTTAAACTGCTTTCTGCCTTATTATCTGTACCTATAACAAAATTTATTTGGCTTTTTTATGGTACCTCACATATATTTATTTGACTGTCTTACTAGGCCACCCAAGAGAAATAAAAAAAAATAGACTTTTTGGGGATATTTTTTTAATAAAAAACTACAAAATATATCAAAATCACAATAATTGGGTTTTATTAAACGTATCATTGACGGCTTCAAATCTAATTTGTCGCCAAAAACCTTACGGTTCCTAGACCACAGCTTAATATAAGCCTCTGCTAGGTAACAGTTCACAGTCGTGTACTTGGGAATAAGAGAGCTGATGAGCTGTGAGGATTGGTACAACACTGAACCAATCCAGTATAGACTCAGCCATAGACACCCCATTCTGCGAATTAAAACGGATCATTGGTAACAAGATACCCTAAGAACACAATGAAAGATGGGAAATCCTTAAGACCTGTGTTACGAACAGGAAATAATGGCCCAAATTTGAAAAACAAACTAGACTAAAAATCTTTACTATTTCCTGTAAGCATTATGCCACTGAATCCCAGTACTATACTACACAAGAAACAAATTCCAAATAAATATTTAAAAAAGCAGCCTATTATTCTTCATTAAAACCTCTTAATGACTCAACAACACAACCCATAATATCAAAGGTTTAATCACTCTTTTAAGGAAGGTCAATACTTTAGAGTATCACTGTAGTTCTTCTTTCATCTAAGTTTGGCGAAACGTCATCAATCACCAGCTCATCAACCTAACTTAACCTGAATCCTTCAAATATTTTTTTTTTGAAGTGATGAATTTAAAAATATTGGCTGTGAAGCGTTTTTGCAATGACGTCTTTTTTTAAGGGTCCATGGCCTGAGTAACAGCTCCTGTAATTTGTAAATTGCAATGATTTAATGATTTTTGTATTGTATATAATAACTGCTTGAAAAGTACATCGAATGTTTTAAATCCATTGATTTTTAGTCAAATACCACTTCTACAAAGAAAAATATATATATGTACTAGCTGACCCGACACACGTTGTTTTGTCATATAAATAATGTTTAGGGAATATTTTGCTAGAAATACTTAACTTATTATAAGTGTGTAAGGATGTGGTATATAAATGGAAGAGATATAGAGCACTGTAAACGGTGACAATATATTAAAATAACAAATCACCAAACAATTTTTTTTAATTTATTAAAATTAATTCTTTAAAATTATAAACATATCGCTAATTATGAAAATACTCCAAAAAAACAATATCAATTCCTTAATGCAACAGAGTGAACAATATTTTTTGTGATCCCATCTTTTCCCAATACAAACAAACTGGATTGTTTGTCCACTCGAGAGCACGCCACGTATAGTTGTCCGTCTGAAAAACATGAAGTGCTCAAATCTATGCCGCAGACAGACATCGTTTGGCCTTGAGACTTATTGATAGTCATTGCAAATACCAATCTAGTTTGAAATTAAAGGCTTTTGAATTGAATTGGCACATCTGTGGGTATAATAGGGATTCGCGGTAATAATATATTTTCACTTTGGAATTTGCCATTAGGAATTATGGCTTCGAAAACATTTGTCATCAATTTTTTAATTACTAATCGCGCGCCGTTGCACTACTGTGGTGGGTTCAAATTACGAAGCAAAATTACCGGAGATCCAACCTTAAGTTTTAAATTATGCGGTGGCATGCCTGGTAAATCCAATGAGTTCAAAAACTCAGTTGGATAATTTACAGTTTCGGTAGCATCAAAACTCTCCTGATGGTAACAAATGTTGTACGAGTATCTTGAGATTTAATTCGTTGACATCCACATTTTTTGCTGCTAAAATTGCTCTTTCTGCCAGCCACACATGACTTGTATATTGTCTGTGTACATCGGGATATATCTGGTCAATGAGAGCATCTTGTGAATCAATAATCGTGCAGAAATCGACCGGTATTTTAATGCATCCAGTTTCATCTGTAGTAACTTTTCCGTCTCCTATATCTAACAGTTATTTTGAGAATGTTGCAGCGGATGGATCTTGAAGCATTTGAATACGCATATTTACTTTCAGTTGTATTTTTTCAATATTACGCTACAGTGGCGATGATTTTAAGCACGCGTTGATCTCATTAGCGTACGTTGAACGCGGAATAATGGAAAGTGATCGTCTGAAATTACCTGCAAGGAGTAACAGAGTGCCGCCAAATAGTCTGTCGTTGTTTTTTATATCTTTCAATGTCCTGTTCGACGCCTCAAGCGAATGTTTGGGTGCGATAGTGCATTCATCCCAGTTTATCATTTTACACTGTTTCAGCACTGTGGCCATGGATGATTGTTTTTTTATATGGCACACCGCGTTTGGGTTATTTTGAATATTTAGTGGTAGTTTAAATACTGAATCAGCTGTTCTGCCTCCATCCAATAAAGTTGCCGCAATCTCAGAAGATGCAACAGACAATGCGAAAACATTATTTGATCGTATTTTAGAAAGAATTAGCGAAATAAGGTATGTTTTGCTAGTTCCACCTGGTGCATCCAAAAAAAGGAATCCATATCTTCCTGCCGAAACTGCGAGCATGATGTGGTCATAAATGCTTCTTTGTTCTTAAATCATTAGTGGGACATTGCGAGCAACAATCGCTGCCATTTCTACAATATTGTATTGTAGTTCACGATTCAATTCAGTGTTTATTAAATCAGATGCATTTCTATTTGGTGAATGCATCACGAAATGACTGAGTGGGTAAGTTGGCAATGATAAATGCAAAGATCCTCAATAGCAATCAATGCTTTATTGTACATAGCGTCACTGAATATACTATCGTAAGATCGTTGCACCGTGTACGATGTTGATGCAAATAAACCACAGCACTTAGGAATATACAAAATATATAAAAAATAGATAAAAACCAATGTATATGCAAAATTTCATTGACATTGGTTAAGCCGTTTCGGAGGAGTATGGCAACTAACACTGTGACAGGAATATTTTATATATTAGATATACCTACCTATTCTAATCTAGTTTTATCAAATATAACAAAATTCAGTATTAAGATAAAAGCGTTTAAGGTTTTGAATAGTAGTAAATCATGAGTGATTTTTAAGACATTGTATTATTCGGTTTCAAAAAAGGAAAAAAAAAAACACTTTAAAATGGAAAACTTTTATAGTTGGTACTATATAGCATCCAATTCTTGCTCTACTTTTTTAAACTTTTTAAAGGCAAACTCTTAAATATTTACTGCTGCTATTACAAAACAAAAATCCAATAAAACTGCATCGCTTCCCAAAATACTTAATAGTTTCTGATTATATGTGCAATCAAACACGAAACGAGCAACTATTCATCTTTTATCTGTCCCCTTTTCGGTTTTTCATTTTATGATCATACCATATACATTTCAGTCTTGGCAAAAATATCCCCTTACATATAAATTGTTGTAAAAGGACATAAATAGTAATAAGAAAGGCGCACAGCTTCAAAAGATTTTTTCCATCCAAACCGTTTACATTATTGGGAACCATATTTCATGTAATAATTCGTGAATTTTTATACAAACTTATTATTTTTTTTTTTGGTATCATATCTTCAAAACTTTTTGACTTCATAAAAATGAAAAATACCATTTTTTTGTTGTTGGATGAAAATAAAATTAAGTAATGACATCGTTTAACGCCATGACCCATTTACATAATAAACTCTTATTTCCTAAAACAACCATAGGGTCCAATAAACCCCCTTGTTTTCTTCTTTTCTTTGTTTTAAGTCCATAAACTCAAGAGTTCTCATTTTTATTTTTTTGAGTTGAAGTGGAAGTGGAAATGCCCACTCAAGTGCCTATTTCCTTTTCTCGTCTATAATATAAATATGTGTTTGTGTATGTATGTCCTTAAAGACGCATCACAATACTCTGGGTGGTAAATAGCAAAACTTTATTCAACATTTTATTAGGGTCTAATGTGTTTTCTCCTCGAGGGGGATATTTACACTCCTTTTTCTTGTTCGTATGTATTTTGTATTTGAAATTTATACTTTATACTGCCCTCAATCCCAATAAACTCATACCAATATAATATAACTCATACATATTTCCGTATTTCCGCAGACATTTTTATTTCCTTGCTCATTTACTTTTCGTATTTTATTTTCCATATTTTTTTACAGCAAACTATAAATTAAATCATTTACCATTCAAATTTTATTCATTTCTTATTGCTACACTATATATATCGTCTATATGATTTGCATGTTCCCGTTTATTCCAACTGACACCCCCGCCCCTCCCCTGCCGCTTGGTCCTTTTTCTATAATTTTTATTCGCTTTTAACACGATTTGCAAATGTTTATCCACGCACACACTCCAAACCATCAAAAGGCAGCAGAAGCAGCAGCTAAAGCAAAATATGCCAATGAAAAGGATGAAAATTCTCCAACATTTTTAACCTCAACACTTCATCACGAAGTCATCACAACAAAGAAAGTAAAAAAGGGCAAAATTCCAGAACAAAAGTAACGAGACAAAAATCGAAAAAAAGGACGAATACAAGAAGAAAAAATGCCCTATAACTTGGCTATGCTATGGTACCCCATTATACCCACATTTCCATTGCAAATGATTTATATTCGTTTATAGTCTGGGTGTCCTGGCTGCGGGGTTCGGGGTTCGGGGTTGAGGTTGAATGTCCTTCTAAGGATTTACATGGAGCCTTTCCCTTTACAGTCGTAATTCCATTCAACATGTCAAATTATTGCCCATTTCCAATGTGGAGGTTATATCGTAAAAAAGTCACCACCATAATCACCCCCATATACCCCTTCCCGTTCACGTTTCCAACCGACCAGCATTTTTTGGATATTTGTTCGTATGTACATATATTTCTGTGAGCGTAATAAACTTTTAGCATGAGATTTGGCCACAACACAGCCAGCAGAAGAAGCAGCAGCCATAACTAGCGGCCGAAGCGTGAGACGAAATCAGTTGTATATATTGAGGCGACGAATATAAAAATATATTTACAAACAAAAACGAAAAATGAAGCAAATAGGCAGCGCAGCGAGTGCCCATTAAATTTTAGACCCAAATTTTATTTTATGATTTTCAAATGGGCTATTTGACAAAAAAAGGAGAAAAATAACACAAGCGGTTCATTGTATATTGTACAGTACACACTACACATCCACCCCACCGCCGCCGATGCTGTCAAAAAATGAATAACTTTTTCTCTGTTGGTCGCTGTCGCTGTCACTCCCCCTTCTACCGATATAAACCTACATGCTACACGCTATATCTTCCTACTCTATGTGACCATGCATCCAGGCCAAGAAGAGGATGGATTCATGCCAGCCATTAAATAGAACACTTAACTTAGAAAAAGAGCATTGCTTTTGCTTGGCAAGCCTCTCTTGGGGTTAATATTTAAACATAAGGTCGTGTGAGCTGATTTTCGCATAAATTCTAAAAGTACATTTTCTGTTCTCGTTGGTTTTTTTTTTGTTTTATTTCAAAAATTTCGTTTTTCCGAATATGGTTTTTTTGTCGGATGAGTGCGTGAATTGGAAATTGCTTATGACTTTTAGCATGAAAAGTAATAAAATTTATTTAATAGGATAATAAAATATGGAATCTTTATGTAAGAACGTAATATAATCTATATATGTATGTATATGATATGTGCTCATATGCCTATGTCTAAAATAGATTACAAGACTTTGGAAACTTTAGGGATGAAAATGGTCATTGCCTTTTCAAAGTGTTTTCAACACATTTTTGTATTGATGAGTAACATCTGAGAAAATTTTACTTTTATCGACTGAATTTTTAAATTGTTCAATGGAATGAAACTCTACAGGTTGAAAATTCGGAAAATGTGAAACAATATCAATCTTGAATAGAATAGAAAAAGGGGATTCGGAAGGTTTGTGTTTTATGTTTTTTATCGGCAATCTAAACATAAAACCTTAACCACAATCTTCAAATTCTCAAGGTAAAAACATTAAATAGAAGTTATACACTTCTTCTAGAATCAAAAAAATAACAACTTTCTACAAAATTCTTACAACGTTCAGTGCTGGCTTCAAATATTTTAGAAAAATTACATGGAATTTAAAGTTGAAATCAGATTTTTGACAGAGGAATTTATAAATATTTGTGAATACTTTTCAAATGCAAAAAGAAAATCTGCATTTGCCATGCGGAAAAAGTCACTATACAATCAGAAATGACACCCAAAGTAATATAAAATATTATGTATTTACTTTAATCCACCTTTCACAGTTAAAAAGTTTCTAGATGTCCGTGATAAGCTTGTACAAGTCAATTATTCATTTAAAGAGGTTTAAAAGAAATGGATTTAATAAGTTACCTATGTTCAAAAACCAAACAAGTAAGTTTTTTTTTTTTTCTAGAAGGACACATTTGGTTATCAATTAAGGCTGTTATAATACTTGTCTATAACTGTATCAAATATGGAGTCAATTTATTTGAGCAATTGTCACTGCCAATGTTGTGGTTATATTTTACAACTTCTTATACAGTATTCCCCGCTTATTTGCACTGACCATTTTGTCAAATTTTTCGGTCAATTATTCGGGTGGTTCAATTAGCGAAACCCCGCTTGATTAACATCCCAGAAATTTACTCTATAAACATTTCAGTGTCAACTTAATTTCGGCGTCTGTTAGTTCGCCATAACATGATATGTTATGTCATCACATGCCAAATAAGCATTAAAATCTGCATTGTTCTCCAGAACGTTATCTATGACCACGAGATCATTTTCCGGCTGCTCTTCTTCTTGGATACCTTTAACAAAAGAACTTGCAAATGTAGGTTTAGTAGTAAAATATTTCCAATATTACCTTTCTAAAACAATTTCTTATAGTAGAAGGTGTTATAAGCCACAAACAATGTTTGCTTATGTGCATTGCTTGCAAAGATGTGATCGACTTCGAAAATTCTTCGATAGTCTTGCCATGTTCGTTGGCTGTAATTTGTTTCCTTATAATATTTTGCTGATAGTAAGCTTTGAAACAATAAATAATGCCTTGGTCAAGGTGCTGAATGATTGACGTTGTATTTGTGCGTACAAACTGCACGTTTATATTTTTTAAATCGTCCAACTTCTTATGACAGGCAGCATTGTCGACAAAAAGAATTATTTGTCTGTTCTGCATTATCATTTGTTCGTCAAATTTATATAAAATTTGGGCTCATAAATGTTGGGTCATACATGCCTTTTTGTTGGAGAAATATTGCAAAGGTACAACCTTATTTTTGAAACACCTTGGCGTTTTGGTTTTTCCAATCACAATCATTTTTTTGTCCGTTTTTCTGCTGCATATTTTTAAGATCAATAAAGCGAATAATTCAACTAAGCGGGGTTCAATTAACCGTGTAAAACAGCTTTGCTACTAGTACGGGAAATTTTCGAAGCCAATTTTTTCGATCAATTAAGCGGGATGTTCAATTAAGCGAGGTGCAACTAAGCGGAGATTACTGTACTTGATATCTCAATTCACATAGAAGTAAACAAAAATTGCTCAGAAATGAGGAGTTGATGGTTAGAGAGTCTTGTGGCTAGTTCTGTTCTTGTGAAGAAGGCAGATGCCACATTTACCTAAGAGTAAAACACAAACACTTTGTTGTGGTAGATTTTTCTGGCTTAGCCACTAACATATTTAAAATATTTCAATTTCAATGAAAAAAAAAATGTTACCTCCCTTCTAAACTTGTACATTTTCTGTCGTGCTCACAACCGTTCATCTATCGTTACTTGTAGATGTGACTTGTACAAAAAAATGTATAAAAGTTGGTAAAAATTGTATTTTCCACGTAAATATCTTTTCAAAAATTTGAGTCATTGGCTTCAAACTAATTTCATCTTATAAAAAATATTGTTTTCAACATTCTATAAAATTTTGAGACAAATCGAATAGACAGTTTTTTTTACAAAAATCAAAAACCTAAAAAAAAATTAATAAAAGTTCGTAAAAATTGATTTTCGACTCAAATATCTTTTCAAAAATTTGAGGTAATAGCTTCTTACTACTTTAAACTTATAAAAAATTTTGTTTTCAACATTAGGAAGCATTTTGAGAAAAATCCAATTGACAGTTTTTTTACAAAAAATAAAAACCTAAAAAAAAAAATTAATAAAAGTTGGTAAAAATTGATTTTCGACTCAAATATCTTTTCAAAACTTTAAGATATTGGCTTTAAAGTACTTAAACCTTTCAAAAAATATTGTTGTCAACATTCAGTAAAATTTTGAAAAAAATCGAATTGACAGTTTTTGTACAAAAAATTAAAAACCTAAAAAAATTAACAAAAGTTTGTAAAAATTGATTTTCGACTCAATATCTTTTCAAATATTTGAGATAATGGCTTCTAACTATAATTTTAACTTATAAGAAATAATGTTTTCAACATTTTGAAAAATGTTGAGAAAAGTCGAATTGACAGTTTTTTTTACAAAAAATAAAAACCTAAAAAAAATTAATAAAAGTTGGTAAAAATTGATTTTCGACTCAAATATATTTTCAAAACTTTGAGATCTTGGCTTTAAAGTACTTAAATCTTTCAAAAAATATTGTTGTCAACATTCAGTAAAATTTTGAAAAAATCGAATTGGTAGTTTTTGTACAAAAAATTAAAAACCTAACAAAAATTAACAAAAGTTGGTAAAAATTCATTTTGGACTCAAATATCTTTTCAAAAATTTGAGATAATTGCTTCTTACTAATTTTAACTTATAAGAAATATTGTTTTCAACATCCGATTTTGAGAAAAATCGAATTAACATTTTTTTTTTACACAAAATAAAAACCTAAAAAAAAACAATACTAAAACTTGGTAAAAATTTATTTTTGACTCAAATAGCTTTTCAAAAATTTCAAATATTGGCTTCAAACTTATTTTAATTTACAGAAAATATTGTTTTCGATATCCAGTAATTTTTTTACAAAAATGCAACAGTCCGTTTTTTTCATAAAAAAATAAAATCTACAAAAAAGAGTACGCAAATTTGGTAAAAATTGATACATATAGACAAACTTTTAAGCAAGACAAATCGACAGAATGGATGGGAAGTTATTAGTGTGAATCGCATCCCAGCCTCTTTTTATTTAATTAAATCACACACAAAAACTCAAAATATTAAAACTAAATATTTAAGTTTCTTGTTGGCTGACATTTCTGCTTTTGAAAAAAAAGGAAACTATAAAATTAAAACTGAACGGAGGTAAAATCTTTTATTTAAATTATTGGCATCCATTTTTAAAGCTAGATACTTACAGTTTTTAACCTTGCATTCAGTTCAGTCAAGAGATTGCAGATGACGCAGACAAAAAATAAGTGAAAAGAAGTATCAAAGGTGACACCAGGGGTCCTTTAGGAGGATATTATAATGAAAAGAGGGATATTTCGATAACAATTTCTTCTAAAAATTAATAAAATGGAGAAACGAGCATTACCAAAAATCTAGTGTTTTAAATTCAATATTATACAATTTAACCATCATTATTATATTTAAGTTTTCCACTCAATTAGGTAAAGTATTTAAAAACATTTAAAATTAAGCTAATATACTGTTTGAATTTCCTTCAATTACCATGTCCTGTCGTATAGGTGTGTAGGTCTCTTGTTTCATTTATATTGTTTTAACTTTGTTTTGTCTTCTTTTTTTATATAGCATTTTCTTGTTTTATTTTCTTATATTTTTCTTTAATTAAAAGATATTTCTCATATTTAAACTTGTTGCTTTTTTGTACATTCATTTAAACGTATGTATGTAACTATAAACAAAAAGTTACACCCATCTTAAAAAAGGAAAAAAAAAAGGATAATAAGTATATAGAACAACCCCATTAAGAATGACATAATACCTCAGTAACAATGCTCTCCCGCTTACATGTGTCATTTCGCCTGCTAGCAGGCAGTAAATTCTACATTCGCTGCTTCTGGTACTACGTACATATAAGTATTACCAACCCTATACTTATCTAGACATTTTTTCCATGTTCCCTATCCTTCACTTAATTTATCTGCAGTCCTTAACACACACAAACATACTATAGTACCAACTAAGTAGTATAATATACAAAAATACATTGCATGCTGCAACATGTAATTTTATAAAGAAGAAAAATAATAATAATAAAAAGGAACAGAGAAAAAAATTTAAAAAAAAAATGTATAACAATAATAAGAAAATGCACGTATAGGTTCATATCATAGCTACACTCAATTTTTGCTTTACGATATTTTTTTTAATTAAAGGCTTTTTTCAATCTGGCTCGTAACTGGGGAGAATACAACAACAAAAATAAAAAATCTATTGCATGTTTTGCTTCAATAACATTTTTGCACCAAACAAAAAAAAATCTCTGCCACATTTTAATAGTTAACCAAAAACAAGAATAAAAAAGAAATTACACATAATAAATCCAACACGCGAAGGATAACACTAAACTGGCATTATATACATTTTTATTTTATTTTTCTAAAAATGTTTGTACATACAAAAACAAGGATTTTATATAACGAGCATAATTAAGTGTGATATACATACATAATAATATGTAGGTTGAAAATAAATTTAAATCTAGAAATTATTTATATAGCTATTTTTCATTTTTTAATCTATAAACTAAAAAATATGTATAACTCTCATTAATTTGCACTTTTAATTAATAAAAATAATCAATAATAATCTTTTATAGGGAATTACTTATAATATATCAGAGTTCTGTTAGAAATTTTAAAATAACCATAATTTTTGAACAAACATTCGTTTCTATTTACCCAACAATGACCATGTTTTTATTTAATTTTTTTCAATTTTAGAAAACATCAAGCCATTGACATTTGATGAGGTCTACAACCAGAGCAGCCCATCGAACTGTACAGTCTATTGTGGCGGTGTAAATAGTGCTCTAACTGCCCTCACCGAAGAGATCCTTCAGAAGACGTTTTCGCCATACGGATCGATACAAGAGATTCGAGTCTTCAAGGACAAGGGATATGCTTTTGTACGGTAAGTTGAAGAGTCTGATAGATGTTCTATGTTATATGTGCTTATGGCTCTTATAGTCATCCTGTATCCTTAATGTCTCTAACTTTGATGTATAATAATTCAATTTCATTGCAAAACACACAAAAAACTCGTGTCTATGTCAACACCCTTGGACCGGAACTGTGAACCCACCATCAAAATCTACAACTACCACATTGAATCTATATTCCATATACGATGGCCACGACGATGATGATGATGACGACGACGACGATAACGACGACTACGACGAATGACTATGATGATGATGATGATGGGGAATATCCTGGGCGCATCTCATACTCGTTTCCTCGTCCTCGCTCTCGTTTTTTAAATGTATATATATATATATATTATAAAAACAACAACTTTATGTGTGGGTGGAATACTAAAACTGGAACTGGATATATAGATTTTCAACAAAGGAAGCCGCCACTCATGCAATTGTCGGTGTGCACAATACCGAAATAAATGGTCAGCCAGTGAAGTGTTCGTGGGGCAAGGAGAGCGGCGATCCGAATAATGCCCAGACAATTACCAGTCAGGCATTAAATCAAACCGGATTCCCGTATGGTGTTGGGGCTGCGGCGGCGGCGGCCGCTGCTGCATATGGCCAGCAATTGGCTGGCTGCTGGTATTCACCAACACCAACATATCCAGCATCATCGGCAGCGGCTGCGGTCACGCCAACGGCTGCATCGGTGCAAAATCAATTTTTGCAAGGAATCCAAGGATATCATTTTGGTCAATACGGCGGATACCAACAGGGATATATGGGGTATGTATACAAAAAGAATTCACATATCTATCTATATGTATGTACATATACACAAAGTTATATTTTTCTATGTTCGGCTATTTCACCATAGCTAGAAGGAGAAGCACCATGAAGCACAGCCATAGAGGCTATACTGAACAGAACTCATGTTCTATATGTTCTCTCTCTCCAAAACCGTTTATTTTTAACTTGGCTTTGAAATTTTATGCTCTGTGCTTGTTTGCTATTAGATTTTTCCTGTTTTTTGAACATTGAATTTTTGTAGGTTCCTTTTTTTTTTTTAATTTTTATATTAGTTTTGTTTTTG
This sequence comes from Eupeodes latifasciatus, assembly GCA_920104205.1. Lineage (NCBI taxonomy): Eukaryota > Metazoa > Arthropoda > Insecta > Diptera > Syrphidae > Eupeodes > Eupeodes latifasciatus. The sequence continues at coordinate 368,466,814 of OV049924.1, read as the reverse complement.
TTTTTTTATGTGAATAAAGGTAGGAGGTATGTAGGTTTTCTGTCTGGGACTTTTCTAATGAAACTTTATTTTGCCTACCGGCATTAGCAGACTATAGAATTATCCATAAAGTCTTTAACGTTGGTCACATTAAATTGCAATAAATTGCATGTAGTGTTTTTCAGACCAAATAATGAACGAAAAGAATATAACCATTTATCGGGTGATTTTTTAAGAGATTGAGAACTTTTTTAAAAAAAAAAACGCATAAAATTTGCAAAATCTCATCGATTCTTTATTTGAAACGTTAGATTGGTCCATGACATTTACTTTTTGAAGATAATTTCATTTAAATTGCAAATTGCATGATCTTGGTGGCCAACTTACCGGTCCATTCCTTGAGATGAATTGTTCTCCGAAGTTTTCCCTCAAAATGGCCATAGAATCGCGAGCTGTGTGGCATGTAGCGCCATCTTGTTGAAACCACATGTGAACCAAGTTCAGTTCTTCCATTTTTGGCAACAAAAAGTTTGTTAGCATTGAACGATAGCGATCGCCATTCACCGTAACGTTGCGTCCAACAGCATCTTTGAAAAAATACGGTCCAATGATTCCACCAGCAGCGTACAAACTACACCAAACAGTGCATTTTTCGGGATGCATGGGCAGTTCTTGAACGGCTTCTGGTTGCTCTTCACTCCAAATGCGGCAATTTTGCTTATTTACGTAGCCATTCAACCAGAAATGAGCCTCATCGCTGAACAAAATTTGTCGATAAAAAAGCGGATTTTCTGCCAACTTTTCTAGGGCCCATTCACTGAAAATTCGACGTTGTGGCAGATCGTTCGGCTTCAGTTCTTGCACGAGCTGTATTGTATACGGTTTTACACCAAGATCTTTGCGTAAAATCTTCCATGTGGTCGAATAACACAAACCCAATTGCTGCGAACGGCGACGAATCGACATTTCACGGTCTTCAGCAACACTCTCAGAAACAGACGCAATATTCTCTTCTGTACGCACTGTACGCATTCGTGTGGTTGGTTTAATGTCCAATAAAGTAAACTGAGTGCGAAACTTGGTCACAATCGCATTAATTGTTTGCTCACTTGGCCGATTATGTAGACCATAAATCGGACGTAAAGCGCGAAACACATTTCGAACCGAACACTGATTTTGGTAATAAAATTCAATGATTTGCAAGCGTTGCTCGTTAGTAAGTCTATTCATGATGAAATGTCAAAGCATACTGAGCATCTTTCTCTTTGACACCATGTCTGAAATCCCGCGTGATCTGTCAAATACTAATGCATGAAAATCCTAACCTCAAAAAAATCACCCGATAGTTTTACAATTATTAACAATGATTTAATTTTCGTTTCCGTTTTACATTACATCTACACTATAATATTATAAAGAGGAAAGATTTGTATTTTTGTATGTAACGAATAAACTCAAAAAGTACTGGACCGATTTTAATAATTATTTTTTCATTAGAAAGCTACATTATCACGAGTAACATAGGCTATATTTAGTACTATATTACTATAGAAATCTTTAGAAATTCCTATTAAAACCAACCGAAGGTGTAAAAAGAATTAGCCATAAAATGTCTTTCATCGCATACGCTGCGAAGAGTATTAATGATAGGACAAAAAAATGTTTTCTAATTTAGTGATTCATGGTCGTTTTAATTAGCATGCATATAACTTAAATATCTGTACCTATTTATGTCTACCCGTGCGAAGCCGGGACGAGCCGCTAGTATAACATAAAATGATAGATTTTATTTAAATTTAATCAAAAAATCCTGCTATAGGATCTTTACATCAAGAAACTATCACTCAATCATTCAAGTGAATTAACAGCCAAAATAAGAACAACAGGTTAAGGTGATAATGGCGACAAAGAGATTTGTCCGAACGAAACACCCATTTTTATAAAACAATTGTATCATTTGGATATGCTGTCAAACATTTTATCCGGAAATGCTGGGTTTAAAATAATAATAATATATCGAATGAATAACAGCCAATTTGACAGGTTACAATGTTAACAATATGGCTGCCATTATCTCTCAACATTGTTAAATCGCCATTTTGGATGAATGGAAGTACCTATTCAAATTTCATCATAATAAATTTAGCATTGTAAAAGCTGTAAAAAAAAAATTAATTTGTAAGGGGTGGGTGGTAGGGTGATGGTTTTGCTAAGCGAACACAAATTCCATTCTTAAAATAAAATGCATGTATTATGCTTTTATAAGGATTACGTAGCAAAAAGTCGTTCAAGTGGCAGCCTTGGCTCATGCAATGTCCGGCAGCGAAGTATGAAAGATATGAAAAAATTGTTACACACTTACTTTTTCGCCAAAACTCAAATTTATATTTATGGATATATTTTTTTCGATGTTGTTTTTACAAAATTAGTCAAACAAAAATTTAAAAATTATTAATAACGTACGAAAAATCACATCAGCCAAATGCTGTCTATTTTTGTCAAAACACTCTTGCAAACGTTGAGACAAGTTCTTCATAGTCCTATTAAGCATTTGACGTGGAACTGCTCTAATTTCTTGGGTTATTGTCTCACTTAGGGCTTAGAGTGTACGTGGTTTGTTTGTGTATACTCGTGCTTTGAAATAGCTCCAAAAATAGTAATCACATGGTGACAAATCCGGGGATCGAGAGGGCCATTACACATTTAAATGCAATGAAATCAGATGCCCAGAGAATGTTGCTCTTAAAAACCCATTATTGCCCAATATTCAAGTTGATACGTAGTTGTCTTCTCAGTTTCGTCAATAAAAAAACACCCAGTATCTAAAGGGTGATTTTTTAGCTATTATTATCTTTTTGGAAATACTGGTTTAAACAGCTGACGCACTTTTCGTGTTTTGTTTCACAGTCAAACATCTTCAGTTTGGTCTATAATTTAACCTTGAATCGTCTTACAAACGAACAACGCTTCCAAATTATTGAATTTTATTATCAAAATGCGTGCCCTGTTAAGAAAGTTAATCGCGCGCTTTTTCCAGCGAGCGACGAAGCTCATTTTTGGCTCAATGGGTACGTAAATAAGCAGAATTGTTGATTTTGGAGTGAATATCAGCCAGAAGTATTGCAAGAGCTACCAATACATCCACAAAAAGTCACAGTTTGGTGCGGTTTATGGGCTGGTGGCATAATTGGGCCGTACTTCTTCAAAGATGATGCGAATTGTAACGTAACCGTGAGATGATATCCAACTTTTTTTTGCCCAAAATGCAAGAGCTTGACTTGCATGACATGTGGTTTCAATAAGACACGGTGACACATGCCACACAGCACGGTGAACATTTTATTTCACGTTCGGGACCGGTCAATTGGCCGCCTAGATCGTGCGATTTACACCTTTAGACTTTTTTTTTGGTACGGCTATGTTAAAGCTAATGCCTATACAGAGACAAGCCCCATTCAATTGAATGACGCATTAAAAGACAACATTGAAGCATTTATTCATGAGATACCGCCCGAAATGTTGAAAAAGTATGAAAAAATTGGACTAAGCGGTTGGACCATTTGAGGCGCAGTCAAGGTCAACATTTGCATAAAATAAACTTCAAACATTAAATTATAAGGACCGTACTATCGATTTAAATAAATATTTCATTTCATATTTATCTGAATTCTATTTGTTTTTTTTTTTTTAAGCTTTCCTATTGCTTTTAAAAAATCAACCAACAATTTAACGAAAAAAGTACGGACCAATAATGAAGTTTCGACAAATGCCACGCTAAATAGTGCTCTTGTGGGGTTTTCAAAGGGCCAATAAAGTCAGTTTTGTTTACTAACTTATTCTAATAATGATTCACCCATTTCATGGTCGTATCAAACACGACCGTGTGGCCAATTTGAAAATGATTTCGGAAACGTTTCTGTGTGTCAGTAACCGAACGGCCCGTTTAAATAAACGTATTGTAAACAAACTCACGATGCACAATAGATCAGGGCTCTATGGTTAATGAAATTGCCCATACGCATTACAATACTGTTTCCCCCACCTCGTTTGGTGCCCGTTTAAATCTTTAAAACCTCACTACCGGACCCTGTTCTTTCAGGAGCGCATTTAAATACTTCGTTGACCATTTTGAGCTGCAACTTATGGACTGCTTGGATTATATAACGACCTACTGCTGGTATCATTTTTGGATTATTGACATAATGCAACTTAAAGTTTTCACACAAATTTAAAATGCACGACTCAGGTGCATGAACTTTCTCGTGTATCCAAACAAAATTTAAAAAATAGAGTCAATATTTAAAGATGTAAAAAATACACCTTGAAAATAAGTTCATTCTTAAAAATTGAAATTTCGAAAATCGTTGGAGCGTTAATTTTTGTTTAAATTTAATTAATTGTGCATACATTTTTAATACTTTTAATACTTATCCTTGGAACTAGCTCAAGTGCACCTGGAACGCGAAGAACCCATTCAATTAGATTTCCTTGATGAAATGATTACCAAAAGTGCGCCAAAAAATATTCAAAGACGGCATTGCATACCCAAAAATAAATGGTTCAATCGAGAGTGTGAAAAAGCGAGAGAGAAGGCATTCCGGCAGCTTGATTTATACCGTAAATTCCATACAGATATATTCAAGAAAATGTACTTAGAAGCTAACAAGAATCTAAAACTAATTTGTACGAACTCGAAGAAAAATCATTTTGCTCAACTAGTACAGGAAGCTTCAAGCGCAACCAATGCAAAACAGTTTTGGAAAGCCATAAGATGTATATCTGGCCGATCCTTCAAAATTTTTGTTGTAACTTACACCCTTATATACTTAAGGAGCATTTCTTCAAACTTCTCAACCCAATAAACAACGGCCCAATAGTACAATATGCCAGCCCTCTAGTAGAAAATGACTATCTAGATAGATGCATAAGTTTGGAGGAAGTCAAAGAGGCCATTGCAAAAACAAAGTTGAACAAAGCCCCAGGAGAAAACAGAATACCTTTTGAGTGCTATAAGAGTCTTACAGAAGAGGCTTTAATTATGTTGACTTACTCTTTTAATCACGTATTTAACTTGAATAATTTACCACAAGGCTTCCGAAAGGCGATTTTGTTTCCATTACATAAAAAAGGTGACATAAATTTAGCCGAGAATTATAGAGGAATTTCCTTCCTAAACTGTTCATTAAAGATTTTTTCATCTGTTCTTTTCTCAAGACTTACAACATGGGCTGAAAAGGAGAACCTGCTTAGTGATTTTCAGGCTGGATTTAGGCAAAATCATTCAACAATCGACCAGATTTTCACTCTAATGAACATTCCACAATCGTTCCAGGACCAACATAAGAAACTGTATGCTTTTTACGTCGATTTTAAAGCAGCTTTTGATTCTATCGATAGAAGGTCACTATTTTACAAATTTTCATTGATGGGAATGTCCACAAAGATGCTAAATATTCTAAAACTTTTGTACGCGGATACACAATCAGCAGTTTGGAATGGAAAGATACTTTCAGAATGGTTTCCAACAAACATGGGAGTAAAACAGGGGTGTGTTCTAAGTACTCTTTTGTTCATTCTATTTCTTGACGACCTGAATGATGTGCTTTGCGGTGGAATTTTGTGGGCTGGAAGGAGAATTAAAGTGCTCATGTATGCTGATGATATTGTTCTCTTATCGGACACGACTCAAGGACAAAGTCGCATGATATTGGACCTTGAAGAATACAGCGCAAAATGGAATCTCACGGTGAATTTGAGTAAGTCCAAAATAATGATATTTCGAAAGGCCGGTTGACGGTATGCCCAAAATGAAAAGTGGAAATTTGCTGGTGAAGATATTGAAATCGTCAAGGAGTACGAATATCTTGGCATGAAAATATCATCAAATTTATCTCTGAAAAGTCATCTTTCCAACAAGCTTCAGCTAGCTAAAACTATAAATATATAAACTTTTTGATGCGACTTCTAAATCAGTCATGTTTTATGCTGCTCATGTTTGGGGTTACGAACAAAGTGAAGAAGTTGAAAAATTGCTTAGATTTTTTCTCAAGAGATTGTTTAAACTCCCTTCGAACTGTCCAAACTATATGCTTTTATTAGAAACGGGATTGTCGCCACTATTTACTGCAACCTTGAAGCTTCACTTTGATTATATCGGGTGATTTTTTAAGAGCTTGAGAACTTTTTAAAAAAAAAAACGCATAAAATTTGCAAAATCTCATCGATTCTTTATTTGAAACGTTAGATTTGTCCATGACATTTACTTTTTGAAGATAATTTTATTTAAATGTTGACCGCGGCTGCGTCTTAGGTGGTCCATTCGGAAAGTCCAATTTTGGGTAACTTTTTCGAGCATTTCGGCCGGAATAGCCCGAATTTCTTCGGAAATGTTGTCTTCCAAAGCTGGAATAGTTGCTGGCTTATTTGTGTAGACTTTAGACTTGACGTAGCCCCACAAAAAATAGTCAAAAGGCGTCAAATCGCATGATCTTGGTGGCCAACTTACCGGTCCATTCCTTGAGATGAACTGCTCTCTGAAGTTTTCCCTCAAAATGGCCATAGAATCGCGAGCTGTGTGGCATGTAGCGCCATCTTGTTGAAACCACATGTCAACCAAGTTCAGTTCTTCCATTTTTGGCAACAAAAAGTTTGTTAGCATTGAACGATAGCGATCGCCATTCAACGTAACGTTACGTCCAACAGCATCTTTGAAAAAATACGGTCCAATGATTCCACCAGCGTACAAACCACACCAAACAGTGCATTTTTCGGGATGCATGGGCAGTTCTTGAACGGCTTCTGGTTGCTCTTCACTCCAAATGCGGCAATTTTGCTTATTTACGTAGCCATTCAACCAGAAATGAGCCTCATCGCTGAACAAAATTTGTCGATAAAAAAGCGCGAAACACATTTCGAACCGAACACTGATTTTGGTAATAAAATTCAATGATTTGCAAGCGTTGCTCGTTAGTAAGTCTATTCATGATGAAATGTCAAAGCATACTGAGCATCTTTCTCTTTGACACCATGTCTGAAATCCCGCGTGATCTGTCAAATACTAATGCATGAAAATCCTAACCTCAAAAAAATCACCCATTATAATGAAAGCAATGTCGCAGCCCTCTAACCGTCTGACTAGGCTTGCTGTAACGCATGCTATCTCTTCCAAATCTTTGTTTTACAAAAAGTGGCAACTTTTGGCAAGAAGATACAACCTGGATCTAAATGTTACGTTTGCTAATATGGATGCTTGGAGAGAGAATTTGTATGTTATCATAAGGAGACTGGATGAAAAACTGAGAGAGGAGTTTAAAGAGCAAGCGCAGTCATCTCTTTATAGACGATATTACTGCACACTTAATTACGACTTAAATGAATCCAATTATTTTCGGGGTGAAAATAGTACCTTCATATCAACCATTTTTAGAGCAAGAGGAGAACTGCTTAACTTGAATTTCAAACCACACAGGGATGATCTTCCTTTATTTTGCACTTTATGTAACCTTGGATCACGAGAGGATTCATTCCATTTTATAGGAATATGCCCGGTTCTCAGTGAGATTAGAAGGGTTTTTTTCGACAGCTCGAAAATAACATTAGAGAGAACAACAAATATTTTAAATGGATGTGAAGGATGGAAGCCGCTTGCTGCATTCTGTAAGGAAGCTGCTAGCTACAGAGCGAAAATAATAGCAGAAGAATTTAAAAAAAAAAGTTTACCAAAAACAAAAAATACCCAACCCATGTACTAAATATTTATTTAAAAACAAAAATTGTTTCTTAAAAAAAAAACGTATTATTATAAATTGTTTTAGAAAATATTATTTTACTTACCATCTGAGGTGACGGCCAAGGCCATACCTTAAAAGGATTGTACGCTAAATAACTAATGTTAAATATGTAATCAAAATTACTTTAAAAGAAATAAATCAATCTATCTAATCTAATCTAAAAAAATCTACTTTTAAGAAATATTTTTGGTACGCTGTTATTAAGGTGTTACATTTGCATATAGTTTAAAAAACAAAAAAAACCTTATTTTCCAAGTTTGAATTCAATCGACCCAATGGATTAAGTTATACGGGCGAAGACAGGCAGACGTATGGATTTCTTACTTGACCCACTTTTTTTTACTTATTTACCATATTAAAATGTGTACAAAATTTTATACGAATGCAATACTTGCCATGTGTTTCCCTAAATATCCAAAAGGCTTAAATAGCTGCTCAAAGGCACACAAAATTGACATCACTCATGTGGTTGATAACACAATTTCGGAACTTGGAAACCCATGTCTTCATTATATAGTTTAAAAAAAGGGTTAGTAAGCATAAATCGGGAACGCTCACCTTCGACCGAAATATAATTTTGAAAACAAAAAGAAATGGCCAATGATGTAACCACTCCGCAATCCGAACCGGCATGCTTCTTGACAATAACATGTGGGTTTTCCAAACCACAGATGCAGCAATTTTGTTTGATAACGTACCTCTTAGATCTTTATTTACCGATATGTCAAAAATATAATTTCCCCCGAAAATCGTTGCATAATTTAAGCTACTCCAAGCCCCAACAGAGAATCAGTAGCTTAATGGTTGGAATTGAGCCTTCAGTTGATAAATCAGAAGAATAATTCAATTGAATTCAGAACTTTGCTCAGGATAGTGCTTGAAATGTGAGCTTTTAAAATCGATCGTGAGTTGATGTGCGTGGATTGATTCTCTTACTCTCGGTTAGATCACCCAAATTCTCGTATTGATGGGGCCATAAGTGACAATACTAGCATACCAATATCATAAGCTTGGTGCTTCATTTTGGCAAAAATTCTTTTGTGAAATCTATTGAAGTGACTCATTCCGTTCAAAAGAGCTATAATACTGACATTCTGTCAACACTGCGAACGGAAAAAGTTTTCAGGGTCAAAATAACTTATGATTTTAAAAGAAACCAATTGGCAGTCTAACCTTTAGTCAGATTTATATTTTCGTCAATTTTTCGATGAAATTTGACTCAAAATGTAGACAACAAGCCAAAGTATTGACATTTACATTTTTTATAGTTTTAAACATCATTCAAAAGCTTTACGACCTTTGCGGAGTAAGACAAAGACCTGCAAAATGTGGGTTTTTCATTAAGGTAGATGCCATTTGTTATTAAGATTTAAGAATGCCTTTTTTTGAAAATAAAAAACAACTAAGCAATTAAAAATAATTTAAGAAGAAAGCAGTAATCGTGGCATGATGGCTAGTGCGTTCGACTGTCATGCCAGAGGTCTTGGGTTCGATCCCTGCCTGTGCCACCTAAAGTTTTTTTCACGGGTCTCTTGCGAGGAATTGACAAATTCTCCAAGAGTAATTCTTGTCACGAAAAGTGCTTACTCAAATTAGCCGTTCGGATTCGGCTTAAAACTGTCGGTCCCTTCCATCCCTGACAACAGTAATCGCACACAGGAATGGTTGAGAGTTGTAAGTCGCTAGGCCCTAGTTCTCAACAGACTGTTGCACCACCCAATTTTAAAGAAGAAAGATATTTCTCGTGTAGAAATGTTATAACTCGGGAACAAGCGTTTTGAAAATTGACGGCCCAAAATTAAAAATCTTGCTTTTATCTCGTCTCTTCTCGGTCACCTCTGTTTTGTGTGGAATGACACTTAGGTACTTTTGGTATCGTTCCCCTCTTTTTTCAATTCAAACTACATATTTTTGGCAACATAGATTCTTAGCATTATTTATTTTTTCCATAATCAATTATAAAAAGTCACTCCAGAAAATCCAAAGTAAATTAATTATAAATTTAAGTTTACTGAAGAACCTTCCATAATTATGCATGTACGAGTATTTATAAAAATACCAATAAAACTTAAATTTCGTAAAACGTGAACAATTTTTAACAACAACAACAAAAGAAAATAAAAGAACCAACTTGTATTTTTTGTTTTATTATTTTTTGAATATAATTAAGTTGTAATTGTAATTAAGTGGTAACCGTGCGCGTAGTACAAATTTTCTGCTCTTAACATGCCTCTTTCATACACACGAACCAACACGTTAAGATACAAAATTTAATAGCTTTTTTTATTATTGTTTTTGTATGGACTTGTAATGTTAACTTCTCTACATAGCTAGCATACTTTCCATACCTTCCTTTCCTCAAAAATAAACCCACGCATTGTGTACAAGGAGTACAAAAACATCCTTGCTATTTGCAATTTTTTCAGTTTTTTTTTTTTGAATAAGTAAAGGAAAATTTAAATGATATAAAAATCAAAGCACATGGATGCGGTTAGTGGAAAAAACCTTCTCCCGCCATGTAAGAGCTCTTGTTGTTAAACAAATTCCTTTTTATCTCTGTGAAACTATGCCAGTCACTCTTGACAACCCCTTCTTTTTATAAAAAAAAAAGCTCACGAAGCCAAGCAATACGTTACGTGCGTGCTCTTTAAACACGCACTCCCAATGACGATGGCATATTGTAAATTTATAATTTCTTTTTCCTTTTATTTTATAATATTGCAATTAAAATGCGAGTCTCGTTTATTGATCTCACGCATCAGTAATACAAACCCATCACATACTTCCCTCGCATAGGTACAATATTATATAAACTTACAATTTTATTATTTTGTTTGTATATTTTCAGAATGGGGGTGCAGATACCAACAACATGGCAAGGGGTTGCAACTCAAGCACAAATATCCCCAGCACAACAATTGGCGACCGGAGTTGCTGGTACTGGCATCCCTCAAGCAACGGGGGTGGTAGCCTATCCAATTCAACAGTTTCAAGTAAGCCCACAGGTATGTAAAAGCACTATTCCCACAAATTCTACTCGACCATTGTATAATCCTTACGAAATACCTAGTAATTTTGTATGCACATCATATTTAAATAATAAAAATGCATGCTTGCGAAACTTTTACTCAAATAATAAAAAATAAAAATATTAACAAAAAAAAAAACAAAAAAAAAACTAAGGTACTTACTTAAGGCCAAAAAAAGAACATAACAAATATTTTTAATTCTTGAATTGAAACTTATACAAACTCTTCATAATAATCGTATACTTATACATATAAATAAATTATTATTATTATACGTACGTCATCTTTGTTTGTTACTTTTCTTCTTAATAAAAAATATTTTCTTAACTAAGCATTTTTATAACTTTGAAAATTTGCTCTCATATTTAACTGTTTTTCTTCCTCTTCTCTTTGTTTGTTTTTTTCACATCAAATTTACTAAGATTTCGCTTTTGTCATTACCAAGTAACTTTAGCATTGAAAACTAAAAAAAAAAATATTATTATTATTATATTTATGAATTTATACATTAATAAAAAAAACCTGCATTATTAATTATTATTATTCTTATTATTATTACTACAAAAAAAGAACAATATCAAAAGTTTGTTTATTTAATTTTCTAAATTCTAAGTGTTTTTTAATTACTTTTTTCCAATCTACTAACACCCATATTATTTTTTAAGGTTTATCCTTTACTTTTGCAGGCACAGTAAAGTTTGTGAGGTGTAAACAATTTTATTCATACAAAAAAAACAAAATTTTTAAAAATTAAATATTAACTAAAAACAAGTATTAAAAGCAACATTTTAAGAGCTAAACATTAAAAAAAGTAAAATTAAAAATAGGAAGATATATTTATTTTTTTTTATTATTTATTTACATTTTTTAATTTTGCGCATTATAATTATAGTTTTTAAATTTAAAATTAAGGATAGACTTAAAAAATAAAAAGAAAAAAAAAACACTGTTAATATTCATGAGTAATATTTACTACTTTTCAATGTACTTAAGAAAAGCAAAATAGATTTACAACAAAAATAAAATTTAAAAAAAAGAAAACAGAAGAACAAAAGCGAATTGAAGCCAAAAAGATATTTTTATTATAAGCAAATTAAAAAATGTTAAAATTGAAAATTTTAAAACAGACACACTTAAACATTTTATTTTTGAATTCATTTTGTATTTGGTTTTGTAATTATTTTATATTTTTGTACAAAAAATATTTGTAAATTGATTCGTAATGCTTTTTTTTTTAATTTTGATTAATTAATATTTTTTTTATTTAGTGAATTTCAAGACTGTACAAAGATTTTTCCCAATTTTTTTGTTCTCAAATTCACTTGCTCTTTATCTCTATCTATCTCTTTCTATCTAATTTTCACTGTATCTTTGTATCTCTCTCTATTTCAAACCCATGAATGAATTTTGCGTTATTTTTCAAAAAAGAAACAAAAATTACGAATGAAATAAAAAAAGAAATACATTATGAAAAAAAAAAAAACAGCACTAGTGCCTAAAACTAATCACTAAACATTTTTATATACGCTAACGAACAAAAAAATTAAAAAAAAAAAACATATTAAACGTTGTTATCATGTATGACAAAAAAACGTAAAATATTAAGTTTATTTTTAATCTTATTTATTTATTTTGTTTTTAAGACAAAACGAATTTGACTTGTACTTTTTTCAGCTTTTTAATGTTATATATTTTTTTTTAATTATTATTAATTTTTTTTATTTAAATTTTGTTTTTTAAAAAAATACAGAAAAAAACACATTTTTTCATGCATATAAGTAAACAAAACAAATATTTAAAAAACAAAATAGTTACTTCAGCCTAAATAGTAAAAACAAACACGTACATAATAGTCACGTTTTCGCACAGTTCCTACCTTGTCCGTCATTCCTGTGATTGATTTTTTTATTTACCTTAAAATAAAAGAATAAACTTTTATTAGTAATACATTTTTTTTTGTTCAAATAGAATTTTATTTTTAATTTTCTCATTAAATGAAATTATAATAATTATTGCAAATTTAAATTTTAAAAATTCCAATGCTTTTTTCTTTGTCCTTATGAGCGCAATTTATTAACATTCGTATTTTCTTAAAGCAAATTTTCTTTGAATTATGAATCAATTTTTGCTTAATACCACTGAACAAAAATCATTAGATCATTAACAATAACTAATTAGATTTTTTAAGCAGCTTCAAATTAAGGTATGCAAAGGAAAATAATATTTATACTTTTTTATTAAATATATAACATGGATCTCTTTTATTAATTTGAAAAGAGTTAAGGTAAAGTAAAATGTTATGTAAAAATAAACTGTTCGTTAATTTAATAAAAAGTTCGTTGATCTTATGAAACACTTTTCGTTAATTCAACAAAAACTTCATTGATCTAAGGAAAAACTTTGTTTAGAATAAACAAAGCCTATTTCATAGTTTGTTTGAATGGTAAACAGTTGAGGATACTATTCATTTTTTAGCATTTTTATATTAATAGAACCTTCCAAATTCTACATACTTAATAGTTACTACGATGCTATGAATTAAGTTTGTAAATTTAACAAAATACAATAATTCAAAATAATTGATTGCCAACATTATATTAACAAAGCTTAGACCTAGTAGGAAAATAATGGTTGAATGTTAGTTTAAACGAAGGTTTGCAAATAAGACGGTTCATTTTGATATTTTAAAAAATAGGTATTTTTGAAAAGATTTTTATTTCATTATAATGAAGATGTATGAAAGTCCAATCAACAAAAACGATTTGAACTAAATACCCGCCATGGCTACTACTACAGCATCATACATATGCTCGAAATTTTGGTTAACCATTTTACGAATTTCTTCTTATTGGCCATGTGAATTGTGAAGTATTGAGAGAATTGTAATCTTTTACGTGACCTTAAAGAAAAAAGTCTAAAAGTTCTTAATTGTTGGTAATAAATATTGTGAAAGTTCTTCGAGAAATAAAGCGATCTGGAAACTTTTCTTGTTGAAAAAGTGTCATTAATTCGTTGCCTGTGTAGCTGGTAGCAGCATTTTCTTGAGAACAAACGTCATCCACATTAATATCTTTGAATTCTGGTCGTATAAGCTTGTTAGCGCAAACTGTAGCAGTTGAGCCAGCCACTGTTCCAAACAGTGAGACAATTTGAGGATGGACAGTCTTTTTAACAATATTTCTTGGATTTTTAAATTGCTAAACGCAACAATTCTGCTCATTTATCCAATTTCCGAATTGAGAATAGACCTCATCATTGAAGATGATTTTTCTATAAGAAAATTTGACGTTATTAGTGATAAAACGAATGGAGTTCTTGTGCAAAATGAATTTTAAGTTGAAAAACCTTGGGTTTTGTCAACACTACGTTTCTCAATTGCAATTATTTCGGTTTTTTTTTTTGAGATTCAAATGGTTTTGAATTTCATATTTTCCACCAGTTTCTCCATTGTCAATCATGATAGTTCTTCACGACGACCCAGAAGTGCTTAAGTTGTGTTAGCTGTAACTGCAAAATGTTCAGCATTTTTCGAAGTTCAACAATTTCAGTATGTTTGCTGATAAGCGTGAATCCATCGATTTTATAGTAATGGCGTTATTTTAACTTGCCAAATATTAAAAGGTGAAAAAGTGTAAGAAAATGAAACAATTTTTTGTCCAACTTTTTAGTTTTCGAAAAAAAACACACTTCCTGAAAACTGCTTAGAATCTAGTGCTTAAATCTGGATAAGAGAATATAAGTGTTTTTTTTTAAATGTTAAGTCAATTTTAACAAGTGTTTAAAAAGCTATAGAAACGTAACATCTTCAAGGAATTCAAGTTATATATGTTATCAAATGAATTATCAAAAATGTTACGCATACACCACGGGGTAAATGTGGAGAAGTCAAATTTTCGATTACTAGTGCATAATTGCTTTTCCTTTGGATGTGAACTACCAACGGCAGTGTATGATAAGCTCATTTAAATCCAATTTTGAAGGCATTTTCCAATAGGGAATTAAAAACCGTGTAAAATTGAATGCTTCGAAAACTCAATGCTGTTCACTGTCGCAAAAGCATAACCCTTCCCCAATACCACTATCCGTGGTAGGTACTTGAAGTGAGAAGATAGAACAGCTTTCAGTTCTAGTTTTATGAATCACAAACCATTTATTGTGGGGTGAGCACATATTTGAAGTCGCCAAAATCCTTTTTGTTAAGGTTTTCTCCCCCAAAGATGGAAGAAGTTTTTTTTTTACTTCTGATTTTGCTTTAATTAAGCCTATATTGGTCCAAAATTCGATAACAGCTTTATATCTGGGCAGGTGCTCCAATAGCCCACCTGAGTCTCTTGAGCAGAATTCAAACGAGAGCTTTAAAAATGCTAGGTTACCTTTGTCTAACTGAAACTTTTGTATCTCTTGAGCACCGCCACGAGGTTTCTTGTCTATCATTATTTAATCGCTATTTTAACAAACAATACTCCAGTCAAATAGCCAGTTGCATACCTCTTCTCAAACAATTCAACCATAATACCCGTACTTCTAGGAATGCCCATAAGTTTACCCTTGAACCCAATTTCGGACGTACTGTGAAGTTCATGCATTCTACCAGGCTCAATATTTACCAGTAATTACAATGTGTAGACATTTAAAACCAATGTACATCGGTATCTCATTAAAGGGTAATATTATCACAATCACCAAAAATATTACGGTGCAGGGAAATAAATCCACGGGAACTAACTCCACTGAGAGATTTAGTTCCCACTTAGTGAGAACTAAATCCACTTTAGTAAAGTGGATTTAGTTCCCATGCTAACTGGGAATCTAATTCCGAAAAAATGTGTGATTTAAGTTCTAATTGAGTTTGAAATTAATTCCCACTTTTTAAAAGAAGAAGCAAGTAGAATAAGGCGCAGGGACATAGGGCCCAGGGACATAACGCCAAACTTTTTTTTTGGGGCTTATGTCTCACTTCGGTGGGACATAAAACCGAAATCTTATTTGGGCCCTAAGTCCCACACAAGTAAGACCGAAGCCCCGAATACAAATTTTGGGGCTAATGTCCCACTTAATAAGAATCACCAAATGACAAAACTTGGAGCACTTCAATACCACAAGACTTTGTTTTGTGGAGTTTTAATCCTGAGATCCCGGAAAGCTGGCCACCCACAGGTGCTTTTATTCAAAAAAAACTGTTGATACTGGCGCCTGCACTTTACATACCCTAAGCGGAGCAACGGAGTTGCGTGACCGGGTGTGAACCCCGAAAAGTGAAGTTAAAATCCTGAGAACCCGCGAAGCGTGCCACCCACAGGTGCTTTTATTGAAAGAAGTTGTTGATATAGGCGCCTGTCTGGCGATTTTACAAACCCTAAGCGGAGCAACGGAGTTGCGTGAGTGGGTGTGACCCCAAAAAAGGGAGTTAAAATCCTGAGATCCCGAAAATAATGTTGAAAATAAACTTTTTTTGTTTTTCCTAATTTTTGTATTATCACCGTATCAAAAAATTATTGTTCATTGTATTGAAATACAAAAACTTTATATTCTTTTTTGGCTCTGCAAAAATTTGGGGACAATGTTTTATTAGTTTTTATCACCTTGCTCATCAATAACTAAGCTCCCCTTGCAATTTTGACCATAATAGCAAATGTAACTTGAAATATTATTTCGAGTATATTTTTTAACATACATTTTTTTTTCTTCACGGTCATAAATTAACACACTATTTTTACGAAACCCGGTAATAAATTCAATTTTCCATGCCTTTAATTTTTTATTTTAATTTTATTCACACTACGCACGGTTTTCTTAAATTGCTTAAGACTGATATTCAACTGTACTCATCAAAATCGAACAAGTTTCAAGCATCTGATAACTAACTGTAGTTTAAAGCTGTTGTTGTTAGAAATTAGTTCCCTCTTCATATTTTTGAATGTGTACTAAATTCCCATAAGAAAGTGGAGTTCGTTCCCACTTAGCATGGGAACTAAATCCACTTTACCAAAGTGGATTTAGTTCCCACTGAGTGGGAACTAAATCCCTCAGTGGAGTTAGTTCCCGTGGATTTATTTCCCCGCACCAAATATTACTCATACGCCACAGAGTCAAAGTAACATTTTCCATGATTATTGCATAACCATAATAATATTTGATAGCTTAAGACAACCATACAAAAAATTCTTGGCAAGGGGTATTAACAGGTCACGTACAGTTATGTTCACCAGCGTAGGTGTGCAAATATAAAAAATGGGAAACAAATTTGGCTTAGAAGGTCTGGATGTTACTTATGTCTTGAAGAAAAAGTCTGGTAAATGATTGACTACGGCCTCACGTTTTCCCATGCCGCAAAAACCGGGGTTTTCAATAGCACCCGTCGTGGGATGCACTTTGGACTTTATTGTATTTTATTTAATTGATTTCATTCCAAATATTGTCAATCCATTTAGAAATGGAGGTAATCGCTGAAAATGAACGACTGTTAGAGTTTATTTTCAATTGCTCTAGAGAAAATTCAGCTACTTTACGGTCGTGTAAATTCAGCTCCTGGGGTTACTTAAATTGCATAGAGTTGAGGCCCAAATCAATAAGCGAAATTCTCCAAGTTTGGTTTTGTGTCTTTAATAAAAAATATAGTATGAGTAATATAGCCACTTTCAACTTTTCAGCAGACTCTACCAATTAAATAGAGTTTTCAACAAAAAAAATGTATGAACATGGTAAATATTTTAGCTGAAAATCAATGTTCACTTAATTTTAATATAAATGTTTGTATTTGCGAAAAAAAAGTTAATATTTTCGCAAATATGAAAGCTCTTTGTATTTTAAAAATTTACTCAGATTACTATTAATATTTAAAACGGAAATTGATTTTATCGAACTTCATCGCTAATCTTTTTTCAGAATCGACTGCAAAACATTTCCGACAAATTTGTGACTTTTATATCAAACTAGTAGTTTTTTTAAAAACCGATTCATAATTCAAAGTAAAATTCATTTAGTAAGAATACTGAATTTTTCAAAAAAAAAAATAATAATATTTTATCAATGCATAAATAATAATTCACTTTTTACAATTTTTTTCCAAGTAATAATTTTAATATTAATTTTGTGTTTTTTCTTTCGGATCGCTTCCAATAACCTACACGATTTTCTTAAATCATCATTTTTTCATATTTATTTATTTTTATGTATTAAAAAGAACACAATCAACAAAATAAACCACATTTTACATATTTTTTTTTTCAAATTTGATTTTGAAAAAAATTGAGAAATGCTATAAACAAAAAAATATAAGTTTTGTTCTTTCAACATTATGGTGTTATTGTTCTTTTTCGTATTATTTCAGTTACCAGAAGATGAATGGTTAGCAGCAAATTTGTTAGTTTAGTTTGTTTAGATCTCCCCCACAGGAAATACATTAATTATTATATGAATATAAAGTTAAAAAAATATAAATAAATACAAAAATAAAACCATATATTTATATGTATAAATGAATATAATATAAAATAATATTTATATATATATATACATGTATGATATAAATTATATCCAAAACAAAAACAAAGCAATTAGTTTAACAGAGAAAAAAAAACAAAAGTGTGGATAATTAAAAAATGCAGTAAATTAATTGCTCTAAAAAGTTATTAACAAAAAACCGCAATGTTACAACAAAAAATATTAAAAATAAAATGAATATAGAAAACCAAAAAATATTTTAAAAATAACACACACACACACAAAAAGTTGTTCATAACAATCAAATTTCCATCGAATGACATGGGTAGGTAAAATAGCATAAAATAAATACATAGAATAAAATATATATAAAACAAAAAACACAACAAATATTATATACCAGCATAAGAAAAATAAAAACATAACTCATAAGGACACTATTTTTTATTTCAGATGTTTGAATTAGGTATTAATTTTAATTTTTAAATGTTTTTTTTTTTTTATTTTAAATTGGAATTTTTAGTTAATTTTTTGTATAAGAAAAAAGATATTATCATTTCATTATCGCATTTGATTGCTTTTTTTTTTGCTTAAAGGAAAAGTGAAACAAAGAGATATTAAATGATAAACCAAAAAAGTAAATATATATTATATATATAAAAAAAAACATAAATATTAAACAAAAACAAAACATAACAAAAACATTAGCTAGTAGTTAAGTATACCTAGTTAGTTTATAGATAAAACTACAATATCACACAACATGACATACATAATAATAAAATATATAAATTAAAAATAATAATAATTGGAGCCTAGAGAAAAAATAAACACACTTAGTTTGATGTATATGTTTTGCATATGTTTAAAGTAGACGTAATAAAAATAGGTACACAAACAAAAAAAGCTAGTAGATGAGTATATATATATATATATATATAAATTGTATTGGATAAAACAAAATGGTGTTATTAACAAAGTAAACAAGTAAACAAAAAAAAGCATAAAACAATTAGGAAGAAGTATACCTACTTATGATAAATATTTTTACTTTTTTTTATTTATAACAAAACAAAATAAAAACATTAAAAAAAAAAAACTATAAACAAATTCACATACACAAGGGCAAATAAAATATTATATTGCAAGAAGTGAGCGAGGATATTTATTAAAGATGACCAAAAGGAATAAGAAACTAATTAAAAATAAAACAAAAACAAAAAAACAATTAATTAACTTAAATGATATTATAAATAAAAATACTTCTACGTTATGTTTATTTGTTGATGTTTGCGCTACATATCAGAAGAAAAAAAATTCTCAAATAGTTAACTTTAAAAAGAAAAACAAAAGAAATGGAAAATTAGGAAAACATTGAGTAATAGAAATTTTATAATTGAAAACCTAGGCAAGAAAAAGAAAAACCAAGAAAATACCAAAAAACAACTACCGATAAAATGACAAATCACATTTTTACTTTGCACGTTGTATTTTTTAGAAGATTTTAATTTTAGTGATTATTTTATTTTTATTTTAAAAAAATAAGTATCTTTATGGAAGAATTTAGAAAAGTCTTAACCGCTCAAGGTTTATATAAGTTTGAAGTGTTTGCTATTTTTGAAAAAAATCTTGAGATGAGAAAAACATAATCTTAGTTGAAGAGAAGGTAAGTTAAAATTATAGCATCGACAATTTTAGTTAAATAATAATCTTGTTGTAAGGCATGCGTTTTTATATATTTGACACAGTTTATATTTTTAACTGCATCGAAAATGAAGTTCACATATTATGTTTATAACTGAAAGGTGCAGCATCAAGAATAAAAATAACCCTGGTCTTAGCAACATAAAATACTGAAAAAAAGGTTGGGTCTAGGGGTAAGTTCGTAGGTACTCGCAGATATTGTTTCTGGAAAACTGGTAGAGGCTAGCAAACAGCTTTTATGAAGAAAATAAGTTACGAGGGAGTTATACTCAAGCCCTCACTTCAGGAAAATAGCTTTATTTTGAATTCATTGTTAGAAATTTTCTAAAAAAGAGAGGGGTGGGTGTAGAGCAGAGAAACCTATCGAAACATAAAAATAGTTACTGGAACTAAGCCATAAATCGGAGCTATACTCTAGCTCCCATAAATTGAAATTATACTCAAGCTCTCACTTCAGGAACAGCTTGATTTTGAAGTTTTTGTTAAAAATTATCTTACAGAGCAAAAGGGGAGAAAGAGCAGGAAAACCTATTGAAACCTAAAATTAGTTACCCAAGCCTTCACTTTAAAACAGAGCTTGAATTTAAAGTTAATGTTAGAAATTTCATGATTGAACGGTGAGGCAGGGGGGTGGTTGTTAAAAAAAAACTATGAAATTTGACACAAATGTAAAGAAGTAACCCAATCAATCACAGATCCGTTTGTCAAAAATTATACTTTTTCTCTGTAGAAAAAGTTATAGGTACCAAAACAGGACCTTGAAACCGTTTGAGGTCTTGTTCCCTCGGTCTTCGTCCATACAATTGTCTTTCAATGGATAAACCTGTTTTGTTTGTTTGTCAAAACTTTTTCCAGACAATTGAAGAATTAAGATTTGAACTTAAAAAAATAGATACTACTTAAAATACGAAACTTTTTAAACCATTGTCACAGAAACTTAAATAGAGTTTTTGGGGTATTTGGTGTTATACTTACCTTTTTCACTTTTCAACGAGAAATGAACATGTTTTCAAGTCTTAATTACCCACTTACCGACAAAAATGACTCAAAGTGTTAATATTATCAAGAAGTATAATAAAGAATGTGTAAGTGTGAAAAACAACTTAAGTCGGTCGTAAATCTTAAGGTAATAATTTAAAGTTTTTTATTTAAAACGTTCGAAGCTATAGAAAAGTTATGAAAAATGTGACAGTCAATTAAAAGATGAAAACAATTTAATAAAATGTGAGACTTTTACAATTCTTTGATGTAAGGCTAAAAGAATTTAAGTCAGAAACTGGCCAGACTCAATAAACTTAAGACGTTAATATCAAAACAAATATGAATTTGTCTGATTTTAAGAGCAAATTCAGTAAACTTTATCTTGTTTTTCTTCCTTGCTGATTGTTAGACTTAATTATTCCTTTTTCGACTTAAGCTATTTTTCTCAACATTGTTCACATTTATAAAATGTACAAGATCTAAAGTAAAACAAAGCTAACAAGTCTTAGTCTAAGACACCAACCAAGCTTATGAATTAAAAACACAACCGTTGTAACATAAAAAACAAACTTTTAAAGTAGTACACTTGGGCGAATACGTAACATTAATATTATGTATATAGATTTTTCTGGTTTGTAATTGTTTGTTGCAGTTAAAGAACAGTATGAAATGCTAAATTAATCACATTTTTTAACTCATCATGAAATAATGTGTTGGTGCCTCTGACCTTTGTGGGAAGTATTTTAGGGCGGTAGTTCATAATTATGTATGTATGTTCCTGTGAATAAGAAAATGCTTGTTTTAGGTATCCTGGTTAACATTTCCCAAAAAATGTCTCTGTCAGAGGTAAAAACTTTGTTCAGAAGAAATACTAGAATTCCAAACATGAGTTTCAGTAGAATGGATTTCTTGTCTCAGTTTTGAAATATCCAGTTTCTTCGCTGTGTATCGCAAAAATCTTGAAAGAGGTAGTTATAATTGTAAATTTAATTTCAAACCACAGTCAAAGGATTTTTCTTCGTTATTTGAGAAAACCATGAAACTAATCAAAGAATTAGAATATATTCCCATGTCACATTAGTTTCATGGTTTACAATTTAAAAAAAGACCATCAGATCTAGGCTAATTTATAAGCATACATGGCTTCCTAATTTAAGTGTTGTGAAGCTTATTTTTCCCTCTAAAAAAATATAAAGCAACATAAAAAAGGACCTTAGATGCATTACATACACACAAATATACTGTACATGGGTATTGAGTTATTTCTCAGAAAAAAAAAAAAAAAAAAAAAAACAAATACATGTGTACCTACGTACCATGCCTAGTCTACATACATATATATATTTTGTTTTAATATAAATTTATTAAAAAAGCCCATGCTGGCGCCACTCTAATGAACATTTATATTTTTCTACTTCTACATATTTTCTAGCTGCTGAGAGAGAAAGAAAACCTTTTCATTTCATAAAACATAAAATTTATTAAGCTTAATTCTAAAGGGAATTTCATAACCTCCGGGGCTCCCTCATTTCGTTTCGTTTTCATATAATTTTTTTTTCTACTCTCTGTATATTGCAGCTAACCAACCCCTGAAGCTTATTCATTTCAAATCTAGATTAGCTTTGAAAAAAAAAAATTATATATATACAAATACATATTCATATATTTTATATTTCTATATATAAAAAAAAAACTAGGTATGGTATAGAAATTGAGTTGAATTTATGTATCTGTGCCTCGACTCAATGTTTACTTTTTATTTAGCTCCCTATATCAACCTTACTTATAATTGTATACCTATATTGCATGTTGAAAAATCAGTGTGGAAATTAAAATATGAAAAAGGTAAAATATACGACCAAGGTATGCCTGCCTGCCTACCTACCTTACCTACAGTAAACCAAAAGCTGAAAGTAGACAAATTAAAAAAAAAAGAGAATAAGGCTTAAAAAAAATATCTAAAACAATGAAATAAGGAAGTTATACACATTTAATTAGAGGGCTCTGAGTAATTACCTTTGCTAACCTAATTAAGTTGCACTTAAATTCAAATTGCAATTTGACAATGCAGAAAATTTGAATAAAAAAGACGCTCCAATGCAACCCACAATATGATAACTTCTCCTTAAATGTCCTTAAAAAATTTCCAAATGATATTTTTGTAAGTTTGTGGTACGACTTTAAGTTATGCAAAAAAAAAAAACTGAGAGTTGAATTTGTTGAGAAATTGTACCAAATTAAAAAAAAAACGATTTTTTGTATAAAGTAAAATTAGTTTAAAGTCAGTATTTCTTTGTTTAAATGATATTGGAGTCGAAAATTCATTTTTGTAAGAAAAATTGTCAGTTGGATTTTTCATTTCTTTTAAAACATCTATTCTGTGATTTCTGAATTACTTAAAGTAACTTGTGGTCTATGGATTCATAGAGTGCTGTCAGAAAATTGAGGAAAATTTGGGCCCAAGACCGTTTTATTAATTCAATAAACTCTTCGGTTTTTTTGGTATTGCCGTCCTCCTTTTTAGACTTTTCTCGAAAGCCATTCCCACACTTTTTCCATAATATTCAGGTCAGGAGAATATGGGGGCCATGGTAATAGGTTTACATTTCGCACCTGAATCCAGGCTGTTGTTTAGTGTGCGCTATGTATTGGTGCATTATTTTGTTGGAAAGTCTATCGTTGTCGACCAAATAATTCAGAAAACTGCGGAAAAGCTCGTTAAACAATAGATTTTTAAGTGATTTCCATCATTTTAGAGCTTTAAAAATCCAGCTCCACGGTCCCGTAATAGGTGATTGCTCCACATACCATTACATCGCCTTCTTTTCCTTTCCGTTTTTTTAATATTGATTTCTTCCTTTATTATGTATCCATCAGGCCCGCCCAAATTAAATTTTTTTTAATCGGAAAAAACGACGATATTCCATACTCGATACCACCTGATGTGGCTCTTTCGTGCAAACATTCAATGGTGGATTTTTCTTCATTTGTTGGGTGTCATATATGGTCTGCCTTCTTTATCACCCAAGCAACAGTCGATCTACTAGCAATTACCCCAGCTTATGCCTTGATTTTACAAATGGAAAGCCTTGAATTTGAAAAAGCTCTTACTATTGCCCCCCTTTCCTGAAATTATGTGGCTTTCTTGATTCTTCTTCTTTTCCATACTTCCCTGAGTCCTTGAGGTGATTGTATACAACATTTCAACTTCTTCTAATTTTGCTCGCTATAAAACCGATGGTTGAGATACCGTTAAGCTCGAATTTGGCCTATTTCCTCCTTGGTTAGATCCTTACCTCTACCCATACTTTTTGATCCTCTCAAATTAATAGTCGTACTAAGCTCCCAAACAGTCAGAGTATCCTTTTATCTGATTTAAAACACGCTACTAGGTAAATTTAGATCTTTAGATTCATGTGACACAAAAAACAGGTACTTTTTATGACCTTCTTAGGAAAAACCGCCATAAAACTTGTATTTTTCAACTTAACCCAAAACTTTGTTTTGCAATATAAACTTAATACATACCTACTTCATTCATTCCACCTTTTTCAAAAAACCTTAGAGTGTGAAAAATATCGTCAAATAAAAAAACAAAATAACTTGTACCTATTCATGTGACACGAAGTGTACTTAAGCTTTTTTTCATAAAAAATATTCGAGGTCAAAATATGGATTAGGATTCTCGAAAAGACGAAAAAATATTTTAAAAATAAACAGTAACAATTCGAAAAACTAGACCGAAAAAAAATCAGGTAATATAGGAATTTAAAAATCCAATGAAAAATAAGGTTATGTAGAAAGATATGAAAAAGCAAACACGTCAAAAGAATCAAAAAGCAAACACGTCAAAAGAATCAAAGTCAAAAGCTTCAGCAATTCAAAAATCCATAAGATACAATTTAGTCAAATGTTTTTCTAATTTTTATTTATCTCTAAATTTTAATTTAATTAAATTTTATATTTTGTTATTGTTGTTAATTTTAGAAAAGAAACCAAAAAAAAAAACAAAAAGAAAACTTAAAAATACGCACATAAAACTAAACACACACACACGCAGATTAAGGTGTATAATATAGAACTATGAACAAAAACCAAAAAATTATATTCAAACCTATAGTAATATTGTATTCTTAAGAGAAACAAACAAAAATGTTGCATAATTACATAAACAAAACAAAATTAAAAATTAAAACTAACGTGAAACAGAAAAAAAAATGTAAACAATATTTATGTAGTATATATATAAATGTAAAATGTAATAAAACATAAAAACCAAAAAAGCAGAAAATTTTTTCGATAAGGCGAATTGCCATATTTAGTGGGGATATAAAAAAATTAAAAAATAAAAATGTTGTTTAGTTTATATAAACCTTAAAAAAAAAGCTATTGGAGTACACATACAAATTATTAAACAAAAACAAAAATCATATATATTATAAAACAACAAATATAAAAGAATTAGTCAATTTACCACTGATGTAACTCGGTTTGGTTGAATGCAAACAAATAATACAAATCATGAAAAAAGTATTACTAACTTATTATACACTCATGAATACTATATATATATACACACATATATATATATATTTAAAAACAAAAACAAATATATATATATTATATTTAAAAGCAGAAAGTAATATTAAACAAAATAAAAATAAACATTAAATGCAGATGTGAAAAAAAAATCAAAGACGAAGGAAATAATTTAAAAAACAAAATATAAATGTTCAAAAAATTATTGTTTAGTATCATGAAACCAAAATTACCTACACACATTATTATATTATTTAAGAAAAAATACATACAGATACATAGATACAAAAAAAAAAAACATTAATTAAAAAACAATCCAAGCTAACACAAGAGACCCATACAAAACAAATGTTTACGAATATTAACATGCATTCAAAATGTATATTAACTGCAATCAAAACTAAACCAAAAAATAGAAAAACAAAAATCCAAAATCCAAAACCAAAACACAACAATGAATAGTTTCAGTTATGTAAAACAAAAACAAAAAAAGTTAATACTTAAAAAAAAAAAATTATTTAAACCCCAAGAAAGAAAAAAGAAACATAATTATATTAAAAAAAAAACCAAAAAGTAAGTTGTTTTATGCAAAATAAAATAATTGAAGTTAAAAAATATAAAATATTAAAACAAAAAATATTTTGACTGTATAACCTGCAATTTTTGTAGAATTTACCAAAAAAAAAAAACAAAACATAAACATAAAAACGAAGAAAAACTAAATTGTGGATAATGATTAATAAAATTAAAAAAAAGCAAAAAATTAAAAAAAAAGAAATATTGTATGAAATCATGAAACAGAGATTATTATTGATATTATTATTATTGAAAGATGAGAAGAAAACAAAACCAAAAAAAAAAAGAAATAAAAATAAAGTGAAAATTGTAAAAAATATATTATTATATTAGAGACAAAAAGGAAAAACAAAATAAAGAAAAATTTTGTAAAAATAAATAAATTGTTTTATTTTTGTTTTTCAATTTGAATCAAGTGATTTTTGGACTTTCAACAGGATTCATGCGGGTTTATTTTTCAGTAAGTATTATTATTATATTACGTTCATTATAATAAAACAACTTTTTACTGACTACTATGTTATGATGACTACATTCGGAAAATTGAAGAAAATTAAATTAAACTTTAAATCTAAACCTGATAGTTTTTGGAGATTCGTTTTTTTTTCGTATTCGTAGATGAGTTTTCCTAACACATCTAGCACTGTTTTAAATTTCCCCACTTAAATTATATCAATTTCATTATAAGTTAAGATACTGTCTTTAATAGTATCTTACAACTTGACGAATGTTTTAGTCCCCGTCCCGACGGTGTACTATCATTCATTTTAAAGAAATGGGTTACGTATTTAGCACACCCGTTATGTGTTCTTTTTAACACGTCTTTAAAAAAAACTCGCTGTTTCCTTTCACCTGGAAGAGCTCTTGCATAATACCAGTACACAAAAAAGGTGCTAAAAACAATATAATGAACTACCGACATATTGCTAAACTATCTGTAATACCTAAACTTCCTTCCTTTCTTTTCACTGTAATTCAATTGTCTGTGATAACCAGCATTGTTTTTTTAAAAAGCGTTCAACTGTTTCAGATCTATTTCGCTTTACGTCCTTTTATTTAGATGTTTTTGAAAAACGTGAATAAGCAGATTGTATCTTTACTGATTTTAGTAAGTAGTACTTTGACAAATTGTGTCATAAAACATTATTTTTAAAACTACTCGTAGCACATCAAGGTTTTAACGACTATTTCATAAACTGGATCTCCTCATACTATTGAAAGATAGACGTTATGTTGCTAAATTTCGTAATAAGTTTCCAAGTTCATTTGTTGTGAATTCTGGTGTCCCCCAGAGTAGCCATCTTGGTCCTATTCTATTTGTTTTATTTATAAATGACTTGGTGTCGATCATACAAAATTCGTCAGTCCTAATATCGGAACAAAAACGATTTTTGATATCAATGAAATTCTTTATTCCTTTACGTACGTTTGATTCCATTATGCATGGAACCCGATTTTTTTTGCATGGCCACCACGGGCACGTTTGCAGAAGCCCGGACACTGAACCCAATTTTCGACGGTTTTCAAGCATAAATCGGCCGATACTTCTGCAATTTCATGTTCGATATTTGTACAAAGTTCATCAATTGTTGCTGACTTGTTGGAATAAACCATTGACTTGACGTAGCCCCATAGGAAATAGTCTAACGGCATCAAATCGCACGACCTAGGCGGCCAAGCGACTGTACCATTTCGTGAGATAGCACGTTCTCCAAACTTGGTTTCCAATAAATTAATTGTGACATTCGCTGTGTGGCTTGTGGATTGTGGAACCGTCCTGTAGGAATCACATATCCTCCAAGTCCATATCATCCAATTGCGGCCAAAAATAGTCGGTTAGCATTGAACGGTAGCGATCCCCATTCACAGTAACATGTCGGTCTTGATCATCACGGAAGAAGTACGGCCCAATGATGCCGCCGGCTCATAAACCGCTCCAAACGGTAATTTTTCCGGGATGCAACGATGATTCATGGAGTACGTGTGAATTGCTGCCTGACCAATACCGTATATTTTGTTTATTGACGAAGTCATTCAGCCAGAAATAAGCTGAAGATGGATATTCGATGAATATCCGAATCATTTTCAAGTTGTTGATCAGCCCAATTCTTGAACATACGAGACGCTTCTGATGGTCAAGTGGCTTCAGTTCTTGCGTCAATTTAATCTTGTAAGGATGTAGGCCAAAATCGTTTCGCAAAATTCGCCACAACGACGTCACAGAGATGCCCAACGCTTGAGAACGACCTGTGAGAGACACATTTGGGCTTTCTGCAACTTAAGCCTCAGCAGCAGCAATATTTTCGACACTTCGGGCACTACTTTGTCTGACTGGAACAAGAACATTTTGTACTGTACCTATGAATTCAAATTTTTCAACGAGACGCTCAGTTGTTGATCTGCTAGGACGATTCTGACGACCATAAATTGGATGTAGCATTCTTAACGTTAAGGCCACTGACTCCGAATTTCGGTAGCAAATTTTAATAATTTCGACTCGTTGTTGGTTCGTATATCTTTCCATCATGAAATGACAAACCTTACTACAGAGAAATGTCAAAAGAGCGCCAAGAAATACGCCATCGTTTGCTGTCCCTGTCGCTCTAATTTGTAACGTCCTTGTTCAAAAACCCGTGTTTAATTGCATTTTTTATTCTTGTCCTTTAAGTAGAGTATATGTTTTTTTGACTTGGGTGTTGTCTTAGATTCTTAACTAACATTTAATGAACATATTAACTTCATAGTTAAAAAAGCAAATAGAAATCTGGCTTTCATCAAGAGTATTGGTCGTGATTTCCGTGATCTATATGTTTTAAAATTACTTTTTGTTTCATTTGTCAGACCAGTCCTGGAAAATGCCTGTACAGTATGATCACCCTACTACGCCGTGCGTGTCACAAGACTCGAAGCTATTCAAAAAATATTTTTGCGTTTTTGTCTACGATCCCTTCCGTGGTTTCATGAAATTCACATACCTATTACCGCATTACTATTGTTGGAATAATAAATGGACAAATTTCATCACCATCAGTTCTTGGTAGTTTAAACTTTAGTTTTTTCTGTGAAATAAAATAAGTTTGAAGCCAATCTTTGAAAAGCTATTTGAGTCGAAAGTAAATTTTTACCAAGTTTTAGAATTGTTTATTTTATGTTTTTATTTTTTGTAATGTAATCGAATGTTGAAAACAATATTTCTTATAAGATAAAATTAGTTTGAAGCCAATGTCTTGTTGCAATTTTTTTTTCCGCGGTAATTATTTTATTAATCAACAAAATCAAAATCAAATTAAAACAAACGAAAACAAAACGAATTTAACCACGATAGAAATATAAGAAATATAAATAGGTAAATTATGCCGAACTGTCAAATAACAGCGGCGAAGAGGCGAACGAAACACAAATTGCAACAAGGAGCAACTTAAGTGCTGCCACCACGACTAGCTCAGAAAGGGGTGGGTTCAGCAATTATAAATGTAATCAACAATTCGATTAATTTAAGTTTCTGATGATTATGATATCACGTTGATATCAAAATCTTCTTCTTTTCTTTTCTCCCGCTTCTTCTTTTCTTTCTTCTTTTCTTCTTTCTTTTCATCTCCCGCCATTTTAGCTTTCAGCCAATATGGAGTGGCGGATTTCAATCACATCATCAACAGCCAATCGGAGATCGGCTTGTTGATCTCAACTTGTGATGAAATACTTGCGATCCTGCTTACTCGCCTTTTTCTCTCACAGCTAAATGCAAGTCATCCTGGAATTCGCCGCCCACTGGATTCACTTCCAGGTCACGACGATTCCAGGAGCTGCATTCAGCCGCCCCACTTTCTACTTTGGTATCGAACAAGGACTAAGAAATTTAAATTTGAGAAAAATCTTTAATTTAACTTCAGCTTAACTTAATTTTAATCTTACAATCGCGCGAAAGGAAAGGAAAAATAGTTATCATTCGGGATCTATGTATTTACTTAACACCGAACTTAGTTGCCCGAAACTTATCCGTCCATAAGTCTATGAAATCTGTTCCAAGTATTACAATCTTTTCAAAATGAATATATTTAACGATAAAAAAAGTTAATAATATGAACAAAAGAATTACCAAAGCATATGAATTTACAATTTAAAAACTTTATGACTATTTACAATTTTTTTAAATTTTAATTTACAATTTTGTAAAACTTTATGTTGGGCCGTAGGCCATTCTCCATTTGGAGTAACTTCTCACGCAACTTATGCATTGACCAGACCGTCCATCTGGTTTGGTTTCACTTAAATGGAAACCAACCTTCCTTGAAACCTGAAACGAGACTTGGTATTTTTTCCTCACGAAAATGATAGAGAGAACCATGGTCAGAAGGACTATGGCCGTCCCGCTCTCTCTCATCTTCGTGTAAAAAGATAGTGACATTTGTCAAATAGAATAAAATAAACAAAACAAAAGTAACAAGTGAATGAAAGAGGCATCGTTTTTATTAAAAATTAAAATTAAATGAAAAAAACTTATTGCGTTTATTTATAACGCAACAAATTTTTGAAAAGATATTTACGTCGAAAAACAATTTTTACCAACTTTTATAAATTTTTTGTTTAGGTTCTTATGTTTTGTAAAACAAACTGTCTATTCGATTTTTCTCAAAATGTTTCCTAATGTTAAAAACAATATTTTTTATAAGTTTAAAGTAGTTAGAAGCTATTATCTCAAATTTTTGAAAAGATATTTAAGTCGAAAATCAATTTTTACCAACTTTTGTTAAATTTTTTTTTGGGTTTTTATTTTTTTGTAAAAAAACTGCTAATTCGATTTTTTTCAAAATTTTTCTGAATGTTGACAACAATATTTTTTGAAAGATAAAAGTAGTTTATCTCAAAGTTTTGAAAAGATATTTAAGTCGAAAATCAATTTTTACCAACTTTTATTGATATTTTTTTGGGTTTTTATTTTTTGTAAAAAAAACTGTCTATTCGATTTTTCTCAACATTTTTCAGAATGTTGAAAACAATATTTCTTATATGATAAAATAAGTTTTAAGCCATAATCTTAAGTTTTTGAAAAGATATTTGAGTAGATATTCAATTTTTACCAACTTTGAGTAATGTTTTTTTAGGTTTTTATTTTTTATAAAAAAAAACTGTCAAGTAGATTTTTCTCAAAATTTTAACAGATTAAAACATTATTCTTCGTTGCACAAAATTGTTTTGGAGAAGAAATCATATTTTAGTCGTACAAGTTTCGAGGTGGTAAATTTTTTTTTTCAGTTTTTTTGATTTATAAGAAAAACCGTTAATTGGATTTTTTTCTAAAAATATACTTGTTTTGTATCACGTTACAATATATAATATAAAATTTAATTCAAGTCTCTAGCGTCATTGGTTCATGAGATATTTAGGGTTAACCAAAATGTTCACCTTTTTTTTAAACTGCTATGTTAAAAAAACCACCCACGCAATTTTCTTGAGAGCCCTTTCTGCATCTTTACGACGAAAAAAACGTCGCGAACGTACGGACATACGGACGTATGGAGGTACGTACACACGCACGCACAGAAAAATCTTTATTTCGACTCTAGGGACCTTGAAACGTCGAGAAATGTCAAAATTTTCAATTTGACAAATCGGACCCATTACAATAACGTGCTATGGGAAGTTAAAAAGTACAAAATGCAAATTAATGTTTTTCAACAGCCTAGTTTAAGTTTTAGATTTTCAGTATGTATTATAAGAATTATTATTATAAGAATTGTTAACGTAAGTAGGTATTTAACGAATTATAATTATAAAGTAGCCATTACCTATGGGGAAGTGGCTTGGGGTGGGAGGTAATTATGCGTATCGGAAATATTGAGTGGAAATCATAATTTCATGGCAACAGAAACCCTAGCACAGTATTGGCCCAGAGTATTTTAATTGATTTTTTGGTGGAATTTAGTTTTTACAAGTGGGTTTGGGGTCTTGGTTTAGTAGCCAATATGTCAATGTTGCAAAACTGGATCAAAAACTTCTTGTTGTTTTCTATTTAGCATTTTCAAATCAAATTTTGAGAACTTAAGTCTAAAATTTTAAGTGACTGACACTTAAGCTACGAGAAACGCATTAAATAAATTGATTAGAAACTACGTATGCAGTCAGAGAATGGGATGTGACCCATCAGCCTAATTACTTCCCATTCGTTCCCTATCTGTCGATATTTATAAAAGTACTATCTGACTCGACCACGCGTTGCTGTAGCTAACGTTTTTTGTCATATAACATTGTTGTAAATTATTATTAAGTTTGTAACAAATGAGTAACAAAGTTATAAGTAAATAACATGTGACAGTTAAACTTAAAAAGAGCTGATAGTTTAAAATCTTCTCACAATAATATTTATTATTTTGAATTATAAATACTTTTAATTTCAATTTAATTTAGCACTAATCGGTGACAATATCTGTGGTTAAACTGTCTTTCGCTTACACAAATGGGTTGACGATTTTCCTACACGTGCATATGCAACATATAAATGTCCATGAGAAGAACATGGATTTTCCAAATCTAAATCACAAATGGACATCGTTTGGATTTAAGACTTATTTATAGACATGAAAAAGCTATTCGAATTTAAAATTGTAACCTTTTAAAGGGTATGGTAGAATCTGACGGCATCATTAGATTACGCGGAAACAGGACCACTTTTCCTTTAAAATAAACTATCCAGTTAAAATGGTTGCTTCAAGAACATTTCCAGTGGTCTTTTTGATGACGAAACGTGTACCGTTGCATAATTGGGGAGATTCAAATTAAGAAGAAGAATAATAGGTGAACCAATCTTTAATCGAAGATTATGTGGTAACATTCCAGGTATGTCTATTGTCTACTCTGTATGTCCATTAACAACAGTATAGATTGATTTAAAAGACATCAGATCACCTGGTAACAACTGTAATACCTGGAAGTTAATTTCGTCAACATCAACATTTTGGCTGCCAAAATAGCCCGATGACTAAGCCAGTTATGATTCAAGCAATTACTTTGCATATCCGGAGAATTACTCCGAATCAATTCATTTTTTTCCTGAAGAACAGAGATGAAATTGTCTGGCAGTTTAATGCATTGCATATTTGGTTGCAGCTTTATTTTACTGTTCTCAATATCAAGTAACTCTTCGGAAAATTACTGACAACAAAAATTGAAAAAGTAAAATTCACTGTATTTCGTTTACTACAAAATAAATTTAACATACTTTAGCCCCAGCAACATGTGGTAATTATGGTATTAAATTGTAGCTTATATTATGAAACGTTTGGAAGTTTGACATAGCGCCATCTATTGAATACTTACTCAATCCAGTCAATAGATGTCGTAACTTGTTAGAATTATTTGGGGCTAAAAGATAATTGTGACTTTTAAATAACAGACAAGTAATTTTCAATAAAAAATATTCCGATCATGCATTGAGATGTAAGCTATCCTATCTTTCAAGTTGAATCAAACTGCACAAATTTTATCTTTTATCCTCCTAGTCCAGTCAAATTGTCACCATAAAAACCTAATGGTTACATAAATAAGGGTAGTTTCGATTTTTTGATATGTTGTTTGGGTTGGTAAGCTGTTGAAAAATCCAAGTTTTCTAATTCCCCCCACCACCGCGGGCGACGCCATCTTGAAAACACTGCTCAATTTTTTGCCTTTTTCCTGTGTTTTCAAAATATCTTCTAAAGTATTCGTTTAAGAAAAACAAAGTTAACTGCTTTTTTAAACTAGATTAAATTACCTACAATTCGAAAAACGAATTTCTAGCTCTAATAGTTCCCGAGATTTTTTCTCAAAAATGTGAAAAGTACAGATTTTTAGTCGGTTTTTGCTTTTTGATAGCAAGTAAATGGTAAATCCTACGCCAATGTTTGATATAATAACATTTGTAGAAGAGATAAATAGCTAAAGTTTAAGACCAAACTGGTTCTGCTAGGTCGTATAGACTCTGAGATATAATCTTTTAAATATTTTTGTAGCTTTTAGGATTTTTTTTTTAACAATGTATTTATTGTAGTACCCGTAGCGTGATGGTTAGTGCGTTGGACTGTCATGTAAGGGGTCTTGGGTTCAATCCCTGCCTGTGCCACCTAACTTTTTCCACGGGTACTGCCTCTTGCGAGGAATTGACAAATCCTCCGAGAG
The DNA here is from genome assembly GCA_920104205.1 of Eupeodes latifasciatus. Classification (NCBI taxonomy): domain Eukaryota; kingdom Metazoa; phylum Arthropoda; class Insecta; order Diptera; family Syrphidae; genus Eupeodes; species Eupeodes latifasciatus. The sequence continues at coordinate 368,432,622 of OV049924.1, read as the reverse complement.
TAATTCTTGTCATGAAAAGTGCTTTCTCAAATTAGCCGTTCGGATTCGGCATATAAGCTGTAGGTCCCTTCCATCTCTGACAACATTACTCGCACACAGAAATGGTTGAGAGTTGTAAGTCACTAGGCCCTGGTTCTTCATGGACTGTTGCGCCACCTAATTTATTTTTTTAATTTTTTTTTTTAATGGGAGCCGAAACAACGAGGAACCCTTCCAAACGAATAAAAGTGTAAACTTTTGGTTCAGCAAACACTTTTTTACATGAACGTTGCATAATATAATATTAATAGAATTTGAACCTTCTTGTTTCTCAATAATACATTGGTAAAAAAAAAATCCTAAAAGCTACAAAAATATTTAAAAGATTATATCTCAGAGTCTATATGACCTAGCAGAACCAGTTTGGTCTTAAACTTTAGCTATTTATCTCTTCTACAAATGTTGTTACGTCAAACATTGGCGTAGGATTTACCATTTACTTGCTATCAAGCAAAAACCGACTAAAAATCTGTACTTTTCACATTTTTGAGAAAAAATCTCAAAATTCAAAGAGTTCTATCTCGGGAACTATTAGAGCTAGAAATTTCGTTTTGGTCTCGAATTGTAGGTAATTTAATCTAGTTTAAAAAAGCAGTTAACTTTGTTTTTCTTAAACGAATACTTTAGAAGATATTTTGAAAACACAGGAAAAAGTCAAAAAATTGAGCAGTTTTTTCAAGATGGCGTCGCCCGCGGTGGTGGGGGGAATTAGAAAACTTGGATTTTTCAACAGCTTACCAACCCAAACAACATACCAAAAAATCGAAACTACCCTAATTTATGTAACCATTTATGACAATTTGACTGGACTATCCGGAATAACTTTTTTAAAAAAAATTGAAATTAAACACAAAATTTACATTTGTATGATTTTATTTTTATTTTTAAATTTCTCAGCTTCAGATCCCTTACCACTGGTGGGGGGAAATCATTAGCTATATCGAGTAATGTTCAGATTCAACTGAATACTTAATACTATTCTTGTCATTCAAGCCCTTTTTATAGTAAATTTGTCTTTGCAGGGATGCTGCATGAATGTACATGAAAAATATTGGATCGTTGTCGATCTTTGTTTATATTAATTTTTATAGCATTCTCGATGTGATTAAATTTTATGGTGATGGGAAAATATTGGATCGTTGGCGATCTTTGTTTATATTATTTTATGGAAATACTTTGTTGATAGTTTATTATACTCAAGCAAATATGCTTGGTAGATTTTTATTATTGTTTGTGTTGGGAAGTAATTCTATAACTCACACGGGGTACAAATTTATTTAAGTAGCTTAGGAATCCATCGCAGACAAACATCGTGACACGTAATTTATATAATAATATAAAGATTTCAAAAAATTCATAAACCATTTTGTGTAGGATAACAAAGTTTGAAGTCAATATTTTTTTTTCCAAGATACTTGGGTCGAACTAAACTCATTTTTCGCCCGCTTTGAGTTGGTTTTATAGATTTTCGTATTTTTTAAAAAAGCTCTCAATTAGATTTTTCTAAAAAAAAATTCTATTAGCTAAGAACAACATTTCGAAAAAAAAGTTTGATTGCAATATCCAATTTTGTCAACAAGATATTTTTTGTTGAGAACCAATTTTTAGAAGGTTTTCATATAATAAATAAAATTATGGTAAAGTCATACCTTAACACTTTGACCTGAGCGCTCCCTCTATGCAGACATTTTTTTTGTCAAAAAGGTTCCTTTTACTCTACTTATTTTACTAACATTTTGTAGTTTGACTATAAAAAAAACGATTTTCGACGCGTAGTCGACGTCAGCATCATAGTATGCCGTTTTTCCGGATGCGGGGTGTGCGGAGGCATTGGGAGAGGTCAGAAAGTAATAAACGGCGGACGTTGACGCACTGCCAATTGGATTTGTACTTAAAATATTACCAAATACTAAAAACAATGTTTTTTTTTATATTTATAAGAAACATATACATATATACATGTGGAGTTAGTGCCCCGCAGATTAAAATTGTCTTTTTCCTCTCAGATGTCTTCTTCCAAATAAATACGCAAACACACAACTTCTAAATATTTATGCACTTTATTTAATTTAGTGATTAAATTCTAGGTAATAGTATAATAGTAAAATTAATAAATCAAATAGTAGAGGGAATGGAGAGGTCCTGCTTTCTACCACGTCAATCTAGATCTAGAACTAACTATTAACTCGTTTTTTCCGTTCGTTTCGTTCTTTGTGTCATCTTCTTCGTCTCGTTCTTTGTGTCATCTTCGTCGCCTAGTCTGAATGTGTGTGTGTGTTCTTGTAATATGGCTGCGTAGCGTACCCCAGTCCAGTATCCCTGTAATGTCTGTCTTGTCCCGTTCCCACATACATATGTTTATATGAGAGGTATTTGGGGTCAGTAGAATTGCACTTTTTTTTAAATTGCTGTAGTAAAAAAAACACCAAGTTAATGTTTTTAAAGTCCCATCTGCATCTTTTGATGTTATTATCTGTAAAACGAAATTCTTTTGAAGTCTCTATATCTATGAAAAATGGTAACTTGACCGTACGGACCTACGCTGGTACGCACACAGATTCATTTAGGAACGTCGAGAAATGTTAAAGTTTTCAATTCGACAAATCAACAAAAAATTATGTAATGAAATACAGGTCCATAGACAAGCTTTCTTCAATTGCCAAACTTTTCAAAAGCATTGTCTACGACTGTCTATTTTCTTAGTAGACTTACTTTTTTTACAAAAACAGGTCTATTACAACCAATCTTACTGAATTCGTGTCTTAAACTCTAAATGAATTAGATAAAGGAAATAAAGCGGGCCTTATCACCACGACTTTAGTAAAGCCTTTGATAAAATCAGTCAAAAAATTATTTATCTAAAACTGAAAGCTCTTGATTTTCAACCCTTTTCAATTTCATGGCTAAGATCAAACATAGACAACCGCCAATATAGAGTTATTTTCAGGTACTCAATCTCCGATGTCATTAAAGCAAATTCAGGAGTTCCTCAAGGGAGCCACCTGGATCCTTTGTTCTTTGTCTTCACGACAAAGCGACGCGACGTCGCTCTGTAATTAAATTTGTTTTAATTTTTCAAATGATCGCTGAGCGACGCACGTAGAAAAAAGATGTGTATACAATAAACACTGAAAGTTTAATTTCAGCTGTCCAAATCCAAAGCTGCCCAGTGCTATGGCAGGACACCACAAAGATTACAAAAATAAAAAGAGGCTGGAATGCGACCCACACTGATAACTTCCCATCCCGTCTGTCGATTTGTCTTGCTAAAAAGGTTTGTAGGTTTTCGTGTTTTGTCGAAAGTAAATTTTTACCAAGTTTTAGTATTATTTTTTTTGTTTTTTTTTTTTTAAAGAATTTTTCCCAAAATTTTACTGAATGTTGACAACAATATTTTTTGAAAAGATAAAATAATTCAAAGCCAATATCTCAAAGTTTTGAAAAGATACTTAAATCGAAAATCAATTTTTAACAACTTTTGTTCATTTTTTTTTAGGTTTTTAATTGTTTGTAAAAAAAACTGTGGATTTGATTTTTTTCAAAATTTGACTGAATGTTGACAGCAATATTTTTTAAATGATAAAATTAGATTAAAGGCAATATCTCAAAGTTTTAAAAAGTTATTTGAGCCGAAAATTAATTTTTACCAACTTTTGTTAATTTTTTTAGGTTTTTAATTTTTTGTAAAAAGACTGTCAATTCCATTTTTCTCAAAATTTGACCAGGTATTGAAAACGTTTTTCTTCGTTGCACAAAATTATTTAGGAGATAAAATCAATTTTTGGTCGTAAAATTTTGGAGGTATACATTTGTTTTTTTTTTCAGTTTTTTTTTTTGATTTGTAAAAAAACCGTTTATTGGAATATTTTCCAAAAAATATATTTGTTTGGTATCACGTTACAATATATAATAAAAATTTAATTCAAGTCTCTAGCATTATTTGTTCGTGAGATATTTCGGGTTTACCAAAATGTTCACCTTTTTACTTGCGACATATAGGAACTATATGGCAAGTTTTGCATTCGTGCAAAATTTCGTACTCGAGATTTTAATCAAACATGATATTACGATGGTAGAGAAGTCGAAAAAAGTGGGTCCCGCGATTCCGTCCGTCCGTCCTGTCTGGCTGTCCACGCTCCTACAGCCTAAACCATTGGGTCGATTGAGTTCAAACTTGGAAGTTAAGGTTTTCAGCAGATTCGCGTTAGGAGTTTTTTTCATTTTTTTTTAAGACCAAAACTAACAGTGGCCCCCATACAATTTTTTTGGTCAAAAACCGAAAATTCGAATTTTCTCAAAAACAAATCGATAGATTTTTTTTAAATTTTCTCTAAAATTTTATTTTTAAACTTGGCTTCTTTTCATAAGAAAAACATATTTTTGTATTGCTCAGGAAAGGTACCGCTCATAGAACCGTTATTTTGTTTCTTAATTTTCTTTTTTTTCCAACTTATCAACCGATTTCAAAAATTTTTTTTCTGAATAAGCTCTTATATTGCCTTAACAATATTTGATTGACAAAAGTGAAATTTTGTATTGTTTGGATTTTTAAAAAAATATTAAATTTTTTTTTTCAAAATTCTATATCTCATAAACGTGTCAACATTTTTTTACGAAATTGAAATGTAGAGCGTATATTTACAATCACTAAACAACTGCATACCAAAAATATTTTTAGAACAAAATTTAAAAATTTTATATATAAAAAATTAATTTAAAAAAAACCGCTCTAACGATTTTCAAAAATTTTTTTCGAAAAATCAAGGGTTTTTTGATTTATAAAATGGCATTTAAATTTTTGAAGACAAACTTATTTTTCAGGTAAAATTTTGAATCTTAAAATAGTTTTTTTTTTAAATTGTTTTAATTGCATTAAATGTAATCCCCTCCCATCTCACCAGATCAAATCCTGTGCGTGAGCCCGAAAGAGCGCATTACATTGACAAAAATTTTATTATATTCAGCCCTATCATGAATTCCATCGTAATTGGAAATTTTTACGAATCCCGAAAAACTGTATCATGAAATCCGTTCGTAGTGGAAAATCTCATACAATTTTGCATTACGAACGGATTTCATGATACAGTTTTTCGGGATTCGTAAAAATTCCGACTACGATGGAATTCATGATAGGGCTGATTACTATCTTGTATCCAAATTAGATAATGCATTTGGTACATATGTATGTATTGTTTATAACTATAACTATTGTAAATACCAATTCATTTCCGGGATGAGTTGTCCTAGGATGAGTTGTGTCTTGGGATGAATCGCGCGGTTTTTTTGACAAATCGAATAGCATTTAAATCTTTGAAGACAAACTTGTTTTAAAGGTATAATTTTAAATCTTATATAGGTGCTTTTTTAAACAGACTCTTTGCATACAAGAGCAAGTTCGTGCGACCCAGTCGTGCATTTTATTTAAATTGCTATGGTAAGAAAACCACCCACTCAATTTTTTTGAGATCCCTGTCTGCATCTTTTTGCATTATTTTCTGTATAACAAAATTTATTTGAAGTCGATATATGTATTATTTCTTGAGCTATGGACGATGAAAAAAAAACGTCGCGAACGTACGGACGTACGGACGTACAAATGTACGTACACACGCACACACAGACATCTCTCTAAAAATCTTTTATTTAGACTCTAGGGACCTTGAAACGTCGAGAAATGTCAAAATGTTCAAATCGGATCGATTACAATAACTTTCTATTGGAAGTTAAAAATGTCACCGAAAAAGAATGGGAAAAAATTGGACAAATTTGTAATTGTTCTGGTAAGTTTTTATTTATTTGATCTTTTATTACAATGACGAACCGCACTTGACGATGTCATTTTTCCAACTAATTGCTCAGCGACGTGTTGTTAAGTAGTTATATGGGTGTAATATTCTCGAAAACAAATTCGAAATAGGAAAGCTGAGGTATTTGAACTTCCCGTTAGATTTTTAACGCTGCGAGGAAGTGTGATTGTTTATTATAAAATTCAGTCCTTAAAATAGACCAATTTTAATTTCTTACAAATGATCTTAATAAGACTTTTTAAAATTGAATCAAATGATACCAACATCAATACAAACTTACAAAATACCTTTCATTTAATGTAAACATTATTTTCTATAACCTTTTTGTATCTCAAGGGATATATGTAGGTAAATAGAATTTCGGTTTTTAGTAATGATAAGCTCAAGCTAAAATACATCAGCTTTTCCATGCACAATTTATACAAATTTGGCAGTCATATTACAAACTCAAAATCAAACGCACCATTTACTTGATTCCAACTTAATAGTTTTCATTTTTTCTTCATAGTAAAAGGCTCTCATTTTCTTTTAAAAGTCCCCAAAAAAAAAAACCCACTGGTTTTTTAGAGGTTGCAAGTCAAGGAGGTGCAAGTTTAATTATACTAGAACATTTAACACAGTATTAATTGCGCACATGACACATTATTTTATAGTCCTTTTTAATTTACGTCTAATGAAATAAAAATCAAAACAATAAAAACTGTTATAGCATTTTTTATTTAGTAGTAATGTTATGACTAAGTAAAATACTTTCGCTTAGCCTTAAAAAAATGTTAGGTTAATGAAGATTTGAATATGCATTAAATGTGTTGTATGAATTAGAATTATTATAACATTCTATACAAATATCTGAATCTGATGTAAGATGGTGTATTTTAAGGGGAAGTGACAACTCTTAAATTTTAACAAGAAACCAATTCCTAAAAATGGACAGGTTTTTAAAGTTGGTTAAATAGTTGATTACCTCGAGAAAAGAAAACGAAAATTAGTCATACAGATATTAAAGATAAAGGTTGTTTAATTAAAGGAAATTTGATTAATCAGCTAACCAGATCAGATTTAACCGATGCGTCTACCAATGTTTAAATTTAATAAATTTTTTAACTTAAATTCTGTATTTTCCAGTATTCATATGTATTAATTGGAAAATCGTTTTTCAATATTAATAAAAAAAAATCGATAATCGATTAATTTTGTACAGTTCAAAAATGTTCTTATTTTTTTATTTCTTTTTTTAAATGCAGAAAATTGTTTTTATTAAAATGTTTATGTTTTTAATGAAACCAGTAAAAAAATTAGTTGAAAATGTTTATTTTGTAATGCAAAATTTTACATGTTTTTGTTAAAGTTTTAAATCCTTGAATCGTCATCATCCAAAATTTCTGTCTTTAAGGTCTTTAATACAATATCTTTCAAGTGGTTTTAAAGAAAGTCTTAGATCACAAGATCTCGTCAGCCAAGTGCATCCTCTTCTAAAAAGAAGAAGGCCATAAAACTATTCTTCCAAAACTGTGATTTACGAAATGTCAAAAAACAACAACTTTAACTTTATTTAGAATGAAGAAAAGAAAAGGAAAAAAGTTGAAAGTGGTTTATGTTTATAAAAATGAGGCCAGGAAATGTTTAACAATATTTTCCAGATTAAGACAACTTTTTCATTGCTTAGAAAAATATAAAATGGAATAAAACAAAGAGGATTTTCCTAAATTGAAATGAAATTAACTTTATTCGAGGGCAAATCTTCTGGTATTTTAATTTAAATATGATTTCTGACATAATATGTCCATCTGGAAACCCAATTTTCTATGAGTTTTTCCAAAATTGGTTGCCTTATATCAGCAATAACTCTGCAAATATTGTCAATCGTTTCGGGCGTATCGGTGTAGACTAGCGATTTTCCGTAGAGTCGCAGAAAAAAGTCAAGCAGTATTAAATCTCACGATCTTGGAGGCCACTGCAGGGGTCGCTAACGTAAAAGCATGCAGTAATCACACATTTCCTTTAATGAACCAATTGTGGCAGGACCTGTCCGACAGGTTGCGCAGCTGTCTTTTTTTGAAACCATATCGGCAACATATAGTACCCGTAGCGTGATGGTTAGTGCACTGGACTGTCATGCAAGGGGTCTTGGGTTCAATCCCTCCCTGTGCCACCTAACTTTTTTCACGGGTACTGCCTTTTGCGAGGAATTGACAAATCCTCCAAGAGTAATTCTTGTCATGAAAAGTGCTTTCTCAAAATAAGCCGTTCGGATTCGGCATATAAACTGTAGGTCCTTTCCATCTCTGACAACATTACTCGCACAATGAATGGTTCAGAGTTGTAAGTCACTAGGCCCTGGTTCTTCATGGACTGTTTATTTATTTATTTATTTATTTCGTCAATCAAGTTACAAAGACTTTATAAAGACTATCATATATATATATTTTAAACTAACGAATAAATAACATATATTTACAAAGTATAAAAATAATAATATTATAATTAATTCAATATATCTCTTTTAATATTTATCCTACTTTTATTAAAATCAATGACAAGATCAAGATCATTCAAAGCAATACAAGAGTTAGTAATTGGATTATGTTTGGCGTAACTTGTACTATTATATGGAACATAAACGAGATTTCCATCTCTAGGTCGCAAAATACGGGAAGGTGCATATATATAGTACATTGAAAGCAGCATCGAACAGTTAATATTTGAATTGAGGATATCAAAAGCGAAAAGAGCAGAATATAGTTTCCTTCTGAGTAATAGGGGCTTTAAATCAATAAAGGCACATCTGATCTCATAAGACGGAAGATTTGCATTTCTAAATGTTTTCCGCAAAGCAAATTTAGTAAACCTTTTCTGAATTTTTTCAATACGAAGAATGCTTGTTTGAGTATATGGATTCCAAATAACACAACAATACTCTAGCAGAGGTCTAACAATAGATAAAAACAGAGTCTTAAGGGTGTAAGGAACTTTAAAAGACTTTGAATTCCTCATTATGAAACCCAACATCGAATTTGCTCTGGAGATTACTTGGTCAATTTGAAGCGAAAAATTCATTTAAGAATCAAAGATAACTCCAAGGTCCTTTTGACTCATTAATCTTTGTATTTTTTGACCATCAAGTTTGTAATCGAAACAAATAGGATTGAGTAATCTTGCATAAGTTACAACACTACATTTATTATTATTGAAAAATAATCCATTTAGATTACACCAGTGAACAATATTATTAAGATCATTTTGAATTTTACACGCATCTAGTGGAGATTTAATGCAACTAAAAATCTTGAGGTCATCGGCATATAATAAGTACTTAGAATATGAAATAAAATTAGGCAAATCATTTATAAAAAGAATGAAAAGGAGCGGTCCAAGATGGCTGCCCTGTGGTACACCGGAAAAATTTATGATTTCATTTGACAGGACATTACCAATTTTGACATATTGTTTTCGTCCAACTAAATAACTTTGTATCCATTTAAGAAGTGCGGAGTGAAATCCAAATAATTGAAGTTTTTTCACTGGAACATTGTGTTGTACCCGATCGAAAGCTTTCGAAAAATCAGTATAAATAACGTCAACTTGATAACGGTTTTCTAAATTACAAAAGACAGTAATTAGTGAATAAAGCTAAATTAGTTGTTGTCGACCGTCCACTCATAAACCCATGTTGGTTTTCAGAAATATGATTTTTAATCAAATTATAGAGCTTGTTCTTTACTATTGCTTCAAATACTTTAGGTATCAGCTGAAGTTTAGCAATTGGTCTGTAATTTTCACAGCCGATTTCGATCCCGACTTGTGCAGAGGAGTTATCAAGGAATGTTTCCAAGTATCCAAAAATACACCTTGTCTTAGAGACAAATTGAATATATAACAGAGTGGAGCAGCTAGATGCAATTTACAGTTCTTTTAAAGAAGCGGTGGTATATTATCTGGTGCAACAGAAAAACTGTTATCAAGAGATGATAGTGCTTCCAATACATCATCAATAGATAAAAATACAGACAACCAGTCTCAATACTAGAGTTATAGCTATTTACCATTTGAACATAATTAATGTTTAACTCAATAAAATTTGATTGAAAAAAAGACGCAAAGTTGTTACAGATTACATTTAGATTATCAAAAGAGACGCCATTATACGACACGTTCGCTGGAATCCCAAGAGATTTTCGTTTTGTATTTAGGAATGACCAAACACATTTAGAATTATTTTTAATCTTTAATATTTAATCTTCGACTCAAGAGACCAAATATATTGCTTATAAGTAAACTTTTTCAAAAATTCATATTCTTTTCGAGTTTGATAAAATTTTTCACGAAAAACATCCGAAATCTTACTTTTTTTATGAACCTTATTCATAACATTTTTCAATCTCAATAGACTATTGTTAAACCAAACTGGCCTTTTCGAATTTTTTGAATAATTAATAGGAACGAAATTTAAAATAGCAAAATCTAAAATGTTCCGAAACATAGTAAAAGCTAGCTCTAGATCATTACAGTTAAAAAGAAGTTGTCAGTCAACTGATTCTAAATAATTATTCATAGATATAAAATCAACATTTTTAAAATTATGTTTCTGCTCTGTATTACAAGATTGTGATTCTATTAAAACAGACAAATTAAAAGTAATTTCAAGTGCCTTATGATGAATACTATTATCGAGCAAATTAAAACTAGCTTCATCTAAGTAAGCTTCAAGATTCTTATCAATAAAAACCAAATCTAAAATACGGCCAATGGAATTGCAAACGCTGTTTATCTGGTACATATTTAAGGCAGTTAAACCATCAATTAAATTATACTCGAAATCTTTAGATACATTATAAGGAAATATTTGATTGTCATCTTTTGAAAATAACCATTTAATATCAGGTAAATTAAAGTCTCCAATGATAATAAAGTACGAATTTTCGTCAACGTTTTTCACAATATTTTCTATATTTTTTATGTGAGCATTATATATAGAATATTCAGATGAAGGCGGAATATAAGAGACAAAAATATAAATATGAATAGTTCTTGAATCTGGGAAAATAGGTTATTCTACACACACACAAATTTGCTCAATAAAAGTATTACATAAAATAATTTCTTTACTTGAATAAATAGTGCGAATAGCAAATAAAACACCTCCTTCTCTACTTAATCCAGTCAGCTCACAAGATCGATCTTTCCGGAAAACATTAAAATCCGGTGTAAAGAATTCCGTTGACAGGAAGTTATTATTTAATCAGGTTTCAGTGAGAACGATAATGTCATATGAACAATCGGCAGCAGCAATAAAAAATTCATTTGATTTTGTCCTCATGCCTCCGGCATTATGATAAAACATAGATAAGTGTCCATGTCGCTTTTAAAATGCACCATCAAAAGTATTGTTTACGTTAAAACATTCTGTTGGGTTGGATGCAAATCGGTTTTTGAACGGCTTACGAATGGTTTAATTTGAACTCCAACTGGCCAGATGGATGTTTGAAGAGCAGCATTAAATGATGTAGTTGGGATACCCAGTTTGAAATTTATAAAATGTAGGGATGAAATATCTGCATCCTTTTTAACCAGTTTGTGGCAAACTAAGCTTGTCGTTGGCAAATTAAGTCTACCAGCAATGTAATTAATAACATTCACTTAAGTGACTGTTTTACTTATTCGAGAAATATGTAAAAAACGAAGCCGTGGTACAGATGGAAGAGCAGCATATACATCAGCATTAGCATCAATGCCAATCAGCTGTTTATGTTTTTTGTTTCGAACACCAGACCATGGAAGTTCATCAGCAACATTAGTTGGGCAGCCAACGACAACATTTTGATCAGGCACACAAATCTTATCACCAACGGCAGTGGCATCGGCATAGTCAACATTACCAGCTACAGCAACGTCAGCAACAGCAACATCAGCAACAGCAACATCAGCAAGAGCAACATCAGCAACAGCATCAACAGTATTGTCAACATTCAAAATTACAGCAGCAGCAACATCATACATCTCTGATGAAGGAAAAGGAGACACAACCTCAACCTCAGTTTCATTAGAAGCATTGGCAGTGGCGGCAGCAGATTCAACGGTCGGAGAAGATGATTTTGTTTGAGGGGCAAGACAAACAGGGAGAGAGTCAGTTAAAGAAACTCTACGTTTTTTCAACGAGGCGTGATCTTGAGGAGTAGATGATCCCGCAAGTGCAACTCTCTTATCAACTGAGGTAAAAAGACGTTTTTTATCATCACCAGTTATGGGGATTCTTTGTGCACGCGTAGAACCACGAATATTGCGACTTGCATTTAATTTCCATGTATTAAAGTTCGATGTTTTTGCTATTGTGGTCTGAGAAATTAAATTATTAGAAGAGCCTTCTATAAAGAATGTTGAGAGATCTGTTGCGAGACTGTTGCACCACCTAATTTATTTTATTTATTATCTCCAGCATATCATGATTAATTGACGAAAGACAAAGACAAAAATGGCTCTATAGCCGTCACAATTGACTGAAACGTGCGTCGTTTTAAAAAAAGTACGGACCAATTATTCCACCAACCAATAAAGCTCACCAATGTTGAAACTTGAGGATTACAATAATTCAAAAATGGCATATAAGAGTTATTCGTCAAACTTTTGAAAGATAGCGTGTTGAGATAGGAGCTCTGAACTATTCTATCAAGAAGGATGTTAAGGAAATCACATCACCTTGTCTAAATCCTTTTTGGATTGCTCATAAAAGTTTCTTCTGCTTTTGAAACTCTCAACATTTTTGAGCGCATTTTTACTTCTGAGAAATTGACATTCCTCTTTAAGTAGAGCTCGTGAGCAGCTCTTGTGCTTCTGTGAAGGGCCCGCCGATTTGCGTTTCATTTGCTTAGCTCCATTTGCCTACCGATAGTCCTCGTCAAATTTGTTGGTTAAAAAAACTTTGCACAAATATTATCAACCTTTTTTGTGTGAGTTTTTCATTGATTCTAATACAAAATTTCTCGAAATTTACTATTTCGAAGAAGAACACACATTTTCAAGAACATAATATCTCTTCCTGGAACGCAACATAATGACTTTATACGAAAAGACTATACCTTTGAGATTGAACTTTTGTTTCTCAATTACACTTCAAGCTCTTAACTAATAACATTTTGAGAAACCAACCTATCTTAATGTTTATACTGATATATTAATAAAATGTCTTTAGTACCTACTTTAACATTACCAAAACCCAAAAGAAAAAGTTTATTGAAAAAAAAAAAACAAATAAAATGCTAAAAGTCTTATAGGTTATATGACTCATTAAATAATATTTACCTAACGTTTGATTAATTAATATTCCCCAAATAGGAATTATATAAATTTTGTTTGATCTCCTCATATACGCATAACACATGAGAGATTGTTCCCTTACTGTTGCTCATTAAGTCAATTCAGCCCTTATCATAAAATAAAACAAAAGAAAAGTAAGAAAAAAAAGCCCCAACCGAAAAGAAACGGCACCAAGAAAAATACTGGCAGCCTATACCCAAATTAGACTTCATAATATCTTATTAAATAGCAACAAAAAAAATTGTCGAAAAAGGTCTAATTAAGGATTTTTACGAGCAGCAGTCGTCTGATTTCCCACCCATCGAAGCTCAATTCCAACGATATAGCGCGTAACATAAAACAAAACAAAAAAGATACAATATCTATGAGTATAAAGGCAAAAAAGAAATACAGCAAAAAGGGGAGTAAAAGTGAGTAAAAGAGTCAGGATATGTTTACTATGTGCTTTCATGAATCAATAACAATGACGAAAATCTATCAAATAAATCCATTAAAGTCCTTTTAGGCCCTTAAGTCTTTCGGAACTGTGATAGGGGCGGCGATGGGTATCTGTTTCTGTTTCTATACCAAGCTAAGAGTAGGTATATCGGCTCTGCCTAGTGCCTAAGTGTCCCGCCATGCTGAGCTGGGCTTTTGATTTATATCGAAAACCACTTCGCCAATCGCATACACGGCATTGAGTTTGTTATGTGAAAGTAAACCTATTTATTTAGTGATGAAAATAGGGAATTTACTGAAGTTCTTGTTATATTATTACCAACGACTATATATGCGAAGAAATTGGGATGAAGATGAAGAGAATGAGGCAGTAATACAATAAATCTCAAGGGATATAGAAACCCAAATAAATAAACCAACCATATGCTTTGAGAGGGTATTGTACGAGTTGTATAGTCTCTTATACCCCTCGTATACGTATAGGAAAAGAATTCAAAGGCAATTTTGGGTTTTAAATACAATATTTTGGGAAACTTATTAAAGGCCTTAATAATATGGATCATTGTGCAGTGCCAGAGAACAGAGACTACGTTTTTTGGTTTTGGTTTTTGGGTAATAACGCAGAATAATATATAAATTATGTGGTTTTACTTAGATTTTTTCTTGTTTGGTTCATTTAAAACCTTAATAAAGAACATCCAATAAAGAATGTTTTTTAGGGAAGCAAAAAAAGGGCCAGAATTGTAATTGAATCAAAAATCAATATTGGGAAGAATTGACACGTAACAACATTTTTGTTCCTAAAGAGAAACCATAGAGTTTGGAGACTGGGCTATTCATTGAAAGATGACTATTGAAAGTTATGTATGTATATTGTGCTCCTTTTGTCTAGTGCTTCAGAATAATTTAAATAATAATTTAAATCATAGATTATTTTGAAACTGACAGCTCGAAATTTTGACAGAGAGTCAGTTTATTACATTACATTACCCACTACTCAGCACATAAATGTACAGAGTAGAGAACACAGCACCTTGAGCGACTAGACTATATAAAGTGATAACAACACAAGACATTAATACAAGACAGAAGGACAGAAGAGAAAGAACAACAGAAAGAAAGAACACATGACAACAGCACGCGGTAGGTTTCGAGACGGTCCTTCATCTGAGTACTAACCACGCTCACTGATGCTTGATTTCGGTGATCGATGGGAACCGATGCTTTATCAGTGACTAGGCCGTTGCCAGAGTCAGTTTATTTGGAACCAGTTAAGACGCTTTACACTTAAACAACGTTGAAAAGTACTGAGACACCTGTAGACCAAACAGTGGGTACTTTTAAAAGAAGTTCTGGCTAAAAAGAGACACCCACCACTCTTGATGTTTTCAAGTTTATGCTAAATATTAGTGAGACTTCTATAAATAAATAAATAAATTATGTGGCACAACAGTCCGTTGAGAACAAGGGCCTAGTGACTTACAACTCTCAACCATTCCTGTGTACGAATAATGTTCTCCGGAATGGAGGGGACCTAACAGTCTTAAGCCGAATCCGAAAGGCTAATTTGAGAAAGCACTTTTTATGACAAGAATTGCTCTTGGAGAATTTGTTAATTCATCGTAAGAGGCAGTACCCGTGAAAAAAACTTTAAACCCAAGACCTCTGGCATGACAGTCCAGAGCACTAACCATCACGCCACGGGTACTACTGTACTGCTTGTAAATACTCACATCCATCGTCGTACGGTGTACCACACAAGACAGAATGTGACTGCTCACCGATCCGAGATCAATAATGTTAACTCGCCATAGATTCAATCAGCTCATTATTACATGCCTCATTAAGGTCAATATCATCCAAGCAATCTTTGATCCACACTTATAGCTTCCTATCCGTGCCCGTGTAAATTTTTAAAAACTTTTACATAGATACACAAATTTAAAATTCAATATCTTTCTGTGTTTTCAGAATTCTTAAGTCAAAATTGCTTTCCAATTATTTTTCTAATTTTTCGAATTTTAAAAAAAGGGTTGTCAATTGAAATTTTCTGAAATATTAACTAAGAATTATCAACAATAGTTTTCATGCGATAAAATAAGTTCTATTTCAATATCTGTTGTTCTCGACACTTTTTGTCGAACACCAATTTTTACCAACTGTTTGTACTGTTTTTTGTCTAGATTCTTATTAACTTCCCATAGGAAGTTATTGTAATGGGACCGATTTGTCAAATTGAAAATTTCGACATTTCTCGACGTTTCAAGGTCCCTAGAGTCGACATAAAAGATTTTTAGAAAGATGTCTGTGCGTGCGTGTGTACGTATGTACGTTCGTACGTCCGTACGTTCGTACGTCCGTACGTTCATACGTCCGTACGTCTGTACGTTCGCGACGTTTTTTCGTCCTCCATAGCTCAAGAACCAGAAGAGATATCGACTTCAAATAAATTTTGTTCTACAGATAATAAGGCAGAAAGATGCAGAAAGGGCTCTCAAGAAAATTGCGTGGGTGGTTTTTTTACCATAGCAGTTTAAAAAAATGTGAAAATTTTGATTAACCCTAAATATCTCATGAACCAAAAACGCTAGAGACTTGAATCAAATTTTATATAATATATATTGAACGTGATACTAAACAAGTATATTTAAAAAAAAAAATGAATTAACAGTTTTTTTATAAATCAAAAAAAATGAAAAAAAATTGTCACCTCGAAAATTTTACGAATACAAAATGACTTTATCTCCAAAACAATTTTGTGCAATGAAAAATAACGTTTTTAACATCTGGTAAGATTTTGATAAAAATCTTATTGACAGTTTTTTTTTTTTATAAAAAATAAAAACCTAAAAATTGAACTTCGACTCAAATATTTTTTCAAAAATTTGAGATTATGGCTTTCAACTACTTTTATCTTTTAAAAAATCTTGGTTTCAACATTTGGAAAAATTTTGAGAAAAATCAAATTGACAGTTTTTTTACAAAAAATAAAAACCTAAACAAAAAAATTAATAAAAGTTGGTAAAAATTGATTTTCGACTCAAATATCTTTTCAAAACCTTGAGATATTGGCTTTAAACTACTTTTATCTTTCAAAAAATATTGTTGTCAACATTCATTAAAATTTTGAGAAAAATCGAATTGACAGTTTTTTTACAAAAAAAAAAACCTAACAAAAAACAATACTAAAACTTGGTAAAAATTTAAAAACTTTTTTTATTTCACAAAAAATATTGTTTTCGATAATTAGTAGTTTTTTTATAAAAATCAAACAGTCCGTTTTTTCATAAAAAAATAAAATCTACAAAAAATAGTACACAAATTTGGTAAACATTGATGTTCGGTTCTTGACATCTCTCAAATTAATTTCATTCATCTAACTTGTAAAAATTTAAGAAATGCTACTTAAATAGGTAAAAATTTGTTTTTGACTAAAAATCTATTTAACAAAACTAGATTTTCAAACTAAACTATTTCTTTATATGAAAAATACCTATTGTTTGTAATTTTAAAATTTTTAAGAATAATTCAACTAACAACTTTTTTAACCCAACCCTACAAACTTTTAAGCAAGACAAATCGACAGACAAGATGAGAAGTTATCAGTGTGGGTCGCATCCCAGCCTCTTTTATTTTTTTTTCGGTTTCGGCTATTATTGATCATCATATATTACCAATTTATTTCTCTTGTTACAGTTTTCATCGTGTGCACCGCTAATTGTTGTTATTTATAATAATGTTTTCAGAAAAGAAGCCAATTGCAAGTATTTATAAATATTATAATCACTAGCTAGTTCTAGGTTACTTAGTTAAAATTTCTTCAAAAAAAAAAAGAGTTAAAATATGATCAATATGACATTAACAATCAGATGACTAAAATATTTCAATAAAATACGAATCCCGTTAATGTCGCATTTATTTTCATTTTCTTCCTTCTATTTCTTCATCTTGGCCGTATGAAGAATCAAAGAATATTTAATCTTTAGTATAATATAAAAATCATCTTCTATACAGATATCACATCTATACATAAGGACCTTTCGCATTTCGCCATTATTTCCAAACAAGTCGAGTCGGGTGTTTGTATATGTATGTATGTGTATATGAGAAACTACTGCACTTTTATTTCACTCTCGCATAAAATAAAATAATAAATGACATACCATTAAGATCGTACCCTATTATCCTTTCTAGAATTTCACTAGCTACGTTTGTTTTATTAGATACAATAAACGCCAATTTCTTTTGCACAATCACATACATATCTATGTATTCCAGGATTCTATTTCTATAGGTACTGCAACAGGACCACGGTTTTACCTTTTTTCTTTTTCTGTGAAAACAGATGTTCGAAGGAATATCATATAGCTATAGGGTACAGTAGGTCGTATAGGGTAGGGTATGTGTGTGTGATGCTTATGTGCGCTGCTGCTACTATAAAGCTTAAGCTCAGTTAAAAAGCATAAACAAACATTTATTATTATACTCGTACATCTATTCTACAGCGGTACCTAACATACAATTACATACTCCTACATTACCTCCATATACCTATCTTATACACTCCACATTAAAATATATAGATATTATTCTATATATAAAAAAATCCATATCCCTGGTGAATCAGGTAGAAAGCAAAAGAACGCTGTGAGGGATAATATGAAAAATATTTTCAATTTTCATAAATAATGTTTTTATGTTTTATTTTCATAACTTTGTGTGTGTCTGCCAAAAAATAAAAAAAAAGGGGTAAACATTGTATATGAGGGCTGTGGGAGCCATCAAAATGAATCGGGGACCGATTTGTGATGGTTTGCTTCGCATCCTTGAAAATTACGAAGTGAGGAAATAAGCTTTTTACATGAGTTTTAGCCAATTTAAAGTTACAGGTTGTATGGCAAGTAGAAAATAGGTAGGTATGTTATCTCTGTACATTGTTTCGTAAAAGTGATATGGGACATTTATTGTTGCATAAACAAAAGTAATCTTATATAGTACTCTCATAACTGATAGCAGGAAAAACATCAGAAAAGGAGGTGTGTTTATAAAATGCTAGATTGCTATAGTGTTTTGGGTAGGTACCTTTCATATCTCGTAATAGCTTCAAAATTAATTTAATCAATTAAACCCACTCAGTTTTGTGCTTTTGTAAATTTGAAGTTATTTAGAATTTTTGGGTATTATATTTGTAAGTGTCTACATTTGTTTGTAAATTACACTCATGTAGATGTTATTCAGAGGGTCAGTTTTAGAGATAAGCCTTAAATAATAAAAATGAAAAAAAACTGCAGTTAATTATTTTTTGTTTGTATCCTTCTATTCCTATTAGATATGGATTTTTTTTGTGTAACTAGAGACTTAATATTTGTAGGCAATATATCGAAGCGGGGACATCGAAGATATTTTTTTTAGGTTAAATGGAAGAAGCCTCATTAATTTTTTTTGAAACAAAGATTTTCAATTTTTTCGCGCAGCAGTCCATTTAAAGAAGTTATTTTCTCTTCTGCTGGACTATTAGAAGATCTATTTCAGCATTTAAATATCTTTTAAGAAGATTTTTCTTTAACCCGGTATTAAATTACAAGCAAAGCAGTGAACTGAGGTAAAAATTTGTGAAATTAAGAGCGTATTATGTTACAGCAATTTTCTGTATAAATGGATCAAAAAATAATAAGGGGGTTGGTGGAGGCTGGTTTAGACCCTCATTCCACCTTCCCAATCATTGTAGCGTGTTCTAAGTGGAACTTTTGACGGTAATAATAAAATCTTGCCCTGGCTTAAATTAAACTTGATAGTTTTTTAAGAGTTGTCAGTGAACTTTCGTTGGGGAAGCTCCCCTCTGTGTTGTGCGTCGCGTCGATCGTCCCTTGCGCGTCTTGTTTGAGTCTTGTGCCCAGTCGTGTTAATTGTCTTACAAATTAATAAATATTACATACATACATAATAAATAACAAAAACAAAACAAAAAAAAAACAGCTTAATATATTATTAGTGATTAGTGATAAAAAAAATAGCATCAAAAAAGAATAAACCACGCCACACTGAAATAATACAATAGCAACAAAAACAACAATAAAAAAAATCCAACAAAACAATATGATAAGCCAAGCTCAGCATAGCACAGTGAGTACCATCCTTTTCACTTTCCCCTCTTCTCTAACAGTCGCACGGCTTAGCATGTACATCAAATTGCATTGCGTTTTATAACCAATGCAATTTATACACAGGCTACGTCGTCGTTCGACGGATTATTGACAAAACGAATTGTTTACTGTTTTGCATTGTCAGGGGCGGATTCGATCTTAGTCACTACTAAGGCATAACACTAGTAGTGGCGTGTATCGAATAGCATTCTGTGGTTCAAATCAGTGAAAATTTTTTGAGTCTTTGTCTGTTTTGGTTTTGATATTTTTTTATTTGCAATGTCTGTTAATTTCAGGGTTGATTATTGTAATATTCGTGGGCTTAGAGCGAATTTTCTTTCTGCGTACTTCCATACTGTTTCGAACAGGCCAGCTGTTTTGGCACTGAGTGAAACCCAAGTAGGTGAGGATACCGATCCTACTGAATTTTTCATTCATGGGTATAGCTTGGTGCCACTTTTCTTTTCCCACCATGGCCTCGCCATATACATTAGGAATGATGTTGCTTATCAGCTCTAACCTCAATATGGTCTTTGCACCAATTCTTTCTTTAATTTCATGTGGTTTAAATTTTCCATAAATAAGCAAATCATTCACTACTGCTTCCTTTATCGAAGCCCAAATTTAGACAGAGTATCAACTTCTCGTGAATTTGATGCTTTTTCTGACTCCATTCAAAGAATTGTTTCGTCCTATCCGCGCACTGAAATCGTTGTTACGGGCGATTTCAATGTACACAATTCTTCATGGCTTCAACATTCGGGCCAGGCAACACCAGAAGGAGTGTGTGCTGAGATCTTCGCTGAGTTAAACCACCTAACTCAGCTGGTCAACGAGCCCACTCGAATATCGGACGTTGTAGGTCGAGCAGAAAACACTCTTGACTTGTTTCTTACCTCTGACCCTAGTAAGTACACTATTAGTGTTCTATCTCCTCTAGGCTCATCTGACCATTGTGTCATATCAGCAAATTTCTCGTGTCAAAACTCTCCAGTTAAAGAAAAAGCTCCTAAGAGAACCGTTTGGCAATACGAGAAAGCCAACTGGGACGGTCTCAATAATTATTTTAGGATCTTTAACTGGTCACTATGCTTCCTCGATAGTGACGTTGACGCCAGCGCTGATATGATCACAAGTTTAATTCTCCTGGGAATGAGAACTTTTATCCCGAACAGGGTTAAAAGCATCAGACCTAAGGAAAACGCATGGTTCGATGCGAGCTGTAAAGAGGTTATTAGGGTTAAGAACGTAAGTTTCCGTTGTTTTAAAGCCAATCCATCTGAGGAAAACCGGAAAAAGTTCAAGCAAGCCAGGAAGGCCTGCAACGCCCATATTCGACGGACCAAATTTGTACATGACCAAAAATTACAGCAAAAAATACTGCAATGTCCCAAAGGCAGTACAAATTTTTGGTCATTCGTAAAAAACATGAGAAATTCTTTTTCTTCCTCGGTTCCTCCGCTCGTTGTCAATGACACTCCATTTGTTAGCTCTCTCGAGAAAGCTAACCTCTTCGCTAGGCAATTCGCCGCTAATTCAACACTGCCAGTGAGTGTTATGACTCCGCCTGTCATCGATCGCGTTAGGGATTCTATGGGGCAAATCTATTTTCGCACTCGTACTGTTGCGAGAGTCCTAAAAGATCTCAACATACATAAATCCGCTGGTCCGGATGGTATCCCCGCTATTGTTCTGAAGAGGTGTTCTTCAACGCTGGCAAAACCACTGCGTAAGCTTTTTCATCTGTCCTACTCCTCAGGTCTCGTTCCGAGTGGATGGAAAACTGCATTTATCCAGCCTATCCCCAAAAAAGGCGATTCTTCCTCACCCTCTAATAACCGACCGATTGCACTTACGTCCCTTCTTTCCAAGGTCATGGAAACGCTGATTAATTATCAGCTCAAGAAATATCTTGAAGATCGAAAGCTTCTTAATGACCGGCAATACGGCTTTCGTAGCAATAGGTCCACTGGTGATCTCATGGTTCATCTCACCGAACAGTGGAGCAAATCTTTACATCGTTTTGGAGAAAGTAAGATTATTGCACTTGATATTTCAAAAGCATTTGATAGAGTTTGGCATCAGGCTCTTTTATCGAAAATGCGTGCTTTCGGTTTTCATGAATCCCTGCTTCATTGGATTAGTAATTACCTTTCGGATCGTTCAATACAAGTAGTATTGGATGGGTTCAAGTCTGAAAACCACAAAATAAATGCTGGTGTGCCCCAGGGCTTTGTTCTATCTCCAACACTCTTTCTCATTTTTATTAATGATCTCCTGTCTGCAACTTCTAATCCAATACATTGTTTCGCTGACGATAGTACTCTTAGCTTTTCATATTCGTTTTCAGACTCACATCCCTCTTCTTCGGATGTGGAACTGCAACGACAAAATATGATAAGTTCATTAAGTTCCGACCTAAACAGCATTCTACAATGGGGATTAAAAAATCGCGTGGAATTTAATGCTTCGAAAACACAATGCTGCCTTGTATCGTTAAAGCGAGATACACCCCCCTTGCCATTATCCATGGATGGCACTTGCATCGAGGAGACTGAACATCTCGATATTCTCGGTATGTGTATCACCAACCACCTTTTGTGGAACGAACACATACGCGATGTCGCCAAAAATGCCGCAAGATGTTTGGGTTTTCTAAGGCGATGCAAGAAGTTTTTCTCCCCCTCTGATCTGGCTGTTATATACAAGACTTATATACGTCCAAAGCTTGAGTATAACTCCCATATCTGGGCTGGTGCTCCTGCAACTTACTTAAGCCTCTTGGACAGTATTGAACGTAGAGCATTTAGATTGATTGATAGATATGATATCCGAATTTTCTCAGAAAGTCAGGCTGCTTTTGGAATTTGGGAACAATATAACAGTCCAGAACTATTGATAATTTTTAATGGAGAAGTCACAGCAGTTTAACATTCACCTCTGCTGGGTGCCGGGTCGTAGAGACAGGAAATTGTAAGGCAGATTAACTCGCTAAAAATGGTATAGTACCACCCATTCTACCACATCTTTCTAACTCTGGCATACTAATGCGCTACGTATAATCTTTTGCAAGACAAGACGCTTTAAAGAAAACCAACATTAGGTGGAATAACATCACCACCTGTCAGAGTACATAAAATATCTGGCCTACTGTATAGATTTAAGGCACTTAGGGTGCATGATATATCTCTGCAGATTGCGTATAATCTCGTTAATCGGTGTCGTAACTGGACACCTAATAGAAAAATACGAAATGCGTTTAGTGGCACCCCCAACTGACTTTTCCAGAAGCTCTATGGACCTCCTCTGTTTATGTCCTGCCTTAACTCAGAAACGTAATAACACAGTTGTTAGCCCTCTCCTTTGAAACGAACTTCAAATGTACATGAAAAATGGCTGATAATTTGACAGTGGTACCTTTGAAAACTTAGACCTGATATTTTTACTTGCGACATTTTAAGAGCTATGTATATGAAAAGTATTGCATTAGAAAAAAAAGCGATATTTTACTCAAACATGAAAGTAAAAAAAAAAATGGGTCCCTCGATTTCGTCCGTATGTCTGCCAGTCTGTCCTGGTCCCTAAAGATGAAACCATGATGATAGAGTTCAAACTTGGAAATTAAGGCCTTAAGCAGATTCGCGTTAGGCGCTTTTTCCCTTTTTAAAGTCCCCATGCAACTGTTTGGTCAAAAATTGAAAATCCGAATTTTCTCAATAAATGTGTATTAAATTTTTTCTAAATTTTGTTTTGTATTTTTTTGGCTTCTTTCAATGAATAAAACAAATATTTTTGTATTGCTCCGGAGGAGTCTCCAATAGAACTGTTATTTTGTTTTGAAATTTTCTCAAGAACTGATGAACCGATTTCAATTATATTATCTTAATTATATATATTATATTATTATCAATTACTATTATTGTCTTAATGATAATTGATGGTAAAAATTTTCATTGTTTTTTTTATAATGTCACATTTTTGTTATTCAAAATTCGATACTTTTTTTGACTTCTCTACCATCATAATGTCGTGTTTGATTATAATCTCGAGTTCAATTTTTTTACGAATACTTGATATATAATTCCTATACATCTGTCGCAAGTAAGGAATTAACAAAATAATTGTTGCTTATTATATTTAAGGAACAAAAACAGATCTTACTTTCTGTCAAAGCATTTATAGTTTTTAAATGGTTTGACATTTATAAACATTTTAAAAATAATTAATAGACAGTTTATTTTTAAATTGAAATCTGTTAAAAATACAACCGAAACTGATTTAAAATAGATTTTTGATTTGAATCTCTAAAACTTAAAATTATTGACAACCAATATTTTATATGGTAAGTAGCATTTGGTCAAATTTTCAAATAAAACTTCATGGACAATTATCACAACTTAGTTGGTTTCAGCGTCTCAAATATCTGAGCAAAATTATTTTAAACTATTGCGTTGTTTATTAAAAGCTCAAAGATAATTAAGGTTATTTTGTACAATTTTTGAGAAACGAGCTATGACATTTATAATAATTTGCAAGCACAGAAGGGGCTCTGCTTAGGTAACTAGTTACATTTTAAAGTATATTTTGAAATATTCTGTCTGAGACTAACATTATAAGTTTAGTAAGTTTTTAGTGATAATTAGTAGCGGATGGTGTGAGCACTACCGTGCGTCCTTGTTAGTTGTTGTTGGGTAGGATTAGGGTACGGATCCGGGAGGGATTCCGGGCCTCTCTGATAGCTAATTATTTTAAACTCCAACTATTCGGTACATATTTGTGCAGTTGAGAATCAAAAAGAACTAAGTTTCGTACTGAATTTTCACCGCTCTAATTCGTTTATTTTTTTTAACAAGCTCTGATTGGCTAAATTCGCAGTTTAAATTCGACATTCAAAAAAGGTTAAAATTTTAAAACTTACATATTAATTGTTATTGACAGTTATATATAGACTTTTGGAAAAATATTCTTCTTGTCTATTAAATGCTTGTCTATCTAAAATTTTGGTGTAACCTCCTTTTTTGACTTTTTCGTTTAATACTAACAACTTTAAAGCAAGCTATTTATCGTATTCATATAGTCTTTAAACATTACTACCGAAAAATTCACTTTTGTTTAGATATAAATGTCTTTAGTTCATTGAGCCTGTGTGACCATTTTCTGAATCAAGTCCTTTTTGCCTAACGTTTAGGAATTTAACAATGTAGCTTAGCTACATCCTCTTTTCTATTGAAAACATCGCCAACGATAAAAGCGTGGTCAACATTTTTATAACTTAAAATTTTGACATTGAAGTTAATACTTGAAAGCTTGATATTTTTATTTTTATTTAATTTAAATTTGTGTCGTAGTACAGAAATTTAAAAATATTAAATTATAGGACACCCCATCGAGTACTAATAATGTTTTTATCTGTAGATTCAGCAGTAGGTAAGTATTTATGAGTGTTTAACAAATCTGGCACTCCGTTTAGCTTTCAATCATAAAATAATATCACGCCTCTTGCTTTTTGCAAGCCAAAAGTTATAGAATATATAATTTAATGTCTTTTTGTTTTCTTGGAATAGGTATACCTTCTATACTGTTATCATATTATAATGCTTATTATATTCCTCTTTGTTTCTTTGGTTTTGTTTTCTTGAAACATTAAATGCGTAATTTAAAAGCTCAAAAGCCCATAACAAAAAGAAGGAATTGCAGAAAATTTCATAACTTCTTTACAGTACAGGTAGTATACTGAATACTGAAAGTACTAACAGTCTTGAGAAAATTTCCAAAAAATAAAAACAAAAATCATAATAACAATAGTAATAATCATAATTTATGCTTGCGATATACAAATCATAAAAGTCATAAAATTTATCTTCAAACCAATTTCATTCCATTTTCAATGTTTTTAATTTATTTGTAGCTTTATTTTGGTGTATTGTACTTAGATACTATAGGTACATTGAGAAATTTGAGTAAAACAAGTGAAGTAAAAACAAAAGAAATAATCCCACAGTTTTTAATTCAACAACCCTATATGTGCCTTTTGATATAAAATAAATGCGATAGACTTACTGTGCCTAATTAAGGATGTTTTGTCTATTTTTATACATAATGCTGGTTGTGTATTATATACGTAAGTCAGAGTTACTAGTAAAAAAAAATAACATAAAAAGTCAATAAACTTATTTAAAAAAAGTACGTATACGCACGGGTGTACCATTCATATATTAATGATTTTAGATAGCTAAGTCACCAATTGTTTTTTTTTTATTGCGCATGCACTCAAGGTTTTATGAACACCCTTATAATGAATGATTAAGCACAGGGAAAGCAATAAGGAAAGGAGCATAAGATTAGAAAGGTGATACCGATGCACCTTGCTTTTTGAATGCTCGTACATTGTAATGAAAGGCAAATATTGATCCTGGTTCTATATTGGTGAAGTGCGGCTAAAGAAATAATCTCTATACTTAAGAGTACTACCAAAACTGTGCTCAAGGGTAAACTGATGAGTATTGCTAGAAGTACGTTCAACTAACGATTCAGTTTCTATAAGGTCCAATTTTTGAAAATTGGGAAGCATTAGTTTTTATAGTAACAATATAAGGCATTTTCATGCAAGTCAGTTATTCTTTCAAATAATTTCAAAACACTAGCCCATGCAAAATTGAAATTGGAATGTCATAAAGAAGTCTCGTTTATTTGTGTATACAAAGGCCTGCTTATGCTTAAGGCCTGCGAAAATTTTAAAATTTAAACTATAAATCTTGATTCTCTTATTACTGTGTAACTTAAGTTTGATTTCAAAATGAGAAACCTGAAACGAGTAAAATTTTAAAACTTTATAAGTGAAATCTTCGATTAATATTTTAAAACCATTTAGAATTACAAATTATGGATCGAAAGTAAAATGTATAAAATTTGTGAAGTCCTAATTTAACTTTCTTGGATTTTGGATTGAATGTATGTAAAACTTAAAAAAGTTTAAAATACAGTAATACGAAAAGTCTAGTTTCTCCAACAGATGGAACTTTATTAATTTTAACTTACTTTTATTGATCCTGTCCGCTGATATTTGCTTTTTATAACAGAAGAGCGCTAAACAGAATTGACTGCCAGAAAATTATACTACACTAGCAAACCCGGCGAACTCCGTTGCACCACCAGAGGCCTTCGTTTTTTGTAACATTTCGTTTGGGGATTAAAAGATGAAGAAAAATTATTTTTTTTTTTATATATTTGAAAAGGGAACATTTTATTTCATTTCACAACAGTTATGAATTCATTTCGATTACAAAAATGAAGTGTAATTTAGTTAAACTTCTCTAGGTAAAAATGAAAGTGAATCCAAAGTAAATACTAAATGGAAGCATTGTACTTGTCCGCAAATTATCCGTTTCATTGAAGTGCTCTTTGGTAAACCACATTTTTTGTTTTTTAGTATGACGTTAACACAAAAAAGAGGCTGAGATGCGACCCACACTGATAACTTCCCATCCCGTCTGTCGATTTGTCTTGTTTAAAAGTTTGTCTATATGTATCAATTTTTACCAATTTTGCGTACTATTTTTGTAGATTTTATTTTTTTATGAAAAAACGGACAGTTGAATTTTTATAAAAAAAAAAATACTGAATATCGGAAACAATATTTTCTGTGAAATAAAATAAGTTTGAAGCCAATATTTGTAATTTTTAAAAAGCTATTTGAGCCGAAAATCAATTTTTACCAACTTTTTTTAAATTTTTTTGTTTAGGTTATTATTTTTTGTAAAAAAACTGTCAATTCGATTTTTCTCAAAATTTGTCCTAATGTTGAAAACAATATTTCTTATAAGTTAAAATTAGTTAGAAGCCATAATCTCAAATTTTTGAAAAGATATTTAAGTCGAAAATCAATTTTTACCAACTTTTGTTAATTTTTTTTTCGGTTTTTAATTTTTTGTAAAAAAAATGTCAATTCTATTTTTTTCAAAATTTTACTGAATGTTGAAACCAATATTTTTTGAAAGATAAAAGTAGTTTAAAGCCAATATCTCAAAGTTTTGAAAAGATATTTGAGTCAAAACTCAATTTTTACCAACTTTTTTTTATTTTTTTTAGGTTATTATTTTTTGTAAGAAAAACTGTCAATTCGATTTTTCTCAAAATTTTATCAGATGTCAAAAACATTATTCTTCGTTGCACAAAATTGTTTTGGAAATGAAATCATATTTTAGTCGTAAAATTTTCAAAGTGACAAATTTTTTTTTTCAGTTTTTTTGATTTATAAAAAAAACCGTTAATTGAATTTTTTTCCAAAAATATAATTGTTTTGTATTACGTTACAATATATAATACAAAATTTAATTCAAGTCTCTAGCGTCATTGGTTCATGAGATATTTAGGGTTAACCAAAATTTTCACCTTTTTTTTAAACTGCTATGGTAAAAAAACCACCCACGCAATTTTCTTGAGAGCCCTTTCTGCATCTTTCTGTCTTATTATCTGTATAACAAAATTTATTTGAAGTCGATATCTCTTCTGGTTCTTGAGCTATGGACGACGAAAAAAACGTCGCGAACGTACGGACGTACGGACGTACGGACGTACGGACGTACGTACACACGCACGCACAGACATCTTTCTAAAAATCTTTTATTTCGACTCTAGGGACCTTGAAACGTCGAGAAATGTCAAAATTTTCAATTTGTCAAATCGGACCCATTACAATAACTTCCTATGGGAAGTTAAAAATCGGATGGTGTCCCAACTCGTGAACACGCAACGCATAGCTGCCCATGTGAAAAACAATGATTTTCTAAATTTATTCCGCAAACACTAAGCGATTGGCCTTGCAACTTGTTAGTTGTCGTTGCGAACGCAAGGCGAACCGGAAATTTGCAATCGTTGGAAGTCAATCGGAAGATCAGTCGGAATCATTAGCATTCGAGGAATACAAACATTTTCACCTGCGTACTTTCCGTTAATAATGGTTGCCTCAATCAAATTCGGCATATGTCTGGTAACTCCAGACTGTTCAAAAACTCCGTTGGATAATTTACTACATCATCGGGATTTGTTATGGAATGAACGGATTTTTATGTCACCAAATCGCGAGCAATTTTTGATTGAATGGTGAAATTCAGTGCGTATACATCATTATTCTTTGCGACGAGAATTTCTCGTTGACTTAACCAAGCATAATTTTGATAATATTCACTAATGTTTGGGAAAACATTTTCAGTAACAGCTAATTGATAGTCTACAAGTCGGCAAAAGTCGATGGTAAGAGTAATTAATCCAGTTGTCGCATCAACTGGCACTTTTCCATTTCCAACAGCTAACAATTGTTTGGAAAATTGTGCAGCATTTTGATCATTTTGAAGTTGAACTCCCATATTAGTGGTAAGCGATAATGTTTTTACGTTATTCGACAAAAGTGATGCCTTCAGGCAAGCATTCAATTCATCTGCAGGCGTTCCACGGGGAATTACTGGCAATGTCTGCCTGAAATGGTTGGAATCGGGATCACTTCCATCAAACAATGATTTCAGTGGCTGTGTTGGCGTAAGTAATGGATCCAGTTTGACTTTGAACTTTAACGCATTGCAATATCGGCATACATTCGTCATTGGTCCAATATCTAAATTGTCATCATCACTGTAGTTCGCAGTGGAATCATATTGGAATGCCAAGCGATTGTATGATGCCAATGATCTTCGTGTGCTCACGCGTTGTCTCAATCGGGCATTTTCTCTTAATATATTTTGTCTTACTTCGCTTAAGTTCTGTGAATACACTTGTTGCTGGCTTGCATGTCTTGTGCGGCGGCCGATGTTCGCACATCATACTCTAGGCATTTTATATTATAGATTATTTTATTGTTCTCAAAATATTCCACGTGACAAATATTTTGTTTCAGTTTTTTGATATAAAAAAAAGAGAACTGATTTTTTCAAAATTATACCAAATTTGCTCAGAATGTGTCATACAGAATTTTATATAATTGGATTTGGGGTTAAATAAATTTTTCACTTTTTTCTTAAATTGTTCTATGATAAAAAAAAAACACTTACTAAATTTTTAAAAAGTCGTTTTTGCATTTTTTCTTATTATCTTTAAAACAAACGTTATTTGAAGCCGATATCTCTGACGTTTATAGAGATATGGTTGACTAAAAAAGGTTCCCAAAAGTAAGCTTTGGTTTAGAATATAGGGCCCTTAAAACGTAAACAAATTTGAAAATTTTCAATTCCTCAAATCGGAACTTTTACAATAGCTTTCTATGGGAAGCTAAACGGAGTTCACTGCTTTTCTGTTGGAATTTTTTTTGAATTTTTTCTACTATAAACCTCACAGAGCCCGAGACCTTTCAAACGAATGCAAAACCGTGGAAATCGGTTCGTGCGTTCGGGAGTTAGAGCGTCAGGAAAGAAAACTCGACTTATTTTTATATAGTAGACTAGCTGACCCAGGCAGACTTCGTACTGCCTCAATCGATAAATAAAAGACCTAAACTTTTGTATAAATTAATTTCAAAACAAACAAAACGCATTGAATAAAAAAGCATTTTTTTAATGAAGCATGAAGTTTTATTATTATTTTCGACACATCATGTTGCTTACTTAAAAAACAGAGTTTTCCTGAAATACTGGCTATTTATAAGGTTTAAATTTTTATTAATAGACACACACTGTTATGATACAGTTTGTTAATCAATTTAAAGCTTTCTCATAAGCTAATTGTAAGCGTTTAAAATCGAATGGTAAATCCGTTGGAATCATTGGTATTCGCGGGATCAAGACATCCTCTCCTTTGTATTTTCCTTTTATGATTGTTCCTCAATGACGTTATTCATCAGCTTTTTCACAGCCAGTCTTGTTCCATTGCATAGTCGAGGTTGCTTAATGTTACGCAGCATGATGACAACTGATCCTACTTTTAACTGCAAATTGTGAGGTGGTAATCCAGGCAATTCCAGTGAATTTAAAAACTCCGTGGGATAGTTGACTACGTCATCCTGGTTCATAACGGTGTCGACAGATTTGAAGGAAACCAAGTGTCCTTGAAGAAAATTCTGAATGGTCGCATTGAGATCCTCGACATCTTTATTTTTCGCTGCCAATATAGCTCGTTTACCCAATTATGGTTATTGAACTTTTGCGCTATATCTGGAAAAAAACACGCTGAATAAGCTCCTCTTTTGAATCTATGATGTAACAGAAATCTGTGGGTAATGTGATGAATCCGGTCGAGGTGTCCATTGAAACTTTATTATTTCCAATATCTAACAACTGCTTCGCAAACACATTTGCATTTTCATCATGTTGCAAAAATACTGCCATGTCAGTTGTTAATTGGAGTGTCTTTACGTACTGCCACAAATTCGATGATTTTAGGCATGCATTTAGTTCATCAACAACAGTTGATCGGGGAACAACTGGAAGAGTCTGACGAAAATCGCCTGACAACAGAATCATGGCCCCACCAAAAATATGTTGGTTGTCACGAAGATCTTTCAATATTCTGTCCAGCGCCTCCAGTGACCTCTTATGAGCCATTGTGCATTCATCCCAAACAATTGATTTGCATACCTGTAGGATCTTGGCCATTGCGCTATTTTTGGCGATGTTGCAAATTTGTGTTTCGGTTATTTGCATGTTTAATGGTAATTTCAAGGCAGAATGCGCAGATCGTCTGCCTTCTAGCAGAGTCGCAGCTATTCCAGATGAAGCCAACGCTAGAGCAACATCATTTCGCGATCTGATCCTCGCCAAAAGCAATGCGATTAAGAACGTTTGTCCGGTTCCTCCGGGAGCATCAAGGAAATAAATTCCTCCAGATCCACTGTTCACAGCTTCTATCAAAGTGTCGTAGGCAATTCTTTGTTGTTGATTTAATTGTTGAACATTTGTACGAACTGTTTCGGCCAATGCTTCAAATTCGTAATGTTGTTCCCTTTGCAACTCGTGGTTTAATGCATCGTGCATATGACGATTGGGTGCTGTCATTCCCAAACACGACAATACTTTATTTGCTATCAATAAACACAAATATTCTATCATGATCAATGTCTAATTGTAAATTTCTTCAGTCATTTGTAGTGTAGGATTCAAAGTTTCACGATGCACACGATGCAAAACATCCTCAGACATGTCATCTCTATACTTAACCCACAAACCTTTTGGATTCGAGGGGAGACATGTCGATATGATAATCGCAAGCAATGTGCGAATTTGATGCGGCGATGAAGATATTACGGAATCCTTGAGCGTATAAAAATAATCTGATACAGTTACAACTGAAGTTAGCTAAAATTAAGTTTCGCGAAGCCGACCAAATTAATTGGAAATCAGTACTACTAATAGTTCATTACATTTTTTGTCGCGTTCGCGATTCACTTTTGTTTATTTTCGGAACGCGACATTAGATCCTCCAAAGCGCACGCGAAGAATATTTTCATAGATATGATATGATGAACTTAATGCAGCGGTAATAAATTGCAAATCGACTCTTTGACGTTAGGACACACCTAAATTGCTTAGACAACAGTGAGTGATTATAATTTAATATGAACTTTATTGAATAGCAATAAAGTTCAAATTGACTCTAGAAAACGTTTGTATGGGAAATAGAAAATGGCTGTTTTTAGGGTTTTCCCGGAAATTTTTCGATTTTTTCTCGCCTTTTAAACCTTCCCTAGACCTCCACGAACATTTCAAGACTAAGATAAGATAAATCCGTTCAGCCGTTCTCCAGTTTTGGTGAGACTAACGAACAGCAATTCATTTTTATATATATAGATAATACTAGATTATTTTACTTTTGCGTTTTTTTTTTTGGAATAATTTGCAAAAATGGGTGAAAACTCAATTTCCTTATCATACGCTGCCCTTAGTAGTCCACACTCAAAGGACAAGGCTGAGAATCGAAAGCCGAATATGAAAAGCCGAAGGAACTGTCATAAGCGAAACAATTAATTGGGTAAGAAGTTTTACAACATGGATCAGTTATACAATTAAAAAGGAAGAATGCCGGAGACAAACCGGAGCCTTGCGGCACACCACAATTTATATTGTGTTTATCAGATTTCAACCCGTCCAATACTACTTCAATTTCCGAAAGTAAATTTTGAACACAATAATAAAGATATTCAGCAATACCACATGCACGCAGCTTGATGTCAAACTCTATTAAATTCCTTTAAAATATCAGTATTTTCTTTACCCTGGAAAGAAGGGACGTAAGTGCCATTGGATGATAGAAGGGGGATAGGATTCACCTGTTTTATGGACAGTATATAGACAAATGCTGTTTTTCAACCACTCGGAAAGATACCTTTAAAGAAGAACAGATGAAAAAGTTTACGCAGTGTTTTGCCAGCGTTGAAGAACACTTCTTCATAACAATATTGGAGCTATTATCCAAGTCAATTTTGAATGTAGATCTTTAAGCGCTCTGTCAACTCTAAGAGTGCTAAGAAAGATTCATCCCATAAAATCGTTTACCTACTCTAACAAGTACACGACGAGTTAGGTCACTCATACTTTTATTGTTTAAATATCTTTTTTGTCAAATTGTTTTAGTAGTGAAAATTCATTTTTGTCTTTATTTTTGTGATCCTCTTTATAAGACTGTGAAAAGTGGATAACTTTTTTTTTAAACTTTTTTACAGTTTTGTTTCAATAAGTGCAAGATTTGAAAATAAAAAAATAAAATGAAAAGTTATTCTATTAAATTGTTCTAGTTCATATTTTGTTAAAATTGAAACTAGTTAAAGATTTATAAACTTTATGAATAGTGTAAATCTTTGAGTTTGAGAGCGATACAAATCAAAATTGCCTTAATAGCTTTGGATTTAGTTGGCCACCGAAATTCTGAATTTAGCTTCTTCATATTTTCAATTGCTGCTCTTTTAATATTTTATAATCCCCATCCCAATGTTTCCTTCGTAAAAGCAAGACAAACAAAAATACTTAGGCTTAAATTACAGAGTCCCTTTTAAAATATTGAAATAATATAAAACATAATCCTCCTGTTTTAAAAAATAGCATAAAAGAAAAACAAAGACCTTAAAGAAAATATATATTATGTTCAAAAAAAAAAGCAATCGCAACCGCATCACCATCATCCTCTTCGTCATCAGCATCAGCTTCAGCATCATGAGAATAAGAACAACAACAAAATAATTGTCCCTTACTGATAAGCTCCCATAATAAATGCCAACCTTTCGTTTCTCCATTTATTATAAGGGCAATTTATGTCGTTTCCTTGTTTAAAGATCAGATAAGCTAATAAAAAATATTATAATTACCAGCCATCGCTAAAGCAAAGCAGAGTGTCCTCTCAAATAAGCTACTATACCTTACCCACCCTAAAAAAAATATAATATGGTATAATATAAAATTTAAGTTCATAATAAAAAGGACATACACACACACACACCCACACACAATCATTCATAGCTATTCATAAGTAGGTATACTTATATATGCATGTACGAGTATAAGAAGGAAACTATAAAGGACGACCCCTAGGTGAAGCGCACAGGAGATGGGCACGGGGCTTGGGTAGGGCATGGGCAATAAAGGTAATTCACAATGAGTGGAGTCAACTGAATGAACATTTTCTCCTGACACCCATTACTCTCAGTTATGTCATCCCTTACCCGATTAGATCATCCTTCATTTCTTGTTCTTCTTTTTGGCAGGCAACATTGCGGTGTGTGGACGGTGGACTGTAGAAAGACGCAGAGGCAGAGACAGAGGCCCTCTAATATCAAAGCATACAATTCAACCAACATAAGACACACGAAAAATGTTGGCTAATTATGGTAATCAGATGGCAGCGAGGGCAGAGCCAGACAGTTCCAGTTTTTTTTTTTTTTTTTTTTTGAATATTAAACACAAGGAGGCAGTAAATTAAGTCTACAAAAATGCAGTCGCGCCAAGCCAGGTAAGGTTTGAAAGTTATAGGTGTGGGTGCGCATTTGATTTTGTTTTAATTTTTTGAATTATTTTTACATTAAAGTTGAGTTGAATATATTTTAAGATTTAAGAATTTAATTTGTAATATTTTTTTGGATGAAATACTAAGCTTTTACAAAATTAATGCAAACGAATATAAATAAAAGTATAGATTAAACTCAATAATATGAATTAAGCTACTACATATTTGAACTAAAAAAGGATTCTTGAAAATTAAGGCAAACTTCTGACAATTATTATAGCAATATGACATATATTGCGATCGACGCCGCGCTGTCAGGCAGGATGATCCATTCAACATAGACGACGAAAGCCAACAATCCCGTCCTCCCGACTTAGACGAAGTAAAGATTGCCATATCTAAGCTGAAGTCTAATAAAGCCGCTGGAGCGGATGGCTTGAATGCCGAGCTCTTTAAAGCAGCTGGAGATAAGTTGGTTAGGAACATGCACAAACTTATCTGTAAGATATGGTCGGAAGAAAGCATGCCCGATGAATGGAACCTCAGTATTGTTTGCCCGATCCTGAAAAAAGGAGACTCTCTAAACTGCACCAACTATAGATAAATCAGTCTATTTAACATCGCTTACAAAATCTTCTCTGCCGTAATATGGGACCGTATAAAGCCCATCTTCAACAACCTGATAGATCCTTATCAGTGTGGTTTTAGACCAGGAAAGTCATCAGTCAATCAAATATTCACATTACGGCAGATCCTGGAAAAAACTCAAGAACACCAAATCGACACCCACTATCTTTTCATCGATTTCAAGGCCGCATATGATAGCATCTACAGGGACGAGCTGTATAGAGTTATGTCTAGTTTTGGCATTCCTGCCAAACTCGTCCGTTTGTGCAGGATGACCATAGAGAATTCAACCTGCTCCATAAAGGTTGGAAACAACTAAGCAGAACCTTTCTAAGTCAAAAAAGGTTTTAGACAAGGTGATGCGCTGTCATGCGATTTTTTTTAACATCGTACTTGAAAAAATATTGCAAAGCTCACGCGTCAACACTAGAGGCACTATCTTTCAAAAGTCTGTCCAATTACTAGCATATGCTGACGTTGACATAATCGGAAGAACTCAGCGTGATGTCAATGGGGCTTTTGTGAGTATTGAGGCAGAGGCGGCAAAAATGGGTGTAACGGTTAATGAGGGCAAAACAAAGTACATGCTGTCATCCAGAAAGGACCTACAACACCGACGTCTTGGTCAAAACGTCACCATCGACAGACGTAACTTTGAGGTAGTCAAGGGCTTCGTCTACCTAGGCTCCGCTGTAAATGCAGAAAACAACACCAGCGCTGAGATAAAACGAAGAATAATTCTTGCTAACCGCTGTTTCTTTGGGCTAAGAAAGCAATTGAGTAGCAAAGCCCTCTCAAGAGGGACCACAGTGTCGCTATATAAGACCCTCATCATCCCCGTCCTGCTATACGATCCAGAAGCATGGACCATGACAAAAGCAGATGAAAGCACCTTGGGTCGTTTCGAGAGAAAAATTCTTCGTGTAATCTACGATCCCGTATGCATAGAAGGGTAGTGGAGGAGAAGATGGAACGAACGAGCTGTACGGGTTGTACAGCGACGTAGACTTAGCCAGAAGAGTAAAAGTCCAACGAATAAGATGGCTGGGTCACGTAGAGCGCATGGAAACCAATGCTCCGGCCCGGAAAGTCTTCGAATCCATACCCATAAGCCAGCGCAGTAGCGGAAGACCGCGGATCAGGTGGCGCGCACAAGTGGAAATTGACCTTACCCAACTTGGAGCGCAGAACTGGAGACATCTAGCTAGGGACCAAGCTAGATGGAGAAGTTTGTTGGGTGATGCCCTAGTTCACACAGGACTGTAGCGCCACATTAAGTAAGTAAGAAATTACACGAAATCTGTGTTTTTGAACAGCTTGTGAAGAAGTTCCAATATTTAAATTAATAAATTCCATATTTAAATTACATATCAATTGTGTGCAAATAATTCAATTTATTCAAAAAAAGTTGATGAACATGAACAATAGTTTCTTGTTAAATCAAAACTTATTTTGATACTGATTGCTGTTTCCGGCCGGAATTTTGGCATAAATCAATTTCATTTCTCCGTATACAAAATAAATAACATTGAAAGATATTGGGAAATATTGAAAGTCAGTAGCCTGGAATAAGCCTTAACGAAATGAATTCTGAACAAAGATTTTGGATTCTTTGCCCGATGGACCGATGACTGAACAATCGAAGGTGCCATGTTAAAAATAAAACTCAAATCTGCAGATAATCTGCACATCACTGTCGAGAAGAAAACGCATCTACAGAGAGTAACAGATTGTGGATTGGTTGCATCGCTGGAAGAATTTTCTTAGAAAATAAAGGTTGAAACACCGTTTCGTTTTACATTTTTCTATTTCACTATTTCTTAACATTATTTTAATGGAATATGCTATTGAGCCTAGTGCCGATAGCCAGATGATTTTGTATACTTAATAATTTTATCGAACCGTAATACTCAGTTTATCATTGACCGGTTGGTGCTGGGACCTTCAGATATTTGTTCTTTAGCCGTATTAAATGAATGTAGAATGACTTGGTACGAAAGAGCACCACGCCACATATCCCATGCACAGTGGATCTTTAGTGCATCGAATTATCAAATAAGCCCCTTGACCCCTTAGCACTTTTCTTGTGGGGACCGACTTAAAACCAATAGCACCAAAACAATCTGCGAGCTTAAAAGTCTTAAAAAAAGTGATATAAAGTTAATCTACGATACGCAGCCAAGACTGTTTTTCATGAATATTAAAAATAATAAATCATAAAATTTAATTTTGTTTATTTCATTGAATTTTCAAAAGAAACTTGTATCGGCCCGACACCTTTTATTTGGTGCTGATAGTGATGTCCTGGCTAAAACCACCTGTTCCTAAAAAAAATGTAAAATGATCTATGTACGCCTAACAGTGTCATATTTAATTTGCTGTCGACATTCTTGAATCTCATGTGGATTGGTAACGTCCCAAAATCGACAGTCATTTTGTTTTATTTTCTAATTATTCATCCAGAAGTACGACTCATCACTAAGAATGATTTTTGACAAAAATTGGTGTCAGCTTCTAACTGCTGCACAAGCACGTGGCTCAGGTTTGTTCATAAAGCTCTTAAAGATTTGGCCTTCAAAAAGCTTAAATTTAAGTTATTGTGAACGATGCAAAATTAAAATCCTCGAATTCTCCAGCATTCTTACTTAACAATGGAATAGGTGTTGGTTGTTATTATTATTTGAATAAGCTTAGTACTAGCTTTTTTCACCCAGCCAATTATGGTTTTTGAACTTTTAAGCTATATCTGGGAAAACACGCTGAATAAGCTCCTCTTTTGAATCTGTGATGTGACAGAAATCTGTGGGTAATGTGATGAATCCGGTAAAGGTGTCCATTACAACTTTATTATTTCCAATATCTAACAACTGCTTCGCAAGCACATTTGCAGTTTCATCATGTTGCAAAAATACTCGCATGTTAGTTGTTAGCGGACCCGACAGACGTTGTCCTGTCTACACGTCTTTAATTTGAAAATTTCAAACTTTTTTTAATAAGCTAAAACATTCTGGACCATTTTGATGAAAAGTATTATTCAAATGTTATGACAATATCTAACGTCATTACATGTAAATTTATTACAATTAGACTAATCGATAGCGTGTGAGTATGTGTAATGAAATCTTCAACTTGTTTTAATTAAAGGTAAAAAAGCTTACACTCAAAATATTTTATTTAAAAAATATATTTTTTTATTTACAAAAACTTAATTTATCGTAATGCCATTGGATGTACAATATTTTTGGTTAAACCCTGAGGTGTATAAATAAATAAATTCGATGGTTTTCCAACTCTGGAACACGCAACATATAATTGGCCGTGAGAAAAACATGGGTTTTCTAAATCTAAGCCACAAATTGTCATTGTTTGGCCTTGTGACTTATTTATAGTCATAGCATATGCCAAGCGGATTGGAAATTGTAAACGTTTGAATGGTATAGGCGAATCTGAAGGAATCATTGGGATCCGTGGTAAAAGTACAACTTTACCTTGAAATTTTGCACTCAAAATAGTGGCTTCAAGAATGTTGCCCATGATTTTTTTTACAACTAATCGCGTGCCATTACACAATTTTGGGGCATTTAAATTTCGAAGCAAAATTATAGGTGAGCCAATTTTCAGTCGCAAATTATGTGGTGGCATTCCAGGTAAATCTAGGGAATTTAGAAACTCTACAGGATAGTTGACAACTTCGTCGCAAAATATCCTCAACTCATTGAGTCTTTATATTTGTTCCACAGAGCAGATGCATCAGACGGAAAACACGTTGTCAATATTATTGAAAATAATTGACGAATTTGTTGTGGAGATGAGCTCAGTGCTGCATCTGCAAGTGTGAGATCCCAATGGTTATCATCCTCCAATAAATGTAACTCACGACACGCATCGAAGAAAGAGTCGTATGAAGTACCATTGACTTTTCGCAAATATTGGAAGGACGTCGGTCCAGGGACGTTAACCAGTAATAAACGCAAAAAAAAACATTCGCGTTGCTTAGGATGAACTGTATATAATCGAACTAAAGTTTTTGTCATAAATATATCAGCGAATCTTGGTACTGGAATGCCTCGTTTCCGCGGTTCCCAATTCTTTGATTGTTTATTCCAATTCAAAGGTTAAAAAATTGAGTAAGAGTTGTTTTTGGAGCCGTCAAAGCCTGTTGTAGTGCAGTTTCTTCTGTAAAGTAAACACGCTGTCCGTTTTCAAGATGCACAGCCAAATGTATAACAGCAGGATCCCTTTCATGTACAGGGAACGTAAAAATGCACCAAATAGCTTCGTTGCTACTTATGTATCGACCCATTTGACCACCATTACGTCTCTACGTCGATAAGATGGATAACCGTCCATATTGGTGATAGTATCAGTTAAAACCTTTTAAAATTGAATATTATTTAATATTTGACACTGCGATGGTAGCGCCGTCTGTCGGATCCAATGTAAAACATTCCAAAATGTGAATCTAAACCATTCTCAGATCCCCTTGAACACACACAAAAAATTTCATCAAAATCGGTCCAGTCGTTTAAGAGAAGTTCAGTGACATACACACTCACAGAAGAATTATATATATTAAGATTATCAATGCAAAAGTAACTCTGTCTGTCTGTCTGTTTCCCAATCACGCCTAAACTACTGAACCAATTTGCATGAAATTTGGTAAGGAGATATTTTGATACCCGAGAAAGGACATAGACTACTTTTTACCCCGGGAAAATGACGCATTCACATGGGAAAATTCAAGTGGGCCGATTGCTTTTACGCCTAAACTACTAAACAGATTTAAATGAAATTTGATAATTTTTAATTTTGGACTTTTGACCTCGGGAAAACAACGCATTCCCATGGGAAAAATTTCACTTCTAAATTACCAAAGATTTGAATAATATTTGGATAACATTTTTATTATGGGAAAACAACGCATGCCC
Source organism: Eupeodes latifasciatus (assembly GCA_920104205.1). NCBI lineage: Eukaryota > Metazoa > Arthropoda > Insecta > Diptera > Syrphidae > Eupeodes > Eupeodes latifasciatus. The sequence continues at coordinate 368,392,413 of OV049924.1, read as the reverse complement.
AACCCTTATGAAATAAGTTGTCGAACATGTTAAACTTATCATACACGTATATTAACGGGGCTTCGCGCGCCACGTACCTCAAGCACTCAACGTTAGACGCAAACTGTGGCTCCTACCATAATAATTTTTATAAAAAAATTTAAATAATAATAATTTTTATAAAAAAAAATTTATTTTCCATTAAACAGGTAGCGGTAGTGCGACGCGGGGGGAGGACATCACTGAGTGGGTCTACCCAAACGGGCACACTCGTGAGGGCACATGCTGTTGTCGGACGCATGCAAATTACAGAGAAATTCTGCAAATATTTTATTTCTCGTGTAATTTTAATTGTTTTTTTTAATACTTAATGATTTACTCGGTTCGTCTTTGATCATTTCATTTACCAGAAGTAGGTCGGTAGTTTAAAGTTAGTTTCTTTAGTTCATCTGCGTATTTCTTTTAAAATAAATACGTGTTTGCAGTAACCTATCTTCTTCTTAAAATGTATTAACCTAACCTTTCCTATGACAATCAAATCACACTCAGTATGGCCCCATCCCATCTCGGCACAATTCAAACATACGTGCAAAAAAGTACAGCTCAGGTTTCATACTACTATCCAAAAAAACTTTTTAATGCGGACGAAGTCGCGGGTAAAAGCTAGTTTTGTATAAATGAAATAAAAATTCCAGCCCTATTCCAAGCGTTCAGCACAAATTCATCACCTTTTGACCAATTAACGATCCAGGACGGTCATATGCTTATACATAAAGCTTATACAGTTTAGTTGTAAAAGTAAAGATTTAATCTAAAGATTTATTAGTTTTTTAACGATATTCACCAAAAACAGGTTTGCTGTCAAAAACAATACTAAAATCTTTGTTTTCACACAATTTAGAATTAGAAGAATATTTAGTAATGCTCTAAATTATTTTCATTAGATCTTTTCTGAGAGAAAGAGAAAATATTAAAGTTCTTAATTTCAAAATCGATTTTCTATAAAATACAAAAACTTTTAATGTCTTAAAAAAATTAAAAAAATCTACTATTTTTGAAGTGAATTTACTTTGGATGCTCTAGAACTGAGATTTAAACACAAATTTCAAGAATATAAATTTCCCAAACGCAGCAAAAGTGACACTTTCGTCATATCTATTAAATATCTATTAAATTGATATTAAAGCTAAGTTTTAAAATCTCGACAACTGAAGTGATTTATAAAGTTTTTTTCACAACTTGTTTGTTTACCATAATTTGTTTTTATTTAGTTTTGAGAGAAACTTTGTACCTGAATGCACTTATTTCCTTAAATTCAAAAACCAAACATTTTTCTCTCTACACTTTGTAAGTTTTGTTGACTCCTTTAAGATCAAATTATTTTCAAAAGGTTTACGCAAAAGAGATTTTTTTAGAATTTGTCTTCTAGCATTAGCTCCAATTTAACAGTAAGCAGACTGATAACGATAGTAATAATAGACTCCCGAAAATTGAGTTCGAAAAAAATACGTCAACAAAAATCCAGAAAAGTCTTCATAACAGATTCTGCTCTATTTTCCTACGAAAAAAAAATCACATTTTCTCATTTTCTGGGCTTCTGTATTTATTCTTGTGTAGCGTTCTTCGCATTTATAGAAATATCCAAAAGAACAGAATATATTATTTTTGGAAAAAAGCTACGTTTCAACACATTTTCTAACATTTCTGTGTGAAATGCACCAAAAACTCTCTAAACTATTGTATTTTAGCTTTTGAATTTATGACATATTTAGAATTCTGTAGGAATCTTGGAATGCTTTCATATGTAAGGAGTCGTTTATATTAAATAGTAAGACCATATCTTGCTGGACACAACCAGTGTTCTAAAATAATTTCATAACTAAAGTTGTCTCTTTATCCATTGAAATAATATAAACGTAAGGTTAAGATACATAATTAGGTATGTTATTTAAATATTGTCAGCCTCCTTTAGAGAAAATTGTAAAACATTTTAAGCGGTGTAAGCGGTGTTCAAAAAATCATCTTTATGTTAAGTGTGTGACCCCCCTGATTGAAATTCTGGATCCGCCCTTGTGACTTACACTGATTTCAAAATTGTAGATGGCACCATTACGACCTAGTAAACAAGTATCGTTAAGATTATAAAGAGTTTTTAATTAAGAGCGGGTAGATGTTGAAATGGAATAAAACAAGCTGTGTGTGAGGTATTAACAAAATTATTATGACATCATTCAAATGCCCCTCTCGGCTTCTTACGGTCGCACGAATCCGAGTATTCTGACTCTTCCGGATAGATCCGTCTGAATTTGAGCGATGGCCTGTGTTATGTTCACCTTTAGGGCATCGGTCGATTGTGGTTTATTTGCATAGACCTGCGACTTTAAGAAACATTACAGGAAAAAGTATATTGGGTTCAAATCGCATGACCTTGGTGGTCAATTCGCATCACCCCTGCGAGAGATAACCTTACCCCCAAATCGTTCACGCAAAATGTCAATGGTGGCATTTGCTGTGTGGCATGTATTGCCAGTCCTGCTGGAACCACATAGGTCCATATGGTTCGATTTGGGCCATAAGAGATTAGTTTTCATCGTTATGTAGCGCTCGCTGTTGACAGTGACCGCCTCACTAAAGTCGTTTTTAAAGAAGTACGCACCAATTACGCCGCCGTCGGCCCAAATCCACATCAAACGGTAAATTTTTGAGGATGCATTATCACCTGGTAAACCTCCCGTGGGTTGGTGTCGTCAAATATACGGACATTTTTCTTGTCAACACAGCCATTCATTCAAAAAAACGCCTCGTCATTAAAGATGATTTTTCGGCCAAAATTAGGGTCCTCTTCCAAACGATTCGAAGCCCAGTCAGCGAACAAACGGCGTTGTCTATGGTCATGAACTTTAAGCTACTGGCTCAGTTGGATCTTGTTCGGGTGTAGGCCCAAGTCCCGACGCAAAATTCACGAAGTTAAAGACTGCGAAAGGCCGAGTTCTTGTACACGGCACGGCGAGGAATAGACTGCCTCGGGTTCTGCTGTACACTTTCACGGATTGCGGCGATGTTCTCGGTCGATTTTACGTTTCTTAAACGTACGGGTGTTGGCTGATTGTTTACTGAACCGGTCGTCTCATATTTGGCCACCAAACGTTGAAGAATCGACTGTGGAGGGCCACCACGTCTACTGTAAAATGGGCGCAATGCGCGCAACGTTTGCGTTAACGAACACTCATTTGACAATAAAGTTTTATCATTTGAACGAGCTGTTCAATCAAGTCCGAAAGAAGTTGAGTCATAACTCATGGACCATGACTAAAAACGTCACTTAGCAGGTAGACTTTCTTTTATTATTTATAAAAGTTCCAAAATACATTGGATTCATGTAAATGTGAATGTAATTAAGATGCTTTAAACTTGAAATTCTGTTGGAAGTTTCTCTTGTATCGAACAAAAATTTAAAATTATTTTCACTTGGAGCTCTTTTGTCTGACTGACCATTTCGTATTTCTTCAATTTTTTAGGCTTTTAATTATACTATCGAACCAATACGGTAGTATTCATTTTATTCACAAATTCATGAAAAATGCTTTCGATAGGTCAGTAATTTGTATAATACAGCTGATTTAACAAAAGACTGAATAAATGACACCCAATTTAACAGCCATAGCTTCCACAGTGAAATTTCGGATTACCAATTGAAAGACTCTGAACAGCATTTTTTTTTAAATCAAAACTCAAAAAGAGGCTGGGATGCGACCCACACTGATAACTTCCCATCCCGTCTGTCAATTTGTCTTGCTTAAAAGTTTGTCTATATGTATCAATTTTTACCAAATTTGCGTACTATTTTTTGTAGATTTTATTTTTTTATGAAAAAACGGAATGTTGGATTATTATAAAAAAAAATTACTAAATATCGAAAACAATATTTTCTGTGAAATAAAATAAGTTTGAAGCCAAATTTTTAATTTTTGAAAAGCTATTTGATTCGAAAGTAAATTTTTACCAAGTTTTAGTATTGTTTTCTTTTTAGGTTTTTATTTTTTGTAAAAAAACTGTCAATTCGATTTTTTTCAAAATTTTGTCGAATGTTGAGAACAATATTTCTTATAAGTTAAAATTAGTAAGAAGCCATTATCTGAAATTTTTGAAAAGATATTTGAGTCGAAAATCAATTTTTAACAACTTTTGTTAATTTTTGTTTAGGTTTTTAATTTTTTGTAAAAAACCTGTCATCTCGATTTTTTTCAAAATTTTACTGAATGTTGAAAACAATATTTTTTGTAAGATAAAAGTAGTTTAAAGCCAATATCTCAAAGTTTTGAAAAGATATTTGAGTCGAAAATCAATTTTTACCAACTTTTATTAATATTTTTTTACGTATGTATATATTAAAAAAAAAAAAAACTTCCAATTCGATTTTTCTCAAAATTTTATCAGATGTCAAAAACATTATTCTTCGTTGCACAAAATTGTTTTGGAGATGAGATCATATTTTGGTCGTAAAATTTTCGAGGTGAACATTTTTTTTTTCAGTTTTTTTTAGATTTATAAAAAAACCGTTAATTGCATTTTTTTTTTCCAAAAATATACTTGTTTTGTATTACGTTACAATATATAATATAAAGTTTAATTCAAGTCTCTAGCGTCATTGGTTCATGAGATATTTAGGGTTAAACAACATTTTCACTTTTTTTTTAAACTGCTATGGTAAAAATAGCACCCACGCAATTTTCTTGAGAGCCCTTTCTGCATCTTTCTGCCTTATTATCTGTTTAACAAAATTTATTTGAAGTCGATATCTCTTCTGGTTCTTGAGCTATGGAAGACGAAAAAAACGTCGCGAACGTACAGACGTACGAACGTACGTACACACGCACGCACAGACATCTTTCTAAAAATCTTTTATTTCGACTCTAGGGGCCTTGAAACGTCGAGAAATGTCAAAATTTTCAATTTGACAAATCGGACCCATTAGTCATTACAATAACTTTCTATGGGAAGTTAAAAATACATATACCTAATCAAAATCATTAAAAACTAGAAACAAACTGCCGTGTTTTTTCTAAATGGCATTACTGCCAAATTAACACACACCTCATAAGCTTAACTGATAATGATAGTTGCGTTACTTCTGTGTACCCTATGAAACGATCTCAACAAAATTATTGAAATTCAAACCATCTGACGAATTCAATCTCCATGATTGTACTCCAAATTACTTTTATTACTGTATTATCATTACCATTACTATAATATCGTTGCTTCTGTTAAGAAACGATATACATATATGTTCTTATAAGAAGAATATAAATGCCACAAACTGTTAACTAATCCCGTGCACTAACAATGGCTTAGAAAAAAATTAGTAAAATTTTATATCAGTGCCATTATGACAAAGCAGTTACTTCAATTAGCTACATCTAAATCGGTCGAGGACCTGCCATCATCAAGCAGAAGCAGTATGACGGAGTACGGAGAGAAGTATATTATATCCCAATGGAGCCAAAATCCCATCATAGGGCCACATTTCGTATCCCTCTACACATATATTATATATCTACCCTAAGTGTCCTATACAAAAGTAGAAGTAGATATGGTTTAGGTATAACGGTAACAGAGCTTTACTATGTGCTGTGTGTGCAATTCAAGACAATTAGAACAAAAGAAAAAGACACGAGACATACATAAGAAGAGCATATAAACAGTATTTCGTTCTAACAAGGATGAATTACACATTAACTCCTTAAATCGAGGATAATTAGATTAAAGAAGCAATTTTGTCGTTTTGGTTCTACCACTTTATCTTCGTCTTATGCTTTCTAAGCCATCGCATCTTGTAATGAAGGCGATATGGCAATGACGACGATAGCAATGGCGATGGTGATGGTGATGCTGATGGCAATGCGGTGAGTCTGAGGACGATGGTGATGGTAAGATCGACAACAAGGATGAGGGCTACGACACACAGCATCAGAAACATCAGGAGGGTGTAGTATAGTGTAAGTTAAAGTATATATTATTATTTCTAACGGAAGCCCGTTTGCCATTTGTGTTTTGTTTGAACTAAAAGAATGAAGTCTATTTGTGTCCTGAGTCCTGATATACAATGTCCTGGCCGTTCCACCCACTATTATATTTATTTTTTTTTTTCCTTATATTCATCTTCATTTTCTTTCTTCCACACACACGAATACAAACACAAACACACGCAATCACACATGACATTTTTCTTGTATTTATTTTGTTTTTGTTTTCGTTTTTATTTTCTTTAAGTTGAGTCCTGAGAAAACATTTGCACAATAAGGACGATCACATTGTGCTAAACATTAAATCGCTTTCAATGTGCGAATGATACTGGTACTGGTACACTATCAACGTACACGAAGGAAGATAATTCGAAGAGGGTCAAAATGAGGAGGGGTTGAGTGGATGTTTTTTTTCTAAACAAATGTCCTTGTAAGTGGAATGTACCTTCCATGTTGGTCTTTGTTTAGTTTTATTTATTTATTTTTATTTAGTTTTTTTTTTTTGTTTTTTGTCAACACCTGCAATTGATGAACACACAAGGAAATTTTACGGTCCGTTAGCTTTATAAACTTATTTCACACTCACCGTATGAAAATTGCCTTCAATATGTAATGTAAGTGTATTTTAGATAAAAAAAAATGTTAGAAGAAAGATGAATATGTTTGAAATAAACAACTTTCTTTCAAAATTATTATTAAAAAAAGAGGCTGGGATGCAACCCACACTGATAACTTCCCATCCTGTCTGTCGATTAGTCTTACTAAAAAGTTTGTAGGTTTTCGTGTTTTGTTAAAAAAGTTATCAGTTGAATTATTCTTAAAAATTTAAAAACTACCAATAATATTTTGCATATAATGAAATAGTTTGATTTCGAAATTATTTTTTTGTTAACGAGATTTTTAGTCGAAAACCAATTCTTACCAATTTTAGTAGCATTTCTTAAAAAAAAAGAGGCTGGGATGCGACCCACACTGATAACTTCCCATCCCGTCTGTCGATTTGTCTTGCTTAAAACTTTGTCTATATGTATCAATTTTTACCAAATTTGCGTACTATTTTTTGTCGATTTTATTTTTTTTATGAAAAAAACGAACTGTTGGATTTTTATAAAAAAATTACTGAATATCGAAAACAATATTTTCTGTGAAATAAAATAAGTTTGAAGCCAATATTTTTAATTTTTGAAAAGCTATTTGAGTCGAAAGTAAATTTTTACCAAGTTTTAGTATTGTTTTTTTTGTTTAGGTTTTTAATTTTTTGTAAAAAAAACTGTCAATTCGATTTTTTTCAAAATTTTACTGAATGTTGAAAACAATATATTTTGAAAGATAAAAGTAGTTTAAAGCCAATATCTCAAACTTTTGAAAAGATATTTGAGTCGAAAATCAATTGTTACCAACTTTTATACATTTTTTTTAGGTTTTTATTTGTTTGTAAAAAAACTGTCAATTCGATTTTTCTTAAAATTTTACTCAATGTTGACAACAATATTTTTTGAAAGATAAAAGTAGTTTAAAGCCAATATCGCAAAGTTTTGAAAAGATATTTGTGTCGAAAGTCAATTTTTACCAAGTTTTATTATTTTTTTGTTTAGGTTTTTATTTTTTTGTAAAAAAAACTGTGACTTAGATTTTTCTCAAAATTTTTCCGAATGTTGAAAATAATATTTAGTTTGAAGCCATAATCTCAAGTTTTTGAAAAGATATTTGAGTCGAAATTCAATTTTTACCAAATTTGAGTAATGTTTTGTAAAATGTTTAATGTTTTTGTAAAAACCTAATTTTTTATAAAAAAACTGTCAATTCGATTTTTCTCAAAATTTTATCAGATGACAAAAACAATATTCTTCGTTGCACAAAATTGTTTTGGAGATGAAATCATATTTTAGTCGTAAAATTTTCGAGGTGAAAATATGTTTTTTCAGTTTTTTTGATTTATAAAAAAAACCGTTGATTGGATTTTTTCCAAAAATGTAATTGTTTTGTATCACGTTACAATATATAATATAAAATTTAATTCAAGTATCTAGCGTCATTAGTTCATGAGATATTTAGGTTTAATATTAAATTTTTAAACTGCTATGGTAAAAAAACCACCCACGCAATTTTCCTGAGGGCCCTTTCTGCCTCATTATCTGTATAACAAAATTTATTTGAAGTCGATATCTCTTCTGGTTCTTGAGCTATGGACGACGAAAAAAACGTCGCAAACGTACGGACGTATGGACGACTGGACGTACGGACTTACGAACGTACGTACACACGCACGCACAGACATCTTTCTAAAAATCTTTTATTTCGACTCTAGGGACCTTGAAACGTCGAGAAATGTCATAATTTTCAATTTGACAAATCGAACCCATTACAATAACTTCCTATGGGAAGTTAATAATTGTGTCATTGTATCCACCGCGAAGTTTGAATAAAATTTATTGAAGTTCATATGTCCTTTGGATCTATCCAACTACAGGGTTTTCCAATAAGCGATTTTATTTTAATGCTATTTTTGACATTAGAACATTGGTCATAAATAATTAAATTAATTTCATCTTCATAAAGTCAATCAATACATTACTTGGATCATTGGTACGTCTTTATTTCATTTTAAGGGTATTTAACAATAATTTCAAATCTTTTTTAGTTTCATCCGACTATTGTGTTGTCAATCTCTCGCAGTCTCCAAGTTGAAAATGGAAAAATTCGGGTCATTTTGGATCAAAGGGTTCAATAAATTATGATACAAATTTTTGTGTTGATCCATTTTGACTGAAGGTGAAGGTCTTTATATGCAAAAAACGGTGATATTTCGTTTGTGTAATACAAAATTCTAAACCTGGGTTTTCATCAAGGTTACGAACAATACTTTTCTTTGTTACTTTTACATACACACGTTTTTGACTCTTCGCATTGGTCACTTGGTAACAGCTCTAGTTTTTCGACAAGTTTAGTTATTTTCGGTGTATAAATAACCATTTCCATGTTTGTAATGAATTTTGAAAATTTCAATGCATTGTTGAATAAAATGTATGGTTCATTTCATTTTGAATAATGCAAATTGTCAAAAGATTACAGCCTCAAAAATGATAGCTGCTTCAAAATAAAACCTCTTATTGGAAAACCTTTAACTTATCTTAAAGGAGATACTTTTTTAAAGATCTTAAGTAAACGGTCTGATTTCTCGGGTTAAAAATTGTACGAATAATTTTCCAGGTTGAAAGATCTCTTGAAAATATGTCATTAATTTTTGGGTCTCAAACGTAAAACAAAAAAAAATGGGATTCGGCTGACTCTGACTCTGTAGTAGATGAATTGTTTCCAATTTTTTTAAAAACTAAAACATATTTTAAGTTTTAGTTTTTGGTTTTTAATCAATAATTGGCAAGGACATTTAATACTGAAAACACACAAATTTGCCTTTGAGAAAAGTTATATCACAATAATGTAGGCGTTGCTATCGTTATTTTCCAGTCAACTTACTTTTTGGAAAAATTAACCCCCCCATCCCCATCTTATACTCTTTCTTTCTTTTAGCCCAATCTTCTCGCTCACGGGTTTTATTTATTTATTTATTTGCGTCTATAAGTATGATAACTCTCATAGACTAAGTACATATTTCTTAAAAACTACTATAATGATATGAAAAATAGCTTTATACAATGTTTTCCATAATAATGGATTTAAACAAATTTCTATTTTGATCATTGATTGATAAGTCTAAGCTATCAGCAATTGACTTAATTGACTTAAAGATTTTCACATCATCCGCAAACATCAGACATTTTGAAAATTTAGTATACTCAATGGCAAATTGTCAATTTTTGTCAATTTTTTTGATTCGTCGATTTTTTGAACAACTTTATTATTAAAACCTCCATCCCAACTTGACTCATGGTTGAGAGTTGTAAGTCGCTAGGCCCTAGTTCTCAACGGACTGTTGCGCCACGCACAATATTTATTTTGTATATTCTGAACTATTGGCTTAAATTGTAGTTAATTTATGTTCTTTGAAATTGTAAAATAAAAAACAGAGCTTACGACTGGGTCGCACGAACTAGCACTTGAATCCAAACAGTCGGTTTACAAATAGTACCTACATATATTTTAAAATTAGCTTGTCTTCAACGATTTAAATGTCATTTAATTAATAAAAAAATCTGTATTTATTAATCCGTTTTAATCAAAAATCGTTAGAACGGATTTTTTTTTTAAATTAATTTTAAATATGTATGTATGTATATACAATTTTTCAGTTTTAGTTTAATAAAATCTTTGTATACAGTTGTTTAAAACTTATTAATATTAATATTAATATGTACATACATATGTATATACAATTTTTCAGTTTTAGTTTAAAAAATTCTTTGTATGCAGTTGTATATTTGATTTTCGTAAAAAAATGATTATATATCCACTTTCGAGATATTGAATTTTGAAAAAAACATGTTGATATTTTTTTAAGAATCCATAAAGGTAATTTTTACATTTGTGATCATGAAATATTATTATTATTATTATAAGCTTTTTATTGCCTTAAGTTTGATATATATACATTAATTGATACCTATTACATTTAATTTTCATTTAGATTTTACTTAACATAAAATTACATCTAATATTACATACATATATACTTTTAAGTTAAAATTGAATTGCAATTAAAATATAATAAATTAAAGTTAATAAATTAAAGTTTAATAAATAAATTGAAATCAAAAAGTTTATTATGTCGGTCGAATATTGGCATAAGCCTCCCCCAGGGCTGCCCATGTATCTCTATTTTTGGCCTCGTTGTACCAATTTGTTGTTAAATGGGATAAATCGTCACTCCATCTTTTATTGGGTCGTCCTGCTGGTCTCTTGTTATCTGGTTTCCAATTCGTCGTCAGTTTTGTCCATCTTTGATCCGGAAGTCTAGATAAATGTCCTGCCCAACTCCACTTCAGTCTTCTTGTTCTATTTATGACGTCTATAATTCCAGTTCTTGTGCGGATATCTTCATTTCTAATCCTATCTCGCGGTCGTATGTTTAGAATTTTCCTTTCCATTTTGGTTTGGCATATTCTAAGCTGGTCAAGTGTTTTTGTAGTCAAGCTCATTGTTTGTAGTCCGTAAGTTAGAATCGGCAGAATAGCAGAGTCGAAGATATTTTTCCTTGTGTCTGCACTTTGGTCCAATTGTAAGATTTCTTTCAGGCTCCAGAATTGTCTCCAGCTGTTCGTGATGCGTCTGTTTATTTCTTTATTTTCTTGGTCTTTGAATGATTTTATTTGTCCCAAATATATATAATCTTCTACGTACTCGATTTTTTCTCTGTCCAAAGTTATATCATCTTTAGTGTGATTTGTCATGACTTTAGTTTTTGATTTGTTTATTTGTAGTCCATAATTTCTGCACAAGCTAGTTAGTTCCGTCAACATTTTTTGAATATGTAAAGATTTTGTAGAAATAAGAACTATATCGTCTGCAAATCTTAAATTGTTAAGGACCTGTCCACATATCGTTATTCCATAGTACTTCCAGTTAGTTTTTTGAAAAATGTCTTCCAGGACAGCATTAAATAGAGGTGGTGAAAGTGGATCTCCTTGTCTGACTCCTCTTGTTATGTTAAATTTTCGTCCAATTTTCTCTGTTTTTATTCGTGCTGTGTTATTTTTGTATATGTTTTTAACTGTTTATATTAAATCTGGGTTTATGTTTTGATTTCTTAGGGCGGACCATATCATTTCATGTTCAACGGAGTCAAAAGCTTTACTAAAGTCAATAAATAGAAAATAAACAGGTTGTTTAAATTCGTTGCACTTTTCTATTAGCTGATTCATTGTCTGTAGGTGGTCTGTTGTGGAGAATCCTTCTCTAAATCCAGCCTGTTCTCTTGGTTGTTTGTTATTGAAATCGTCCTTTATGGTCCTGTAAAGTGCTTTGGAGAACAGCTTGTAAATTGTCGAAATGTTACTTATTGGTCTATAGTTGTTGATATCGTCCTTATTTCCTTTTTTATGTATTAGTGTTATTGTTGTTTCTTTCCATTGTTCAGGGATTTGTTTTGTTAGAACGATTTCGTTAAATATGTTTGTAAGAATGTTGGATAGCGAGTTTTTTGCGTATATTAACATTTCCGCTGATATTCCGCCATTTCCAGTGCATTTATCTTTCTTCAGATCGTCTATGGTCCTTTCGATAGTTTCTTTGCTGAATATATGGGTTTGTGTCGATATTGAATCATTGTTCTCTATTGTTTCTTCTTCTGTGTTGATTTTAGTCGAGGTGAACAGTTTTTCAAAAAATAATGTAGCGTTTTCATTTATGTCTCTTCGGTTTGTTATATTAACTGCATTTTGATCCTTCATATTTACTATCCATTCTTGTTTATTATTCAAATATCGTTTTGCTTTGTTTATTGATTTTGTTTGTCTTAGTGTATCTTTTATAATTTTTTCATTATATGCACGAATATCATTCGTTATTTTAGATTTTATTGTTTTCCTGAGTTCACTTAGTTCTGTTTTTTCTTGGTTGAGTAGTTGTGTTTTTGTTCTTAAATGTTCTCTTCTTGATATAAGGGCTTTGGTTTCGTCTGATATTTTTTCTTTGGAAGTCTTAATGTTCGTTATTGAAATTTTTGCTGTAGTCTTTATGATATTTTCTAACTTGTCTTGAAGGTCGTTATTTGACGGTTCTAAAAGTTGGTTGATCTTTGTCTTTATTGTTTCGTTGTAGTTGATAAATTTTTGTTCTGGTATTATTTTTGGGATGTAATAGATTTGTCGATTTCTTCTTAATGTTTTATGGTTTATTTTTATCTTTATTCTTACTAGTCTGTGATCGCTGTCAAAATTTACATTATTAAGGGCAGTAATGTCTTAGATAGTTTCAATTTTGTTTGTGAGTATGAGGTCTATTTCATTTTTTGTCTTTCTATTTGGTGAGAACCACGTCCATTTTCTGCTATCTTTTTTTTTGAAGAATGAGTTCCCAAATTTTAAGTTCATTTCTTCCAGCCACTTGACGAGTCTCTCCCCTCTTTCATTTCTTAGTCCATATCCATGAGGTCCTAAAACTGAGTTTTCTTCTTCATTTAATCTATTTCCAAGTCTTGCGTTAAAATCTCCTATCACGTACATTAGTTCTGTTTTTTGGTTGTTGAATGTTTCTTCAAGATTATCGTAGAATTTTATCATTTCTTCTTCCTCAGCTTTTTCTGTAGGTGCATATACTTGTATTATAGTCATTTTTGTGTTTTGAATTTTAAGTTGTATGCTACATATCCTCTCATTATGGAATCCGATATTAATTATTTTGTCTTTTAATTCTTTTTTAATTAGAAATGCAACTCCATATAGTCTTTTTGTTTCACCAATGTAGCAGAAGATATCATTATCATTATTAATTATTCTTTGTCCAAGCAATCTTACTTCAGCTAGTCCTATTATATCCCAATTTATGTCTTTTAATGCTAGTCTTAATTCCTCCTGTTTTTCGTCCGAAGAGAGTGTCCTGACGTTGAAAGTACAGATTTTTAATGTATTTTGTTGTTTTTTGAGTGTTATGTTCTCTGTTCGCTTATTTTTATATGGGGGGGTTTGATCTACTCTTCCCACGGTGATCAGCCGGGTTGGGAAGGATTTTTGTTGTATTATAGTTGAATGTGGGTTTTGGTTTTGTCCGATATTTAATGTTGATGCATGGTCTTCATATTTCGTCTGGTTATTGTTAAGTAGGATTTGCTATTTCTTAAATATTATTAAGACAGTATAACCCTTTGTAGTACCCGTGGCGTGATAATTATGACTGTCATGTCAGGGGTCTTGGGTTCAATCCCTGATTGTGTTACCTAAAGTTTTTTTTTTCACGAGTTCTGCCTCTTGCGAGGAATTGACTAGTTTCTCCAAAAGTAATTCTGGTCATGAAAAGTGCTTTATAAAATAAACCGTTCGAATTCGGCTTAAAACTGTAGGTTGCCTCCATCACTGACAACATTACTCGCACACATGAATGGTTAAGAGTTGTAAGCCACAAGTTCTCAACGCACGGTCTGTTGAGAACACCAAATTTATTTATTTAGTATAACCCCTTCTGCAGAAATATTATTGAAATCGGAACATTAATTCTTAAAAAAAAACTTAAAAGCAAAATAACGGTTCTATTTTTTTTTATTGAAAGAAGCCAAGTTAAGAAAAAAAAATTAAGAGAAAATTTAATAAAAATTCTAAGAAAACGAATTTTCTTACAAAAATGCTTAATATCTTTATTGTCAAGTCTGAACTCAATCGACATAATGGTTTGAGCTGTAGGGGCGAAGGCAGACGAGTAGTATCGCAGGGACCACTTTTTTCGACTTCTCTACCATCGGAATGTCAGGTTTCATTCGAATCACAAGTTCGAAATTTTAACGAATGCAATTCTTGCCATATTGTTCCTATATGTTTTTTTCGGGATCATGACGAAATCTAGAATGCCAAAAATCTCGAATGCCGAAAATCTCGAAAATAAAAAAAAATTATCTAGAACGCAAAAATCTCGAATCCACAAAAATCCAGAATTAACAAATATCTCGAAAGACTCTATCTAGAAAAAAATCTCGAAAAAAAATAAAAATTCAAGATTTTTTTTTTTTTGTATTTTTAACAGTTAAAACTCAATAAAACACAAATACAGTTTACCCAATATTTTATTTTCTGAGCAAGAAAAATAGTTGCAAACAATAAGAAAATCAAAACAATAAACAAAAAAAGAAAACAAAAACAAATTAAATATGTATTTTAAACAAAACAAAAAAAAAAAACAAAACAAATACTAAATACAAGTATTATAAATTCGTGTTAGCCGCAAGACTTCTTAGGAACCCAACATAACTTTGCTCTTCCTTTTCGTCGAGGACTTTCAAGATACGTTTTTCTTTTTGTAAGTACTCTCGTCTAACTCTAGTTTCCTCTCCCATCTGAAGTTTTTCAAAAATACACCTAACATGAACAGATTCATTCGACAAAATTTCAATTAATTTGTACAGGCCAATGTGAGGCCTTCGAACTAAAACCTTAAGCCTTCTGTGCCAGGACTCAACTAACTTGTCAACTTTAATAATACTTAATTTACTGTGGATGCTCTTACAGATTCATTGACAATGTGTTTAGATGGTTAACTGTTCTCACAGGTGCATGAGTAGCAATGTGCAATTGTATGATTGATAACTTTACTTGTCAACTTTAAGTTTGTTAAGGAGAAGTAAGTTATCCAGAATGTATGTTTGAATTTTTGAGACAATGTTTAAATTTCGCGCGAATTTTTTTTTTTTTAGATCTTGGCATTTCGAGATTTTATTTTCTAGATTTTTGTTTTCGAGATTTTTTCCATTCTAGATTTTTGTTTTCGAGATTTTCATATTCGAGATTTTTACTTTCTAGATAATTAATTTCTAGATATCGTGGTAGACCCGTTTTTTTCCATTTTTAAATTAAATTATCTTTATAATAAAATTTAGTTTATGTCGATATCATTGCTGGTTCTTGAGATAAAGCGACGCATATTAGTTTTGAATACTCGCACTTTTGAATGAGTCCGCTAAAGAAAAAAGTAAAAAAATGTCTTGCATCAAGAAAAAAACAAACTAATAGTTTTCACTCCTCAAGATGTACCTCAACCTGAAAACTGACTTCTCAAAAATCGATCGCGTAGATCATCAGTTAACATTTCACTTAGTCTTTGTTGGAACCGCAGTTTGTCCAATTCATGATTTTCAATCCAGGATAACCAAATCACTCAGAATTGAGAGTTAACGTCTGATATTGGTGATCAAAGAAATATATGGACCCATGCCACCTTTCCATCGTAAGAGCACACCAAACAATTGCTTTTTCTACCTCAACGGCACATTTTCGATTACTTGCAATTTTGTTGAAGTCCATATTGTGTCAGAAGGCTTACGTAGTTTGAACTTTATAAGGAGGAAGATGCAAAATACGCCATAGCGACGACACTCTCTTCAAAATTACTTACAATTGTATTATTTGTACGTTTGATTCACTACTTTTGTAGTAAGTTTAACAAAATTTTAGAGCGTTGTTTCATGGTTGAGATACTTATTATCGTAAATGGCAAACGTGAACATTTCGCCCTTTTTTTCAGATATAGTCATCTTTTACCTTTAATGTGATTTTGTTTCAATGCAATCATGTTCATGATGATTAAGCCAAAAGAAGAAAACAATGGTATTGAATGGGGAGTCTATATCCCCCTTGCTAGGCCTGAGGGTAAATGTTTCAGAAAACAACCCAATATTGGAGTAACTTTTTAAAAAACGTTGCATTTGTCCAAAGTTCAAAAAAAAAAATAACTTAAAGTCTGAAAATTAAAAACAACAGGAAATTATCTAAGTCAATGTTCTTATCAATTATTGATTTAAAACACAAAAGCTAAATCTAAAAATATATTTTAGTTTTGGAGTAAATTGTTACCAAATACATCTACAATACTATTTTTTAGTCATGTTATCTTTTCTCGGGAAATAGTCGTTTGCGAAAATCCGGTAGATCTAATTTTTGTTCTAGGTGTTTATGACGTTGATATTATAAATAATTCAGGTTTTTTATTTCAGTTATTGTTCTGATGTAAAAAATGTATACTTTCCAAGAAACCCATCAAGCAGTGATTAAAATATTGCTACTAAATAGTTTCCTTTTTATTCAAGGCCTTACAAATTTCCCAGAACTAGGTATAACAAATTTTAATTTTCTGATAGAAATAAAATCTCCAATCATCAAAGCCAGATTAACTTTGATGGATTATAAAAATACAAAAAGGAAATGAATTTTCAAAAGGAATTGCCAACCAACAAACAAATACATATATAAAAATAAAGAAAACCAAGTTTATTTATCATTAAGTTAGAGGCACCCAATGCATTCGAATTCGAAGGAAAAGCAAGCAAGATGAAAATGCCACTTGACTTTCCACTTGATATCGATGAAAGTATTCGTTCAGTCAGCCTCAAAAAACATCCACCTGAGCGAATATAAGCTTAACTGAAATGAGTTCTACCAAGAAGAACAAGATGGGTTCCTAGAAATGCCATCATGATTGCGAAGGATCTATATATAACTACGTATATTAATGTAGACGCCTTTCCATCGCAGTTTATATTGTATAGGAAGGAAGGTAATACCTCTAAGATATGGAGGCAGGAGACGTATAAAGCCGATATAGAATTGGTTTGTTTTAAACATCTATCCTCCCTCAAGTCATGAAAAAGATTAATTATGCTACCACATCCATTGTTAACCGAAATTGTTTGCACAACGATTACACATTGGTGCGGTGCGGTGCGGTGGTGGTGGAAAAGAGGAAGAGCCCACCACCACCGCCGCCGCCGTTACCATCATCATCATCATGAAGACTTTGCAGGCTAGGCTATACAGAGTGGACTGTAACCATTGGAATTCTACAAGCATCCTTGTTTCTCAGGTGATGGTAGGATTTTATATAGTACTGTAGAAGCAGGCTGACAAGGCCAACCGGACGAGAAAAGGATGAAGGTATGCAGGGGTGGTTGAAAGCTTCTTAACGGATGCCGTTGATGGTTGTCGTATTGGGTGACAATACTCACAGTCGGTATAATATACAGAATCAACCCCGACTTTGAGATCAGTCATTGATGGTGCTGTGCCTTCCTTTTTCGTTTCTATAGAACTCTGTAAGGGATTTTATAGAAGAGGAAAAAATATCGTTAAAGCCCATTTCCCGTTTGCCCCAATTGGATACAATGCGATGGCCTTTGTTGTTGGTAAAATGAAAAATGTGAAATTATTTGAAAGGGTGCACCATCAATAATTGAATGAGTTGATTTTTCTTCTACTACAATTGCTTCAGGTGAATTTCTACTTTTTCATTGTTTCTGAAAATTGTGACAATGAGTGTCGTATGAATAAAAAGGACGACCTATCCTAATGAGAAAAGACCAATTTCTATTTTTCATCAGGTATTTCTATTTGGGCTTGCTTCTGTTTATTATTTGGAAAATTTTAATCCAAAAAATAAATCAATTATTTGCTAAAACTAACACTAAACTGTTTCAAAATATAA
Organism: Eupeodes latifasciatus; assembly: GCA_920104205.1. Taxonomy (NCBI): domain Eukaryota; kingdom Metazoa; phylum Arthropoda; class Insecta; order Diptera; family Syrphidae; genus Eupeodes; species Eupeodes latifasciatus. Next base: position 368,374,333 of record OV049924.1, on the reverse strand, counting down.
CACTATTGAAATTCCACTCAATCATCGCTGATATTTTTAATTCAGTTGGAAACAGATTGGAATTTTTTTCATCGACATTTCTTATACTTCAAATACTTTTACCTTTCGAAACCCTCCCGGTCAGATATGAAATGGGTCTATTTTATTGATTTTTATCAAAACAACGGACCAATGGTATTAATGAATTTGATGTCAGCTCAACTTTAAATGACAAGCAAGCCACTTGGAAATATATTTTAGACAAAAATCATTAATTATTCTTGGTTTATACTTATATGTGCAAGGGATTTGCTATTGAATATATATCTTTGGAATTGAAAACATATATTGTATACAATAAGGACATTTAACCTTAGTTTAAGTTTTAACTTTAAGCTTTTTTTGTATTGATACTAATACTTCAGTGTTTTGATGTAGTCCTACTTGAAAATCAGGATAAAGGATTCTTGTGGTAAAATAGTCCACATATTAATTTTCTGAATTCTTTGTTTTAGAATGAGAAAAAAAAAACGTTTACTTTGTAGTGGACTTCATGGATTCTTTTTGCAGTCCAACAAAAGTTGAACTTGAGTTCGAGAAACTAACAAAACAAATAAATTAAGAAACATTCAAGGGCCGTAAATCATATTTTTTCTAGATACCTGTAATAAGAATTTAAGCAAAATGATTAATAGTTCTACTGATGTTGGGGGATTATTTTATTTGTATGGCGTATTGATGAACATGTTCCTTATATTATAACGAAACACAGTTGTCACAAACATGAGAGGTTGCTGACATTTTTAGCCGCAACTTTACTTCTACTTGACTTGAAAGAAAAAAAAAAAAGAACCATTACCTGGTTATATTCTTAAATATTTAAGGACTTGTCTTGAACTACAATAATGAAAACAAAATTAAGTAATTTTGTACTGATGATGGAGGCACATTGTTTGAATATAAAACGTATATAAACAATTGCATAGTTTTAAAAATATGATATACCTAAAGTGTTTTTTTAACTGTTACGATTGTTGTTGTATGTGGTTTAAGAGCTGCGTATATTAAATAATACTGACTTGAATTAAAGCCATCTTACCTTAGACAGTGTTCAGAAAAGTTGAAGGATGTACGAGTATTAGAATGTTCATTTGAGTGGTTATTTCTTAAAAGCCATATTAAAACCGAATAATTTTGTTACTCAACTGCTTTTATTAATTTTTGGGTTGTTCGAAGAGTTTTTCCAACCGCTCAAAAAAAAACAATAACCTCTTATTAACTTCCCATAGGAAGTTATTGTAATGGGTCCGATTTGTCAAATTGAAAATTTTGACATTTCTCGACGTTTCAAGGTCCCTAGAGTCGAAATAAAAGATTTTTAAAAAGATGTCTGTGCGTGCGTGTGTACGTACGTTCGTACGTCCGTACGTCTGTACGTTCGCGACGTTTTTTTCGTCCTCCATAGCTCAAGAACCAGAAGAGATATCGACTTCAAAAAAATTTTGTTAAACAGATAATAATGCAGAAAGATGCAGAAAGGGATCTCAAGAAAATTGCGTGGGTGGTTTTTTTTACCATAGCAGTTTAAAAAAAAGGTGAAAAATTTGGTTAAACCTAAATATCTCATGAACCAATAATGCTAGAGATTTGAATCAAATTTTATAATATATATAGTAACGTAATACAAAACAATTATATTTTTGGAAAAAAATCCAATTAACGTTTTTTTATAAATCAAAAAAACTGAAAAAAAAAATTTGTCACCTCGAAAATTTTACGACCAAAATATGATTTCATCTCCAAAACAATGCAACGAAGAATAATGCTTTTGACATCTGATAAAATTTTGAGAAAAATCTTATTGACAGTTTTTTTTATAAAAACTAAAATCCTAAAAAAAAATTTACTCATAGTTGGTAAAAATTGAATTTCGACGCAAATATCTTTTCAAAACTTTAAGATAATGGCTTCTAACTGATTTTAACTTATAAGAAATATTGTTTTCAACATTACGAAAAATTTTGAGAAAAATCGAATTGACAGTTTTTTTTACAAAAAATAAAAACCTAAAAAAAAATTATAAAAGGTGGTAAAAATTGATTTTCGACTCAAATATCTTTTCAAAAATTTGAGATAATGGCTTCTAACTAATTTTAACTTATAAGAAATATTGTTTTCAACATTCGATAAAATTTTGTGAAAAATCGAATTGATAGTTTTTTTTTACAAAAAATAAAAACCTAAAAAAAACAATACTAAACAATGGTAAAAAATTACTTTCGACTCAAATAGCTTTTCAAAAATTACAAATATTGGCTTCAAACTTATTTTATTTCACAGAAAATATTGTTTTCGATATTCATATATCATTCGATATAAAAATCCAACAGTCCGTTTTTTTATAAAAAAATAAAATCTACAAAAAATAGTACGCAAATTTGGTAAAAATTGATACATATAAAAAAACTTTTAAGCAAGACAAATCGAAAAACGGGATGGGAAGTTATCAGTGTGGGTCGCATCCCAGCCTCTTTTTTTTTGCTTTTTATTTCATGCTCGAGGTTGAAGTTCAATCGGTACTTAGACCTTTTCATGGGAACTACCTCTTGGTAAAAATTGACAAATAATCCCTGGCATGAAAAGTGATCCTCCATTTAAATTCGGTATAGAAATAGAAGAAGTCCGCTATCCCCGGCATTACTTTTAAACAAGAGAAGGTTATTTTCGAGCTGTAATATCACCAGATCCTGTATATAACTTAATGCACATCTGACTAACATTTAGTCTAACCTATATTAAATTAACAAAAAAAAAAAACATTCAATGACAGTTTTCGCTCGAAGTATCCTAAGACGTTCCCATCTTGCCTTGGCAAGGTCCAATCCTCAGCGTCATATATGAGAACAGAGATGATGAGCGTCTTATATAGCGACACGGTTCACGTAACTTGCGTCGCTTACGGTGTAAACAGAGTTTGTGAAAGCATACGCAGTCACTACTCAAAAGTTGACGCCTTCGTGTCGAACTTGAAAATAGTATTTCTGAAGACTCCATCTCGGATTGCTAATTTTAAGGATATGGAACCTGAATTGCCACTGCCACCTCAACCTGTAAGTTTGTTTAAAATTAAAAACTAGGTTTTAACTCGCTGGGGTACTTGGTTAGAGGCAGCAGCTAATATGTGGACAATTTTGCTCGGATCAAAAAAATCGTCAGCGCTCTCAAAGATGATATAAGCTGTGTTGCATTTGCAAAAAAATTGATTGAAAATGAAGAACTGCAAGCGCAGCTGGCGTACATTAAAGTCCATTTTGTGTTTTTAGTCGATCCGAAAAAACATATATTCAAAGACCTACAAAAAACAGGTATATATATTTGAGTGTCTGTACCTACTTATAATTTAAGCTAACAATATTCTCATCAAGGAACATCAATTGGCGAAGTGCTGACTGTTTTGAAAGACATTGAAGAAAATTTAAAAAAAGCAAAAGGGCCCATTGCAGAGGAAGTCTTGAAGAAGTTTACTGCCGTTTTCAATGGAAACATGGGGCTAAAAACGATTGAGCAGATAAGTTCTGTAATAAACGGCGACGACGTGGATTCCAAACTTCCAGGAAACATTGAAATGAATAATGTTGAAAGTTTTAGATGGGCTCCATTCGTAGACGATTGAGTTTTGCACAGAGAGAGGAAGTTGAATGATAGTGCATCGCCTTATCTTAAACCTTTTTTGACTTAAAAAGCAAAAATGGACAAGTTTGACAGGAATGCCAAAACTAAGCATTGTTCTGTAAAGTTCATCTCTATAGATACTGTCATACCGATTTGTCCAAGTTCTGTCGTAATGTGAATATAGTTGAGTTCCCTGGTCTAAACCCACACTGATATGAGCCTATGAGGTGACTAATGGCTTCAGACGTTCACATAATACGAAAAAAAAAGATCTCCTCGCGATTTTCAGGAGACTGATGAATCTACAATTGGTAAAATTTCTTAGAGGTACTTAATTTTAAGTTTTTAATCTTATTTTTTAACTTCCCATAGGAAGTTATTGTAATGGGTCCGATTTGACAAATTGAAAATTTTGGCATTTCTCGACGTTTCAAGGTCCCTAGAGTCGAAATAAAAGATTTTTAGAAAGATGTCTGTGCGTGCGTGTGTACGTACGTTCGTACGTCCGTACGTCTGTACGTTCGCGACGTTTTTTTCGTCCTCCATAGCTCAAGAACCAGAAAAGATATCGACTTCAAATAAATTTTGTTAAACAGATAATAATGCAAAAAGATGCAGAAAGGGATCTCAAGAAAATTGCGTGGGTGTTTTTTTTACCATAGCAGTTTAAAAAAAGGTGAAAAATTTGGTTAAACCTAAATATCTTACGAACCAAAAACGCTAGAGACTTGAATTAAATTTTATATAATATATTGTAACGTGATACCAAACAAGTATATTTTTTGAAAAAAAAATCAATTAACGGTTTTTTTATAAATCAAAAAAACTGAAAAAAAAATTTGTCACCTCAAAAAAATTTGTCACCTAAAATGATTTTGTCACCAAAACAATTTTGTGCAAAGAAAAATAACGTCTTCAACATCTTGTAAAATTTTGAGAAAAATCGAATTGACAGTTTTTTATAAAAAATAAAAACCTAAAAAAAACATTACTCAAAGTTGGTAAAAATTGAATTTCCACTCAAATATCTTTTCAAAACTTTGAGATATTGGCTTTAAACTGCTTTTATTTAAAAATATTCTTGTCAACATTCAGTAAAATTTTTAGAAAAATCTAATTGACAGGTTTTTTCACCCCTAGGCTTCGGGTACCTTGGTCTATGTCATATCTCTAGCGTAAGCATGGTATGTCATGGCACTGTCGCCTGCCATAAAATGTACAACAAAAGATGTTCCGGGCTTGTTCCTTTTCGCTCATAAGAGCTAGATGCACAGCCCACCGGAGTCTACTGAGCCTAATTTTTGTGACGATATCTGCTTCGAGGTAGATTACATTCAATTCATGATTGTAGCGTCCCCTTTCTCACATAAGGGGCCAAAAATTCTGAGTAAAACTTTCCTCACGAACGCGCCTAAGAGCTCGACGTGCCTTTTACTAAGAACTTAGGTCACGGGTCATTGTGTTTGAGTACTGGTAGACGTCCTGTATAGCAGCAGCTAGAAGTTATGGTAAGGATTCTGGATTTAAAAAGCTTTAACGGAGTATACTCGTAGTAAGCTCCGTTATCTCTGAGGAACCGCACCGCACACGTATTTCTTCTTCTACATTTTTATAGACTGGTTCTATTGACCCAAAGTATTTGAAGAATCCCACTTCTTTAAATTCATGCTCCACTATGTCTAGATTGGTTGAACACTTGTTCTTCGCCAGTTGACGCCAACATGTACTTAGTTTTTCCTTCAGATCGCCCGATTGATCTTGTACAGCTTGTTCGGTTTTTCCGATGATGTTGATGTTGTCGGCGTTAGCCAATATCTGGCTGGACATTGACGATATGGTCCCTCCTATTGACGTCCCAGAGTCACGAAATGCTTTCTCCAACGGCAGGTTGAAGAGGACGCAGGCCAATTCATCCGCTTGTCGAATTGTAGATGTTCATTGGTCTGGATAGCAATCCGTATATATTTTAACTCGGCTTATTACATTGCCCGCATAGTCAACTAACATAGCCATGTCAACAGTACTACCCTGACTATATGATATCGTAGGTGGCCTGAAAGTCTATAAACAGGTTTTAAGTTGGAATACTAAACTCCAGACATTATTCCATCTGCCTGCCCAAAGGTAAAAACCTGTTTGGTTGTTGATATTTTTCGATGATAGTTTTAGCGTATGAGCTATCCGTTCTTGAAGAAAAGGGGAGAATGTCTTTTAGGCGGTACTCAACAACGTGATACCTCTATAGTTATAGTTTCTGCACACTGTGACACATCCTTTCTTGTTTGTGAGGCAGATGATCCCATTTTAAACTCTTCACGGTCGATCCAACTTCCGCTTAGCTCCAACAGGGATGCAGTGAGCACAGATTGCTCCCAACAAGAGACGGACCCTCTACGCACCGTTAAAACTTGCGAAGCAAACGTCGTTGCTTGTATAATGTTTATGGTAGTTTCCCGGTGACCACGCTTAATGCAGTTTGAAGCGAAACGTTCGGATTGAGTACTTAATTGATTTCGCTAATATAGGCTCCGCCATCTAACATTTTTTTTTTCAACTAGTGCTTATTTCGTGAATGGTAACACTTACATGTGTTACCATTCACGAAATAAGCACTAGTTGAGCCCAGCTCATGTCTGATTTGACAGATAATTAGTTTTATCCTTCGGCTGAATGAATATGGTTGTGTTGTGTATACGCTTGAACAACGCTGGGAACAACGCTTAGAGAAGATGTCCATTTTGACAAAATCATCTTTTCAGATGAAGCTCATTTTGATCTTGGTGGGTATGTAAACAAGCTAAATTGTCGCATTTGGGGCACAGAAAACCCACACGCATACATTGAAAAGTCGATACACACAAAACGATTCACTATTGGTGCGGCTTTTATGGCCCAGAGGAATAATTGGGCGATTTTTCTTCGAAAATGGGCAAGGGGTGGCCGTTACAGTCAATGGCGATCGTTATCCTACCATGTTAAACGAATTTTTGTTCACAAAAGGGGGAGGAGGACACTGGCAGCATTTGGTTTCAACAGGACGGCGGCACTACGTGCCACACAGCCGAAGCTACACTCGATGTTTTTATAGCATTTTCAAAAAAAAAAGTTATTTGGCGGACCCTATATTTAATACTCGTGTTTTCGGTATTCCATCCGTATTAAATTTTGATCTATGTACATGAATCAAAAGTGTTCGATAAAGACCAGTGCAAAATATTAGGCTTTGAACTTTACTAACAATACAAGACCTATCTTGTGCAAGTAGGTACATTTGCATTCAAAAATGTATTTTCTTAAAACTAAAGCGTGTAAGGAATGCGCTTTGTAGTAAGAGTATTATAGATAACATTTCCCAGATATCTTTCAGCCTCTACCATCCTCATATTTTGTGTGTTCTTAAGGATTACTTTAACACACTTATGTAACTTTCTTATCAAAATTATCGAACACTTTTAATTTTGAATTAACTTAAAATTTAAACCAACATAATTTTTATAAAAACCAATCTAATGTACTCCCTTGGTCAATATAAGATTTATTCCTTATCAGTTAAAAACCCTAACAACTGTAAGTTTAGTGAATGTTTGTATATATTCTCCATACACAAAATCTCTTCAAGCACTTAAAATATTAACTACCCTCCGCCGATAAGAATCTTAATTTTAAAACATTAAATTTAGTTCCAAGATCAAATCAGCTTTATGTGTATTTGATTTGCTTCCGGAAATGGGTTCTAGATCGTTACATATTTGGTATTTCCATATGTGAATGAAAAAAATAAAAAGGCAATGGCCAGGATGATGATGATGGTCGTTCGGTCGGTCGGGAGGGAAATGACGACGACGACGGAACTTTCTTGTGCATAGTTCTTCTTTCAAAAGCCTCCTCAAAAGCGGCCAAAAGATGCTTATCAAATGAAAGTGCTATAAAACCTAAGTGTCTGGTCATTATCGTTTTTCCATGAACACCGAACGCTGGTGAGCCAAACGGGCGAAGGCGAATACTGAATACCCTAAACGAAAACTTTTTGAATTCTATATGGCTCATAGAGACCGAAACCGAAACCCTTACCAAAAAAAAAAATGAACGTCAGGAACCGAAGAACCACTTTTTACCGCACGTCTTTTTCATACCTCTATAGATTCATATGCCAACCCTTTTCAAGAAATCTTCAAGGAATGGAAAAATAAAATAGAGCCCTTTTTTTCTAATGGTATTAGTTTCCATGGCATAGTTTTTTTTTTGGCTCGTCTTCTTCTCCTTTTGCGTCTTGCTCTTGATTTTCTTCTTATTGCCTTTAAAATCCATTTAATGAGCATTTAAGAGACACATTCGCTGCGCCATATCTTTTTAATGTAATTGGTTTTTAAAGCGAATTGCAACCCGTTGCTGGAGCCGTTGCCGTTGCCGTCGCCGTCACTGCCGCCGCCTCCCGCCGCTGCTCTGCCACTATAGCTGCTCCTGCCAGCTATCTGATTGCTACCTCTTGCCTTGGCAAACACAGATCTCGAAGAGTAGCATCAAGCAAATAATGTTACAAAAAATAAAATAGAACAGAATTCACCTAAACCCTAAAAAGAACGTGGAACAGGATGCTTGAGTTTTGCTATCTAAATGGGACAGGACGTTGGATTAAATTCATAAAAAACTGTTACGTATCTATCTCTTTAAGATAGTTTCCCCAGAGCAAAGGCGAAGTGGAGTGAGAGAGTCCTTCTCCTTTTACTCAAAGATGTCTCGGTATCAGTATAGGGATGAGGATGGTGATGGCGCGGCAAAAGATGACTTTGTGACCGTACCGTCGACAGGCGAACTGGGAATTGAACAATTCGAATCAGGTTCCATTAGCCCGCTTGACTTACATGATTATTGTTGTGCACAAGATGGCTCGAAGGATATATGTATATATCTTTGTATAAGGGAAGGATGGTAAGAGGTGATGGCCTATATTATTCTATACACACTCACACACATATGTATCTCTAATGACATAATATCGTCTACAGGAAGCAATGTTAGACATTTCCTCTTTGAGATGAATCCTGAGTCCGGACTTTGCAATAGCAAGCTTTTATTCTCGGATATAGAATTTGCAATGGGGACTTTATTGAGAATGAATATAAAGAGCAAAAGGATAACATTACTGTTCTCTATTGAGTTATGTCAAAGAATTGTTTGATTTGTTGGTTTTAATGGCATCTTATCGCACTTCAATATACCATGTCCCATATATACAAATCATGTAGGATATAGGTCTATATAATATAATATGTCAAAGGTATAGAAGTGAATGTTTTGTGTTAATAGAGTTGGCCCAGTAGCAAAGTCGAAGAAAGCTTGTCAGAAGTCGTATATACTATACATATACATACATATGTATATCTCACACATAAATTGACCTAATTCCATAGAAATTGTATGTATATTTGTATCGGGTGATTTTTTAAGAGCTTGAGAACTTTTTTAAAAAAAAAAACGCATAAAATTTGCAAAATCTCATCAATTCTTTATTTGAAACGTTAGATTGGTCCATGACATTTACTTTTTGAAGATAATTTCATTTAAATGTTGACCGCGGCTGCGTCTTAGGTGGTCCATTCGGAAAGTCCAATTTTGGGTAACTTTTTCGAGCATTTCGGCCGGAATAGCCCGAATTTCTTCGGAAATGTTGTCTTCCAAAGCTGGAATAGTTGCTGGCTTATTTGTGTAGACTTTAGACTTGACGTAGCCCCACAAAAAATAGTCTAAGGGCGTCAAATCGCATGATCTTGGTGGCCAACTTACCGGTCCATTCCTTGAGATGAATTGTTCTCCGAAGTTTTCCCTCAAAATGGCCATAGAATCGCGAGATGTGTGGCATGTAGCGCCATCTTGTTGAAACCACATGTCAACCAAGTTCAGTTCTTCCATTTTTGGCAACAAAAAGTTTGTTAGCATTGAACGATAGCGATCGCCATTCACCGTAACGTTGCGTCCAACAGCATCTTTGAAAAAATACGGTCCAATGATTCCACCAGCGTACAAACCACACCAAACAGTGCATTTTTCGGGATGCATGGGCAGTTCTTGAACGGCTTCTGGTTGCTCTTCACTCCAAATGCCGCAATTTTGCTTATTTACGTAGCCATTCAACCAGAAATGAGCCTCATCGCTGAACAAAATTCACATTTCGAACCGAACACTGATTTTGGTAATAAAATTCAATGATTTGCAAGCGTTGCTCGTTAGTAAGTCTATTCATGATGAAATGTCAAAGCATACTGAGCATCTTTCTCTTTGACACCATGTCTGAAATCCCGCGTGATCTGTCAAATACTAATGCATGAAAATCCTAACCTCAAAAAAATCACCCGATATATGTAGGTCTAAATTAAATATATAAATGATTGAATTAAATACGCAGTAGGGACATTATGAATTATGGTTATTTTATTTACTATTTAAATCAAAACATTTATCATTTATGTTTTTGAATGTTTTTCTGCATAAATCGTCACTTGTCATATCTTTAATTTGCATACGATAATAAATTTAAGTAAATTGAAAAGTTCAGATTTCAGTTTTTGAGAACGAACTTTTCTTTGACTTTTAAGCTATGATGTTTGAAATTTATAGTGACATGGCTTTCTACAGTAAATTTATTTCAATCACAGGTTTGATATTCGATCAATTTATATAAATTATAATTGAACCTGTAATCGAATTAAGAATAAAAGATAGTAGCATAAATCAACTGCCATATGTAAAACTGTCCTAAGAACTGTTAGCCGAGAGAAGAGATCCGACAAGACTTTTTCAGTAGTCTCGTCTCATACTAGTGAAAATCTTTAAATATCTTCCTTGTATTTTTATAAGCCTTGGTCTTGTATAGCTGAGTCTCGCTTCAGCCTCGGTTTTATGATATTCAGGATTAATTTGTATTCTTGTTGCAATTTTTTCTCGCGGTAATTATTTTTATATTAAATAAAATTAAAAATGAAATTAAAAGAATTTAAAACAAACAAAAAGAAAACAAAACAACTTAATCGCGATAGAGGAAATGCAATGTGCCGAATTTGCCGATCTGTCAAACCACAGCGGCGAAGAGGCAAAAATTGCAACAGGCAGCAAATAAAGTGCTGCCACCACGACGAGCTCAGCAAGGGGTGGGTTCAGCGAATACAAATTAATCAACGATTCGATTAATAAAGTTGCTGATGACTTTGATATCACTTGATATCAAAAAAATATTGTTTGAATTAAAAATTGCCACAGGGGCGTTCTTACGTTAAGTAAGAAAAAGGGCGCCAGCAATTTTTTCCTGAAATGAAAAAAAGGAAATTGCAAACCTTTTCTGAAAACAACGAAAATAAAAAAAAAACACCAACGAAAAAAATACAACCACTATAAAAAGAAAAGAAACAAAATGGAAACTTTTTCTGACAATTGTATTTATTTTAATATGCCGGAGAAACCTTACACTAGTAGGACTAAAACTCCGGATCTTTTCGAAATTAGATAAAAGAATTGTATGGACAATGGACCTTTAAGGTCTTAATTCCCACGAATAAAATTTGGGATTCCAACAAAAGAATTACAAAAATAAAACGAGACACCAAAACAAAATTTCTACTTATCTTTTCAAATTTCTCCACTATGATCCCCAACTTGCTCCTGTTTTCCTTTCCTTTCCTTTTTTTCGAATTTAGTTTCTCTTCCTTATTTTTTTTTTACGACACTATTAACCTTTTCTAATTTTTCTCAATCTTTTTATTTCACTCGATCTTTGTTTCGATATCAAAAAAAAATTTCTGTCTGATCACTTTCAATGTTTAGTAAGAATTGACGGCCAGATTCCAAGATCTGTCCTGTCTCTTCTTTTCATCTCCCGCCATTTTAGCTTTCAGCCAATATGGAGTGGTGGATTTCAATCACATCATCAACAGCCAATCGGAGATCGGCTTGTTGATCTCAACTTGTGATGAAATACTCGCGATCCTGCTTACTCGCCTTTTCCTCTCACAGCTAAATGCAAGTCATCCTGGAATTCGCCGCCCGCTGGATTCACTTCCAGGTCACGACGATTCCAGGAGCTGCATTCAGCCACCCCTACTTTCTACTCTGATATCGCACAAAGACTAAGAACTTAAAATTGAGAAAAATCTTTTAATTTAACTTTAGCTTTACTTGAACTTTATCATAACCACGCGAAAGGAAAGAAAAAGAAAATAGTTACAATTTGGGATCTGTTAACTGAACCCCGACTAAGTTTCCCGAAACTTAACCGTCCATCAGTCCATACAATTTGTTTAGTTTTACAAATAATTAATAATTAATAATATCAACGTTAAACAAACAAAATTAACAATGTAAACAAAAGAAATTAAATATGTACAAAATGAATTTAACCAAAAAAATATACATAAGTTTACAATTTTCATAAAAATTTAAGTTGGGCCGTAGGCCATTCTCTATTTGGAGTAACTTCTCGCGCAACTTTTCCGTATGCATCTACCAGACCGTCCATCTGTTTTGGTTTCACTTCCATGGAAACCATCCTTCTATCGGAATCTGAACTAAACTTGGTATTATTTTTTCTCACGAAAATGACAGAGAGAACCATGGTCAGAAGGACTATGGCCGTCCCGCTCTCTCTCATCCTCGTGTAGAAGGAATAAAAAGTAAACAAACCGAAGTGGATGCAAAATGCATCATCTTAATTAAAATTAAACTTAAATATAAAAAGAACTTGTTGCGTTCATTTATAACGCAACATTCTTGTCTCGTATTTACTTGTTAAAATTAATGTTGTCTATAGTCTAAGTAGATACAAATATTTGTTCTGAAGCCTAAATTGTCAGTTTTTATGTTTTACTATTTTTTGGAATATCAAGCCTATTTATAAAATACATTCTTATGTTCTTTTTGCAAAAAAATTATCTCAAACCTTATTTCTGTAAAATGGGTCTTGTTATTAAAAAAAGAAACTAAAGCTTGGTGGAATCGGCTAAGGTGATAATTGACTATCATATTTTTGATAGTCAAATTGACTATCATTTTCATTCCGTATGTGTAAAATGATTCAACTCAATTCAATTCAACTGAACATTTTTAGATTCAAATTGTCAAAATTCATTGTTGCCATGGTGAAATTTTAAATTGATTCCTATAAAACATCTAAATAAAAGTATCAAATTGGCTGTGTTTGAATAATATTTTTACTTTTCTTTATTTTTTTTTAATCTCGTAAGCTTTTTCGGTCAAAGGAATGTGTTTTTTGAACGAAAAATAGATAACTAAGAAAATGTTCCAGTCGTTTGTGTAAGCGTCTGGTACGACTATCACATTTTTGTTGTGACAGCTTTTTAGGTATCAATTTGACTACCACCTTACAAAGATAAAATTCGTTTATTTTGATTGTCAATTATCAACAATCAGCTTAGCCGATTCCACCCCTGTTTTTGGCTAAGATGCTTAGGTAAGCTAAAATTGTTGTTTCCGTTAACGCAAGGCAAGTGAGTGTTGGATTTTGGTCAGATAAGAAGTCATATAAATATTTTTTCGAAAAAGGAAGCGCACAAAGCGACAAATGACAATTTGCAACATTAATTTTGTGTTGCAGACACAAGAACCTCTGCTTTAATTGGCAAAGCGCTTTTGGCAGAGCATTTCTTGGAATTTTTTTTCTGCATCTGTTTGAGGACTTCGTTAAGGCCAAAAGCCAAAGTGTAATACTAGGTAAGTGCACTTTCACTGCGCTTTATGAATTCCCCTAAAAAGTAAACATCACCCTTTTAGAGTGGTAATGATTTTAATTTAGGCCTTGCTCAACAGTTTCGGTAGTAGAAGTGCTAGACGTAGTAGAAGAACATATTTGACCAATTTGAATTTATCAAAGATTCATTTTTACCAGAAAACCAGATTTCCTGGAGTAATATAATAGGATGCATCGATGGAACTCATGTTCGAATCATAGCACCAAAAAAAAAACTTCAACATCTCTATATATATAAATAGAAAAGATTACTACAGTCTGAATGTCATGATTGTAAGTGTATGTTTCCGCTGATGAACCTCAATCAACCTCTCAAATTGGGCAGGTTTTGTGATTTTTGTCTAAACAAAATATTTTCTTACAAACGTTTATATTATTATTATGTGTTAAACTTACATTTTTTTTCTCCATTTTCTTAATAAAATTGCTTTTCAATTCGCTGTTGGTGCGTTCCGATATTTTTTTGTACACACAAATGTACTACACAACCGGTAAATAGCAGTTGTTGAATTTTGATAACAATCACAACTGAGAGACAACTCAACTGGCTTACATAATACCCCCAAACACACTTAAAAAGTCAACCATTTGTCAGTTGACTACTGGTTGACTTGTGACAGTCAACTAGTTGTGATCGGTAATACCGATTGCCGGATTACAACTCAACTTTGTTCTTAGTTGTCTTAGATAATAGGCCCCTAAGATTGAAAAACAAGCTAAAACCACATAAACCTTATTTTAGCTAATTTAAAACAGCTACTACTAGAAAGCATGTTTTATTTTTTAGCTTAAGCTTGTTTTATATCACACAACACCTTGCTTCGACCTTAGAATCAAAGTCTCAGCTTACATTTTTTTTATTTACAAGATCCAATATTTTTAGAAGATCCAGTTGTCAAAGCAAATGTTCTTATTTCCAGAATTTAATTCATTTATTTTTAATTCCATCGATTTTGAAGATATCCTCCGAGAAAATTTGAAAGTTAATAATTTGAAATTTGTTTTTTTTATTTTGTATAATTATTACTGTTTTTTAACCCATTTCCGGCGGCTACTAGTTCCAGGTGAGCTAGAAGCTTAAAATTTCATATGCTGTCTATTTTTGTATATCTGAACTTAGTGAAATCTGAAAAAAAAAGTTTAAAACCTTCTAGTTTTCCGGAAAATTCGTGTTGAGTTTTCGCAACTTTAGCCGAAAGGGGTAGCAGAATTAATAAAAAATTTCGAGTTTTTTTGTTGTAAAATTTAGGTATAAGCTTTATTTTGAATATTGTTTTTGGAAAGGTGAACACGTATAAAATATTATTAGTGATTGTGTGTTTTAAACTTCATGATGATACATATTATTATAAAGAATGGGTCCTTGTGTGGTATGGATCAAAACATTTCGGATAAATTGGGATTTTACACTTCTTGCAACAAAAAATTGTTTGATTGGAACAATTTCGACATCGAAGACGCTTTTCCATTTTTATTATTGTATGTATGTTTTGTGTCATCAAATCGAACCATTTTGTTGGGATTTCCTTCCCTTTGATGTGTTGGCGGAATTTTTGATGATCGCAGTAAGGAGTCTACAACATATGTCTTAAATTCAAGTTGTGACATTGGTGTTTCAAACTTCTTGCAAATGCATTTTTCCATGCATTTACCAATGCTGCATCCAATGCATTTGATAAAAGGGGCCAGTACCACTTCTTTCCTCGAATCCGTATCCGGTAATTGCTGATAGCATTATCAAACAACTCCACTCCTCCCATCGTGGAATTATATTCATGGATTGCATTGGGCATGGGAATGTTGACGTGTTAACTTTTTTTTTCGATCAAACCGTTTTGCTTGGGTGATTTGTTGGTCCATCAAATGATTTGAAAGAACTGTTACAATGGGGTTATCGTTCCAACGAACAGTGGCAATTCCATTTTCCTTGTCGAATGCAAAATCCATAGTTCCTCTATTTTGTTTTTTTCATTTGTTTGGGTTCTGTCAACTTTGATTTACCAGTTCTATTTTCACGAACAGTGCCTGTAGATTGGTATAAAAGAAATTAATTTTTTAGTATAAATAAATGGTAAGTTAAAATTACCTGTTGCGAAGTAACCTAATTCTTAGAGACGACAAATCAGTTTCTGCGACGTGAAAAAATTGTCAAAAGTAACTGTGTGTTGGTCTGGAACATCGATATTAGAAAGAAGTCTCAGAATAACATTTTCCCCTAAGCCAAATCCAGGGGAATTATCAAAACTTGCTCCACCATACGGAATGAATTTATATAAATATTCATCGTGAGAACATAGGTCCCAATATTTGTATCCAAAACGAATTGGCTTCGCTCTTATAAACATTTTTGCAGAATGACGTCCATAGTAGGGTATCATTTGTTCGTCTATTAAATGGTGATGGGAAAATACTCCGAACTGCATAAAATTCTTATTGAGCATGTTGTTTAGAGTTGAGACTTTAGCAAACTTGTCGCTGGGATCAATTGTACTGTTATCACAGGCATGTAAGAACGATTTGATAAGTTTGAAGCGGTCTCGGCTCATGGCTTCTTTTATTATATTGCAGCGAAAGACTTATTGATTGGACC
Organism: Eupeodes latifasciatus; assembly: GCA_920104205.1. Lineage (NCBI taxonomy): Eukaryota > Metazoa > Arthropoda > Insecta > Diptera > Syrphidae > Eupeodes > Eupeodes latifasciatus. The sequence continues at coordinate 368,358,338 of OV049924.1, read as the reverse complement.
AATATAAATCCAACTGTGGAACTGTATGCAATCCAGAAAAATACATTATTCCAATAAATGAACGGATTTCATTGAAATTTGTCTTGAATGTTAAATTATTTCTATCCGCATTAGCATACGTATTGGTACTTTCAACAATGAAATTGATAATCTCATTATCAAGAAATAATTCGAATATTTGAAGAGGATTGAAACTGCCTACAAGAAAAAAGCATTGAATTCAACTTAGGAAGTTCTGAGTGATTTTTATTTTAAACTTACCTATTTTGATATAGATCGCTTGAATCTTTTCACTTGATACGTCTTTTGGAGTATTTGAAAAGCCAACTCGATGGCTTTTTGACCACTTTGGTAATTTATATTGAAAAGACGTCGATTCCTTTTTAGAAGTTGATGCAATATTTTTTGATGTTGATGCATTTTCTGAATCATTTGGCTCACATTGTAGATCGTCTAATATGCATTCCAGCTCTAATTCACCGGCTAGTTCATTTGGCAATATGTTCACGTCTTCCAATAATTGGACGTTATCAACAATTTCTTCATGGTCACTCAAAGCATCATTTTTTGGAGGCAAAATAATCACGTTTGTTTCAATAGCTTTATCTATACTTTCTGGTTCAATTCATCATCTTCGTCTGAACTAGGATTCATTAACAAATCTTCTAGTTCTTTAGCCGACAAAAACATCTGGCAATACATAATAGTTTTGTTTAAACTTTGAAGCACAGATATTTTTATAAAAACACTTGTTTGCGCAACTGACGATTTTTACGTAATAAGTGAAATTTAGAACGAGTCACACGTACTTATATACCCGAAATATTTATTTTCAACATTATGGATTTTTTAATATGCAGCCCGTTTTTTATATCTGGTTATAATTTAAATACAAAAAGTGTGCTAAATCTAAGGAAATGGGAAAAGGGTTTTCCAATAAATATACCTGGAATTGTTGAATGATTTTTTTTTAGACAAAAATGCACACTATATCTTGAAAAAAGGAATCAATTTTTACTACTGTATAATCATTTCTAAGAATTATCTCGCGCAGATCGGTTAAACGGTTTTTCCATAGGGTTTTACCTATTTGGTGAATGAATTTTTTTTATGGCACTAACATGTATGTGATTGCCTTACACACACACCAATTTTTATATTATAAAAAAATCATTTTGGTTATCTAATGATATCAAAAATGGACAAAACAAAAATATTATTTCTTTGTGCTTTTGCTACTTCATTTGGCTAATGTTGCGTAAACGCAACGTAGAGGTTTAATCTCACCTGCGAGGCAAATTACCCATAAAAATTGGTTCAATTTTATTTTAGAATATAATTTCATCCTTTGTTTATTATGTTTGTACAGTTTTTTTTAAATTTTTTTTTCTTTTTTTTTAAGTTTGAAAATCTTACCTAAAAATTTTCAAAATTGTAAATTTTGAAGATTATAAAAAAATCCAGAGATAATTTTTTTTTTTAAATCAAAACAGTCGATTAGATAATTCAATAAACGTCCAATATTAGTTTTAAAACGCTATAAAAAATGTACCAATTAAGTCCCTGGAGACCAAACGTGAGACGTTGCGTTTTCGCAACATTAGCCGAAAATGGGTTAATATTCACCTGAAACAGTACGGTCGGCTTTTTCACAATAAGAACTAAAATTTTGGTTGACCGATAAGGCTGTCAAAATTCTTGAAAATTAGCAGATTACTTTTTTTCAGCCAACTTTCCATTTGTTTGGCCATTTTATTACCATAACTTCGATCAAATAACATTGGTTGGCAAAGTAAAAATCTTTGTCTCTTAAACAAAGTTTAAACCACTTTAATATATTATTCAGCTTCTGGAAGTTCTCATAAGTTTTGATTCTTCATTTGAATCTCTATCACGTGGATCCCAAAATTACGATTTGGAGATGATTTGTAGTTATTAATTTGAATTGAAACTATTCGATCAAATGTTAAAAATACCTGTTTTTAACACTATTTTTATATATTTTTTTAACATGTTTTACAAACTTGTTGTAATAGATTTTTTAGCAAATAGATTTTTAAGTAAATTATGGAGATTTTTACGAAAGTTTTATAATATTCTCCGAATAGTTTAATATTGAAGATAATGATTAAATGTTTGAAAAACTATCTTTCATTGTATTGAAGCAAAAAAGAAACTACTTAATGAGTTTACTTGATCCCAAAAAGTTGCATGCATGCGTTTTTCCAAATCTAAAAAGTACTATTCTAAATCCTAAATGATTTTGAAGTCGGATTTGAATTAAGCTATTAAAAATGTATAAAAGTGCAATTATTTAGCTTTTATTTACTGTTTCAGCCAATAAACTTTTATCAAGTTTTGAAGTTGTCTTTAACACTTTAAAATTAATGTATTTGTTCTATGCGGCAGACGTGCGTCGACGCATCGTCGACAACATGTTTATTACTTTCTGACCTCTCTCTTAATGACTCCGCACACCCCGCATCCGGGAAAAACGCCATACTATGATACTGACGTCGACTACGCGTTAACAATCGTTTTTTTATAGTCAAAAAACAAAATATTAGTAAAATAAGGCACTCATATAAGTAGAGTGATCGCTCAGGTTATACCATGCCGCAGTCAGAGTGTTAAGTCCCTCACAAAAGCATGACCTTTGCAGCTCATCGGTTTTTAATTTTCACAGAAAACAATCATCAGTAATGAGGATAATGAAAATGTCACTTTTGGTTTAAATTTTTAGCCGACCGATCGCTAGTGGCAAAGATTTTATATTGTGGCAGTTCAAATGACAGCTGAGTTTGACATCATACCACAAAACGAATAACCCTATTCAATAAAGTAGCACCGCATGAATAAAACTAAGCAAGTTCATACTCAAAGAAACTGAGCAGGTGCTCCATATTTTAATTCATATGACCCATTTAAGTGAAGTTGAAAAACTCAAATTAATCTAATATTTCTATCTTTAGTACGTGCGAGTATTATAAAATACAAATAAATTCTCAAACTCTAGAGATATCTTCTTCTTTGGGTTGTACACTGTACAGTACATATCAAAGAACCCAAGCTGCTCAATGTCTTTTAAGTTTCCCATACCTTATATCCAAAATAAGAATGTACGGAATGACTATCTATCCGAAACACCTAAGGATAGAGATATGATATGCAAAATTAAACTTTTGAGACATAAATAAGATTTCCGTTGCATTAATACCACCTGGTATATGTTGTCCTTGTTTCTGCATTGTGCAGATGTAATTAATTTTCCATTATTTAACATTAAACATGTACATCTTCATATCGAAATCCTGCAAATTGCAAAAAGCAAAACAAAATATATAAAACTAAACAACTACTAAACTAAACTAAGGACACTATAGATATAGCCATTTATAGCATGAATACAGTTAGTGCGAGAGAGGTTCATGTTAAGCATTAATTTATGTTCTGCACCAAAGTGTTTGTATATTTGTACGGCACCTACATAGATATTCGTATTTATAAGAGTGGATATAGTATACGATCTGGCTAATGCATTTGTGTTACGCCAGAAGAAAAGTGTTGAACTTCTCAGCGGCTTCTTAGCTAAGCAGATCTTAAACAAAGACATTTTACTATATGGTGTGCTGGTGCACCGTAAAACCGTAAAGGTCCCCAATTCAAATGGATATGTTAGGTATAAACAACTCGAAAACACACATATCCCACAGGAAATCTGACATTCAGTTCGTTTGCTCCGCATAAAGATGTGAATCCAAATCCTTTCTCTAGAGCTGTTGCTGTTATATGTTCTGCAGAGGCAGCTAAAGCTACAGCATCAGCAGTAGCAGCAGCAGCAGCAGCATACAATTGTCGAGAACTGCAGAATGAAACAAAGATTTTTGTACAGCTAAAGGTTTCATCTTGTCACTATAATGTGTAGAATGTATGTACGTTCGCATTTGAGGGTCGCCATCGCACGAACGACTCCTTAGGTGTCTTGTATTTGACTATTGCACATCTCTTTGTATATTTCCTGCTGCTGTTCCTGCTCCTTTGCCGCCATTGCACCATCGTATACGTGCATCTGAGTTTTAAACTAATGTCCTGTCTGTGTATAGAATTTAATCAAGGCGCAGCTTCTTTGCAAAACAAGGTTAGCACGGGACAAAATGACGAAAACAAAAAAGCAACGAAACAAAACAATAAAACATCCTGCTAAATATAATAATAAAATACTTGCACCATAATACAAAACATGCATGTTCCTTGTGAAGATGGGGTGTCTCAAGCGACTTTTGGAAAACTTCTTATCCCCATGATGAGATGATGGCTGAAGAAGAAGGGAGAGGAGGTATGTAGGGTAGGTGCCTTAATGTACATTTTGAGGTGTTTGTAATGCAAAAACTTTTTCCTGTTGCTTGCGCCTTAGCTAGCGCTGATGCTGCGATCAAGAAAATCCTATACAACACTTGCAATGTTTTTATAGTTTCTTGTTATTTTCTTTATTTTCTTTATTATTTTAGTTTTTTGTTTTTATTTTTTTAATTCAAGTCGAAAAAGTTGCACAGTGTTATGGATAGTTTAAAATTTCCGAGCGCATATCAGGCGTGTCGCTATATGAAGTTTGGATAGTAAAACTACAAGCTATAAATTTTAAACTAGGTACTACCTTGTCTAATTTTCTTTGCCGCGATGTTTTTATTCTTTTTTTTTATGTTTGTTTTTTGTTAGCAAAGATTTAAATATATGAAGGTATTGTGACGCATTAATGTGGACTGAGTTTTTTAGTGACAAAATTCACACAATGTAGAATCTGTTGACAGTTTGACAACTTCCGGAAATTAAAGAAACAATTTATACAAAATTTTCTTGGGATACCCAATAAAAACTACGACGACAAAATTGCATCTACAATCACCCATACAAACTTGCATGTTTCAATCTCTTATGGAATCTGGTGAGGATGCAGTCAACACAGCGACATACAGTGCGTCGTATAACTTTGCTCTTTCAATCTCTCACTAGTACACTCTGGCGTACACGCACTTTTTTGTATCTTACAATTTGTTGCTATAGTAAAGTGTATGGATTGGGTGTGAAATTTTTTTTAAGATTGATATCGATTCAGAGTTCAAAACTCTTAAATCTTTAGAAAGTCATCAAAAATAAAAAGAGGGGGAGGGGGGTCGGTAACTTGATCATTCTAAAATATTTATTTGCGAAATTCAAATTTAAAAAAAAAATAAAGAAAAGCAATTTTTTTAAGAAAGGTAAAATGCTACCGAAACCAAAAAATATTATTATGAACAAAATTAGGTTTATGTTATCATAATAATTAATTATGGAAGACAATGTTGTTTAAATGGTTGCTTAGCCTTCCTTCGCGATAGCGCATTCTGTCACTCTTATTTTTCAAGGCCTTTTTTATGGTTTCGTGGTGGAATTAAATTTTTTTTCAATTTCAGTAAAAACAAGGCGGTTAAAATGGCTAAACCGTTGAAATAAACCTTGATTCCAACCACATTATTGTCCACTGATTTTACCATTCGACAATGTGTACTAAACTGTCACTATCTTTGAATGCATACTAATACAATAAAGTCATGATAGTCTTAGGAGCACCGCAGATGTGGGAATTTCGTTCGTTAACGTGAGTAAAGATATATTTTTATCCCAAAATCTTTGTAAAAAAAAGAGGCTGGGATGCGACTTACACTGATAACTTCCCATCCCGTCTGTCGATTTGTCTTGATTAAAATTTTGTCTATATGTATCAATTTTTACCAAATTTTTTTAGATATTATTTTTTTATGAAAAAACGAACTGTTGGATTTTTATAAAAAATTACTGAATATCGAAAACAATATTTTCTGTGAAATAAAATAAGTTTGATGCCAATATTTTCAATTTTTGAAAAGATATTTGTTTACCAAGTTTTATAATTGTTTATTTTTGGTTTTTATTTTTAATAAAAAAAAAAAATCAATTCGATTTTTCTCAAAATTTAATCGAATGTTGAAAACAATATTTCTTATAAAATAAAAAACAGTTTGAAGCCATTATCTCAAATTTTTGAAAACATATTTGAGTCGAAAATCTATTTTTACCAACTTTTATATTTTTTTTTTTTTAAGTTTTTATTTTTTGTAAAAAAAACTATCAATTCGATTTTTCTCAAAATTTTTCTTATTATTTAAAACAATATTTCTTATAAGCTAAAATTAGTTAAAAGCCATTATCTCAAAGTTTTGAAAAGATATTTAAGTCGAAAATCAATTTTTACCAACTTTTATAAATTTTTTTTTAGGTTTTTATTTTTTGTAAAAAAAACTGTCAATTCGATTTTTCTCAAAATTTTTCTTAATGTTTAAAACAATATTCTTTATAAGCTAAAATTACTTAGAAGCCATTATCTCAAATTTTTGAAAAGTTATTTGAGTTGAAATCAATTTTACCAATTTTTGTTAATTTTTTTTTTTAGGTTTTTAATTTTTTGTAAAAAAACTGTCTGTTCGATTTTTTTCAAAATTTTACTGAATGTTGACAAAAATATTTTTTGAAAGACTAAAGCAGTTCAAAGCCAATATCTCAAAGTTTTGAAAAGATATTTGAGTCAAAAATCAATTTTTACCAATTTTTATTAATTTTTTTTTTAGGTTTTTATTTTTTTGTAAAAAAACTGTCAATTCTATTTTCTCAACATTTTTTAGGATGTTGACAAAAATAATTATTATAAGATAAAATAAGTTTGAAGTCTTAATCTCAAGTTTTTGAAAAGATATTTGAGTCGAAAATCTATTTTTACCAACTTTTATAATTTTTTTTTTTAGGTTTTTATTTTTTGTAAAAAAAACTATCAATTCGATTTTTCTCAAAATTTTTCTTACTATTCAAAACAATATTTTTTATAACCTAAAATTAGTTAAAAGCCATTATCTCAAATTTTTGAAAAGATATTTGAGTCGAAAATCAATTTTACCAATTTTTGTTAATTTTTTTTTAGTTTTTTATTTTTTTGTAAAAAAACTGTCTATTTGATTTTTTTCAAAGTTTTACTGAATGTTGACGACAATATTTTTTGAAAGATCAAAGCAGTTTAAAGCCAATATCTCAAAGTTTTGAAAAGACATTTAAGTCGAAAATCAATTTTTACCAACTTTTATAATTTTTTTTTTAGGTTTTTATTTTTTGTAAAAAAACTGTCAATTCGATTTTTCTCAAAATTTTTCTTAATGTTTAAAACAATATTGTTTATAAGTTAAAATTAGTTAGAAGCCATTATCTCAAATTTTTGAAAAGATATTTGAGTCGAAATCAATTTTACCAATTTTTGTTAAATTTTTTTTTTAGGTTTTTTATTTTTTGTAAAAAAAACTGTCTGTTCGATTTTTTTTTCAAAATTTTACTGAATGTTGACGAAAATATTTTTTGAAAGACTAAAGCAGTTCAAAGCCAATATCTCAAAGTTTTGAAAAGATATTTGAGTCAAAAAGCAATTTTTACCAATTTTTATTAATTTTTTTTATGTTTTTATTTTTTTGTAAAAAAACTGTCAATTCGATTTTCTCAACATTTTTTAGGATGTTGACAAAAATAATTATTATAAGATAAAATAAGTTTAAAGTCTTAATCTCAAGTTTTTGAAAAGATGTTTGAGTCGAAATTCAATTTTTACCAACTTTGAGTTTTTTGTTTTTTTTTTTAGGTTTTTATTTTTTATAAAAAAAAAACTGTCAATTAGATTTTTCTCAAAATTTTATCAGATGTCAAAAAAATTATTCTTCGTTGCACACAATTGTTTTGGAGACGAAACCATATTTTAGTCGTAAAATTTTCGAGGTGACAATTTCTTTTTTCAGTTTTTTTGATTTACAAAAAAAAACAGTTAATTAATTAAATCCAACTAACGGTTTTCTTTATAAATCAAAAACTGAAAAAAAAATATTTGTCACCTGGAAAATTTTACGAAAAAACAATAATTTTATTTCAAACAACGTTTTTAACATCTGATAAAGTTTTGCGAAAAATCGAATGGACAAATTTTTTTATAAAACAAAAAAACATTACTCAAAGTTAGTAAAATTGATTTTCGACTCAAATTAATATCTATTCAAAAATTTGAGATAATGGCTTCCAACTAGTTTTGTCTTATAAGAAATATTGTTTTCAACATTTGGTAAAATTTTGAAAAAAAAATTGAGTTGACAGTTTTTTTTACAAAAAAATAATAAAAGTTGGTAAAAATTGCAGATGTTGGCTTTTAACTAATTAATAAAAAATATTTATCTTTTACAAAATATTGTTGTCAACATTCACTAATTTTTTAAGAAAAATCGAATCGATAGTTTTCTTACAAAAAATAAAAAAAAATGAATAAAAGTTGGTAAAAATTGCTTTTCGACTCAAATATCTTTTCAAAAATTAAAAATATTGGCTTTAAACTTATTTTATTTCACAGAAAATATTGTTTTCGACATTTTGGTAATTTTTTTATAAAAATCCAACAGTCCGTTTCTTCATAAAAAAAAAATAAAATCTACAAAAAATAGTACGCAAATTTGGTAAAAATTGATGTTCGGTTCTCGATATCTCGTGAACAATAGAAGACATTGACTTCAAATTAATTTTATTCATCCAATTTGTATTTGTTTATATAAAACACAAACATTTTTAAGAAATTGGTAAAAATTGAGTTTCGACTAAAACTCTCGTTAACAAAAATAGATTCGAAATCAAACTATTTCATTATATGCAAAATATTATTGATACTAATTTTTAAACTTTTAAGAATCATTCAACTGACAACTTTTTTAACAAAACACGAAAACCTACAAAGTTTTAAGCAAGACAAATCGACGGACTGGATTGGAAGTTATCAGTGTGTTATACCTCTTTTTAAATAGAGGTATTGTGATCGGCTTTAATCTTTGGAATTTTAAGGAATTTTATAAAAATGCTGAAAGGATGAGTGATCAAAATTAAAGTGGCAGACGTTCTGTCACGTTTGGAACCCGCGAATTGACTTTTTTAGAATTAAACAAAATGCACAATCTTTTGAAAAACCTTTTGTTAAGAGCTTAACATTTTATTGAGTAGCAGTTTTCTAAATATTTAGCAATTTACTAAGCGGTTCCAAATTTTCGACCTAATTTCTGTTTACTACTCTACTCCCCTTTTATTTAGTAGTTTGTGTATATGTACAGTATGTACAAAAAAAATACAGGAATTTTCAACTGACTATTCATGCTGTGGTTTATTATGTATGTTAAGGAAAATGTATAGCGCTATCAAATTTTTTAAATCTCGAATCCCTAAGTCATGTTAAATTTAATTTTACAAGTTCGTTTTAGAGTGTACCCTTCAGACACATTAGCGTAAACAAAAATCTATAAGCGTATAAACAAACATCTCATGTGAAAAGTCCATTAAGCTTAATTTCTTTTATCTTATAAATTATCTACAACACAATGACGACTGTGAGATGACAATAAAAATAATGATCATTGAAAACAGCAGAGTATTCTATTGACTTTCTGCTTCAAAGTACTATTACGAGTATTTCTCTTTAATGTTTTTTAGAGAGGTGCGGAGAAGGAAGGGAGGAGGTTATTTTTATTTTCCTATGATCGAAGTCAAATCAGGTAATGCATTTTCAAAAGCAGTTAAAATCGTGCAAATGTTAGCTTTTTCCTTAACATCATATACACCCTACCAAAGCCTGCTTGTGATGCCTGTGTAATAATAAAATGGGTGTGCAAATGAATAAAAGTTCAGATATTTTATGCTTCATATTTTTATGTTTTTTGTTTTGTATTTTTGTTGTTGTTATTACAAAACCACCACGTCTGAGAGGTTAATGGATTATTCAACTTTGTTTACGATCGAACAGAGAATCTCCCTTCATGCACAACAGAAAGTAAGTACCTATACCACCTATACATACATTTACAATCCTGTAAATACATTCCTTCACAACAATGCCAAGTTTTTCAGTTTAATGCAATCGCGAATGTAATAAAAGATGAAATACTCAAATGTTCAATGCATTAACCATAAAATGAATTTACACTCCTTTTTGCATTCAAAAAGGAACTAAACATAATTCCAATTCGTCCTTCATCTTCCCCTAATGGTGGGTACAAATCTACAATTCCAAAACTGCATTGAAAAATACAGAACTCAAAAATACATTTCTCTATAAAACCTCCCTATACTCGGTTGGTCGTATAATGGTATTCAATCGGATCTAACAAAAATTACCTAGAATTTTAAGACCAGCCTTATCATAGCGGATATTGGTATCTCTGGATGGTTGGTTCCCTCCATAACATCAAAGGACATGGATGCGAGCATAGCTGACGCACAAACTCCTGATGCACGCTCTCTTTTAGAGAAATTCGTTGTGCATCAACCTACACATCCATACGCTCCTGACCATTGTCCTATCCAGGTCTGTCATGTTTCATGTTAAAGGTATTTCTCGGGAATCGAAATTGACTGAAGGACCTCTCACCTATAAAGGATAGACGCAATCAGCCCTTGATCGAACACTAAAGATAATTGCTTCAACACAATCCGATGTGTGGTTATTTTTATCGCATCGTCGTCGTCGTATCGTGTCGGTCGTTTTGTAGGAGAGAAATGGCTTTTAAAATTTCTTCAAAAAGTACACCGCGTTTATGGTTGGTCTTATTTGCATGTCTGTATGTTTGGAATGGGTTGTGGGAGTTGGGAGCCTCAACCACCATCATTGAAGTGAATAGACGAGTCGAAACATGGGGTATGTGATGGCTGTCAACTTCAAGGTTTGGAGATGATTTCGGAAACTCAGTACTCAAATCACCCATCGCAGTATTTTCATACACGGAAATAAAAAATGGAAGGGTTCCCATTCTACAAACATTGTGAAAATGTATCATATTCAGGATTTTATGCACCTGAATTATTCATACAAAATTCGGTTGGAAATAACATCAAATTTGAAAATGGAAAATTATTAAAACTGTTTTTTTTTTTTTTTTGTTTACATTTTTCCGTATAGGTTATTCTTTTGTATGAAAATTGTATGAATGTCAAGTAAAAGAGGAAAACATTGCTAAGGGGCTCTACATTTGAAATACTCACTCATATACATATAACCGCTTAAAGTAGTTGTAACATTTAATCGTAAGGTTTTTTAAAAGAGTTTGGGATTGGTAGATCATTTTTAGAGCTTGAGCTTAAAAATTGTATGAATCAATAGAAATGATTTTAAGAAAACCTTAAAGTTTATATTTAAATTTGGAAAGTTTTATACAAATTATGCAAGAGGATTTTAGTATTTTTTATAGTTTTAAATCAATAAGATGTTTTTGGTATCATACCCAAAAGAAAATTATAATTTAAAACAATTTTTAATTCTTTAAGAAGCATGAACGTTAAATGTCGGTCGCTTTAATCTTTAAATGACGAAAAAAAACCGTAATCAAGTTTTATCTTATGACTTTTGACAACAATATCAAAATTATCAAAAGATTTTATTTTAAAACTTTGACATTTCTCAAAATTTCACATTCCGTGACGTCTAGGTCCAAAATTTATTGAGTAGGTATACAATAATTATTGGATAGTACAAATGTTCATAAAAACGAAATATTCCATATATTATAAATATGAATAATTTTGTTGGTCTCAAATATCTCACGAGAGATTTAAACCTCGATATGAATTTAAATAAAATTTGAACATCAGACAAATTTTTCAACTCAAATATTTAAAGACGAAATATAAAAACGAAAGTTGTTCAATTTGCAAAAATTAAACAAGTTACCTAAATAAAAAGTTATCAGTGTGTTGGAATTCAGACTCGGACATCTGAAAAATTAAAATTTTGAAAACAAACAAAAACCGCAACCATTGTATGTATACAAATCGGCTTCTGTATATTTACCGACTAGCGGCCCGTCCCGGCTTCGCACGGGTAGACATAAATAGGTACAGATATTTAAATTATAGGCATGCTAATTAAAACGACCATGAATCACTAAATTAAAAAAACATTTTTTTGTCCTATTATTAATACTCTTCGCAGCGTATGCGATGAAAGACATTTGATTTCTAATTTTTTTACATTTTCTGTTGGTTTTAATAGGAATTTCTAAAGATTTCTATAGTAATTTAGTACTTAATATACCTAGCCTATGTTACTCAGTGATAATGTAGCTTTCTAATGAAAAAAGGATTATGAAAGGCAACGGCCTAGTCACTGATAAAGCTTCGGTTCCCATCGATCACCGAAATCAAGCATCAGTGAGCGTGGTTAGTAGAAAGATGGGGGACCGTCTCGAAACCTACCGCGTGCTGTTGTCATGTATTCTTTCTGTATGTTGTTCTTTCTCCTCTGTCCTTCTGTCTTGTATTAATGTCTGTGTTGTTATCACCTTATATAGTCTAGTCGCTCAAGGTGCTGTGATCTCTACTCTGTACATTTATGTGCTGAGTAGTGTGAAATGTAATGTAATGTAATGTAAGAATTATTAAAATCGGTCCAGTACTTTTTAAATTCATTCGTTACATACAAAAATACAAATCTTTTCTCTTTCTAATATTAGTGTAGACAGCCCCGGATCTAGGGGGGGGGGCAGACCGGGGCCTATGCCCCGGGCGGCTAGTTCAAAGGGCGGCAAAATTCATGCTCTTCTACATCATATAGGTAATATGCATGGCAAATAGTCATAGTCATAGACATCATAGTCATCCACGAAAAAATTTGAAATCTGCGTCGATTTTTACAATTTCTAAGAATTTTCTACCACCGTATTCTTTCCAACAAGTCAATCATAGTCATCCATGAAAACATTTGAAATCTACGTCGAAATTTCAAACTGAGAGTGAAGCTTTGCGATTTTATGCAATACATGGCAATTAGTTATTTAATTTTTCTTCGACTGTCGTTGCAACAAAAGTGTCCGGATTAAAAAGTGTAAAAGTGTAAGTTTGTATTCTTAGTTTGGATTCGGTTACAGTCATCTCATAAGTCCAACTTTTAGTAATCAACCGAAGGTAAAATACTGTTTGTACGGTGTCGAAACGATAAAATATTTCACAACACTTCCATCGCTTTTCTAGGTAATCATTACTATCTTATGCTTTTTAGTAACTATAGTTATAAATTAAGTTCAATTTGATACGTGCTTTCACTAACACTTACGTCTTCTTTGATTTGTCATTATTCAAACTATCTTAAAATTTTAACGCCGCGCCGCGTCGCCGTCTGTCGTTCGGTACCCATATCGGATGACTTATTTTACTCTAGGCTGTTTTACTTCTTAAAGCCATTAATACAACATAATGCAATGTAGGAGTTTAAAACAAATGAGCAGCAGCAACCTTCGTCGTTTTATTAACTGCAAATTTTTATTAGATTGAAATGCTTTCAACAAGGAAATTGATTATTTTTGTTTATACAGGTTGTAATAATGAGCGCACCAAGAAAAAAGCTTTCAGGAGCGGAATATAGAAAAAAGGCTAAATATAAGGAACTGCAGGGAAAACAATGTGCAGATCGGTTGAAAAATTGGCTTCGAAAAGAGGATGACTCGTCAGTATCTGCTACAACTTCCGAAGTTGAAATTGATCTAGAAGATGCTTCTGATACATTGCCCGTTCAAATGGATCAAGATTTTTCACAATCAGTGCAAGAAAGTTTACCATCTTTATCGCTGTGCGAGCAACCTGAGCAACTTGAAAAAACAAAGCCAGGATGCGAAGAATCTAAATATTCGCACTCGGATGCGGAAGAACTGCACACAAATGAATTCGATTTGACGGACCCAGGCAATTGGCCAGGTGTGGAAAAAATGACTGACCAACAACGGACTTTCTTTGCCAATCAGGCTGTCTTATTAGCAGACAATCACCCCGAAAACATTGAATTCCGATCTACCGAACGCAATGGCAGACATTTAACATCTTCTATGTGGTATAGGACGTTGGCTAATAGCGAAAGGGTTAAGAGATCTTGGCTTATTTTTTCTAAGACAAAAAATGCAATTTTTTTTGCGTGCTGCAAGATTTACCAGAAATCGTCCTCTGCTTCTACATCTGCATTGTGTTCTATAGGGTTTATTAACTGGAAAAAAGTTTCAGAGAGGCTAACCGAACATGAGGCAAGTCAAATGCACAAAAAGTGTATGATCAAGTGGAAAACACACGTACAACAAATGAAATCATGCAAGGGTATTGATCAAGACATTGAGAGAGTGATTCAGTCAGAGAAAGAAAAATGGAGACAGATACTGCGTATTGTTATAGATGCTGTATTGTACCTACCCACAAACTGCCTTTCTTTTCGCGGGTCCAACGAAACCCCTAGCGATCTGATCACGAATCATCAGCCTAGTCAAGGTAACTTCTTGAACTTAATTTCCCTGCTCGCTAAGCATAATTCAACTCTGAAGTTTCAATTAGAACACATTAAGAAAGGACAAATATCTTATTTATCAAAAACAATACAAAATGAAATAATTGGTATAATGGCAAAAACAGTTAGAAACAGCATTTTAAATGACATCAAAGAAGCCAAATACTTTACAATAATGTTCGACTGTACACCAGATGTATCTATCTCATACAGAACAAATGAGCCAGGTAATTCGATATGTAAAAAGAACTGGCGAAGTTTGTGAAATAAAAGAAAGTTTCATCGATTTCATAAAAGTCGCTGAAAAAACAGGAGAGGACATTTGTCAACAGATTTTAGAAAAATTGGCAGTTGATGGCTTAGACATTGGACAATGTCGTGGCCAATCTTATGATAATGGGTCCAATATGGCCAGCATCCATAAAGGAGTACAAGCCAGAATTTCAGAAAGAAATGAGCTGGCCGAGTTCGTTCCGTGCTTGGCTCACTCCTTAAATCTTGTAGGTGTTCACTCTGCCTCATCATGCCAGGAAGCTATCAACCTATTTGGATTAATTCAAAAAGTTTATTGCTTTTTTGTTGGCTCTACTATGAGGTGGGACATTATGAAAAAACACCTAAAAACAAATTTAAAAGGAAGTAGTCAGACGAGATGGTCAGCGATACATGTTGCTGTGAACGCCCTTTTAAATAATTTACCAGAAGTAGCGGAATCCTTAGAAGAAGTAAAGCAAACTTCTCGTGCTCCAGAAGCTAAGTACGAGGCAGGTCATCTTTTAACTGCTATAAAGGATTTTAAATTCATTCTTAATCTAACTGTTTGGGCCAATATTCTCCGCGAAATCAACCGAAAATTCAGAAAGAAGATATTATCCTTGCCCGTTCCGTCTCTATAATGGATGGTCTGCTCAAGACTTTGCAAAAAATGAGACAAAACCCAATGGGTTATTGGATAAAGCAGGCTGAAGAAGTTGCTGAAAGAAGTGGTGTTGACCCTATTTTGCAAAATAAACGGATTCCAAAACGTAAAAAACATTTCGATGAGATGTGTGAAGACGAACTGCAAACACTCCAACCTATTCAACTTTTTTCTAAAGAAATAATGATGGTTTTTGATCGAATCATATCAGAATTTACAAAGAGGTTTGACTGTGTAACCATGCTAAATTTAAATTTTGCTTTTCTTAATGGAACTAATATTATGAAAATGTCAAATGAAGAACTGCAAAAGTATGGAGCAGATCTGGCTCGAAAATACGAGCGAGATTTAAGCGCTGTTGAATTCTGCCAGGAACTTTACGTTTTTAAAGAGCAAGCTGCACTTTTATTTGGTGATATAGAAAAGGCTAACGGTTTCCACCTATTGCAACACATCTATACACATGATTTGCAGGATGCTTTTCCGAATATTTGTATTGCCTTGCGTATTTATTCAACTCTTCCAACTACATCCGCAAGTTGCGAGCGAAGTTTTAGCAAATTAAAACTGATTAAAAATTATTTGCGATCATCTATGAGCCAGGAACGCTTATCTAGTCTTGCAATCTTAGCAATAGAAAATCGAATTGCGAACGAGTTGGATTATGACAAGGCCATAGATTTATTTGCAGAGCAAAAAGCTCGAAGAGTTAAATTGTAATTTCAATCAATAAACAATTGCAATTAAAAATATGATTTTAATTTGTAATATACATATGTATTTTTATTTTGAATCATATCCTGTGATGATATATGTACATACATAAATAAATAGGCTTAGTAAAGAAAAAACAGCGCTGGGTGCATTATTTCCGGAATGCCTTTGTAGGTTAAAATAAGTTAAAGTGGTTAGGGGCGGCATTTTGCAGTTTTTGCCCCCCCTGAAAAAAAATGAAGATCCGGGGCTGAGTGTAGATAAAAAAAGCTAAACACTTTTAAATTAAAAAGATCCGTGCCCGCTATCTATTTTCCTAAAATTTTAACAAAATATTATTTATACAATATTTCCTGTGATATATTAAATTTGAAGTGAGAATGCTGACTCACACTGATAACGTTCCATCTCGTTGTCGATTCAATATCTTTATTTGTTTTCCTGATAATTAAGTCGTTGTTGTTGTTTTTATAGTTTTTCGTGTTTTGTAAAAAAGTTGTCAATTGATTTTTTTTTTTATAATTAGCGAACACTAAAAGGGTTTTGTATAACTTTAATATGCTAAAGACACAGTGTGAGCATTAGGAAAAGAGAGAAGGGTTGGATAGGAGGTGTTGGTGTACATTGATTTTGAACTCCTGAACATTGCAATGATAGGGAAAGATAGAGCGTGGCAAGGCATTCCACATTCGCGTAGTACGGCTAAAAAATGAATCTCTGTACTTCATAGTACGGCCGAAGTTGGGCTCAAGGGTAAACTGATGGGCATTCCAAGAAGCGTGGGTATTACGGTTAAATTGTTTAAGGGGAGGAATGCAACTGGCTATTTCGCTAGAGCATATTCCGTTAAAATAACGGTAAAAAAGGGTGAGACAAGAAACCCTGCGTCGATGTTCGAGTAACGTGAACGAGTTGATGATGTTAATGTCACCAATCATTTTAAAAGCTCTTCTTTGAATACTGTCCAAGAGGCTTAAATAAGTTACTGGAGCACCAGCCCAGAGATGAGAGTTATTTTCAAGTTTCGGACGAATGTAGGTTTTGTAGATTGTAGCCAGATCAGACGGAGAGAAAAATTTCTTGCAACGCCTCAAAAAACCTAGACATCTTGCGGCATTTTTGGCAACATCGCGTATATGATCGTTCCACAAAAGGTGGTTGCTGATGCACATTCATTAATTTATAAAATTACTTAATAAAAGTTTTGCATATGATTAAATAAGTTTCCTTTAAAAAGTGATTTTTGTTCCCGACATTTTTAGGTGAAAAACACTTTTTATCAATTTTGACAGCATTTTTTGAAGTTTTTATTTCTCATAAAAAAATACCTATACAATTTTTCTAAGGACAATATCTTACGTTAAAAACAAAATCTTGCATAGAATAAAACATTTTGAAAGTCAATACCTTTGTCTATTCTCAAGATATTCAAATCGAACATCAATTTTTTACCAACTTTTAGTAGTGTTTTGTTTTTTTTTTAGTTTTTTATTGAAAAAAAAAACGTTACGTCGATTTTACTCAAAATATAACCACCATATGCCAACGTTATTCTTCATTGCATACAATTATTCTTTAGGTAATACCAATTTGTTCGTAAAATGTTGGAGGTGATAAAAATAAAGGTGACCGTTAATTGATTTGTTTCAAAATTACACTTACATTATCTTAATATATATAAATTACGTGTTTCGTTGTTTGTCCGCAATGGAATCCTAAACTTCTTAACCGATTTTAATCAAATTTGTACACCGCGTGCAGTTTGATCCAACTTGAAAGATAGTATAGCTTACATCTCAATTTATGATCGCAATATTATTTTATTCCAAATTATTTGTCTATTATTTGAGAGTCACAAGTATATGTTAGCTCCTAACGATTCTGGAAGATGACGATATCTGTTGACTAGATTGAGTAAGTATTCAATAGATGGCGCTATGTCAAACTTTCAAACTTTTTATACAAGCTACAAAAACCACAAGATGTTGCTAGGTTAAATTTATTTTGTAGTAAACTAAATACAGTGAATTTTACTTTTTCAATTTTCACTTGCGACATATAGGAACTACATATGTATATTGCAAGTATTGCATTCGTTAAATGTTTCGAACTCGAGATTTTAATCAAACGTGATATTACGATAGTAGAGAAGTCGAAAAAAGTGGGTCCCGCCATTCCGTCCGTCTGTCCTGTCTGTTTGTCCACGCTTTTACAGCCTAAACCATTGATTGGGTCGATTGAGTTCAAACTTGGAAGTAAAGGTTTTTAGCAGATTATCGTTATGCGTTTTTTTTCTTTTTTATAAGATCAAAACTTACAGTGGCCTCCATACAATTTTGTTGGTCAAAAAACGAAAATTCGAATTTTCTCGAAAACAAACCGATATTAAGTTATTGTAATGGGTCCGATTTGCCAAATTGAAAATTTTGACTTTTCTCGACGTTTCAAGGTCCCTAGAGTCAAAATAAAAGATTTTTAGAAAGAAGTCTGTGCGTGCGTGTGTACGTACGTCCGTACGTCGCTTCCGTACGTCCGTATTTCCGTACGTCCGTACGTCTGTACGTTCGCGACGTTTTTTTCGTCTTCCATAACTCAAGAACAAGAAGAGATATCGACTTCAAATAAATTTTGTTATACAGATAATACGTAAGACAGAAAAATGCACAAAGGGCCCTCAAGAAAATTGCGTGGGTGGTTTTTTTACCATAGTTTAAAAAAAAGGTACAAATTTTGGTTAAACCTGAATATCTCATGAACCAATGACGCTAGAGACTTGAATTAAATTTTATATTATATACTTTAACATGATACAAAACAATTATATTTTTGGAAAAAAAATCCAATTAACGGTTTTTACGACTAAAATATAATTTCATCTCCAAAAAAATTTGTGCAACGAAGAATAATGTTTTTGACGTCTGATAAAATTTTGGGAAAAATCTAATTGACAGTTTTTTTTTTATAAAAAAATAAAAACCTAAAAAAACGATACTCAAAGTTGGTAAAAACTGAATTTCGACTCAAATATCTTTTCAAAAACTTGAGATTGAGACTTCAAACTTATTTTATCTAATAAGAAATATTGTTTTCAAGATTCTGAAAAATGTTGAGAAAAATCGAATTGACAGTTTTTTTTTTACAATTATTTACAATTTTTATTATTAAAAGTTGGTAAAAATTATTTCGACTCAAATATCTTTTCAAAACATTGAGATATTGGCTTTAAACTACTTTTATCGTTGAAAAAGTATTATTGTCAACATTCAGTAAAATTTTGAAAAAAATCGAATTGACATTTTTTTTTACAAAAAATTAAAAACCGAAAAAAAAAAATTAACAAAAGTTGGTAAAAATTGATTTCCGACTCAAATATCTTTTCAAAAATTTGAGATAATGGCTTCTAACTAATTTTAGCTTATAAGAAATATTTTTTTCAACATTCGATTAAATTTTGAGAAAATCGAATTGACAGTTTTTTTACAAAAAATAAAAACCTAAAAAAACAATACTAATACTTGGTAAAAATTTCCTTTCGACTCAAAAAGCTTTTCAAAAATTACAAATATTGGCTTCAAACTTATTTTATTTCACAGAAAATATTGTTTTCGATATTCAGTAATTTTTTTATAAAAATCCCACAGTCCGTTTTTTCATAAAAAAATAAAATCTACAAAAAATAGTACGCAAATTTGATAAAAATTGATACATATAGACAAACTTTTAAGCAAGACAAATCGACAGACGGGATGGGAAGTTATCAGTGTGGGTCGCATTCCAGCCTCTCACGGTTCTCATAGAACCGTTATTTTGTTTTTTTAATTTTCTCAGCAACTTATGAACAATATTTGATTATCAAAAATGCAATTTTTTTTGTTTAGATTAAAAAAAATACTGAATTTTTTTTTTCAAAATTCTATATCTCAAAAACGGGTCAACAATTTTTTACGAAATCCAAAGGTAGAGGGTATATTTTCAATCACTAAACAACTGCATACCAAAAATATTTTTAGAACAAAATTGAAAAATTGTACCTACACACATATAAAAAATTAATTTAAAAAAAAAAACGGTCTAACGATTTTCAAACAAAAAAATTGAAAAATGGAGTTTTTTTTGACAAATCAAATGGCATTTGTATCTTTGAAGCCAAACTTATTTTACAGGTATATTTTTTAATCTTATATATTATGTAGGTACTTTTTTAACCCTTTCGGTACGAGAGTGGGACAGAACAAAGAATATTTATATGTAAACGTACCACTCCCGTCCCGAAAGGAACAGACTCTTTGCATACAGGAGCAAGTTCGTGCACTTTATTTTTGTTATAGAATAGCCCGCCACGTGTTACTTAGACGGAAGTATAAAATAAATTCATATTATAGTGACAAAATACGCAATGCATTAAACTGCCATACATTTTCTCCACTCTTCTTCAGGAAAAAAATAATTGATTCAGATTACTTTTCCGGATTATGGTAATTACTTGAACCATAACTGCCTCAGTCATTGGGCTATATTGGCAGCCAAAAATGTAGATGTTGAAGAAATTAACTTCCACGTACAATAGTTGTTACCAGGCGATCTAATGTCTTTTAAATCAATCGATACTCTTGTTAATGAAAATGATTTTACAATTGAATTTTGGAATTCACTAGATATATGTATCTGGAATGCCACCACAGAATTTTAGATTAAAAATTGGTTCACATATAATTCTCCTGCGCAATTTGAATCTACCTCAATTATGCAACGGTAAACGTTTTGTAATCAAAAAATCACCGGAAATATTCTTGAATCAACAGTTTTAACTAAAAAGTTTAAAGGAAAAAGTTGTCCTGTTGCCACGTATTCCAGTTACAGTTTCCAATTCGTTTAGCTTTTGCCATGTCTATGAATAAGTCTCAAGGCCAAACAATATCCATTTGTGGCATAGATTTAGAAAATTTTGTTCTTATCATGGTCAGCTAAATGTTGCATGTTCACGTTTAGTAAAAATGTCGAATCTATTTGTGTTAGCGAAAAACAGGTTCACCAAAAATAATGTGTATAGCAATTAGTGCTAAATTAAAAAGAAATTAAAATTATTTATAATTCAAAATAATAAATATTATTGTAAGAAGATTTCAAACTATCCACCATACCTACCTCATAAGTTGAACTGTCACATCTTATTTACTTAAAACTTTGTTCATTTGTTACAAACTTGAATAACAATAATAATACATACTCGTACAATTGGTTCTTTTGTATTAGCTTTACATTTTCTACACAGATGGGTCGAAAACAAAAGAAGGGGTTGGTGGAGGTGTGTACTCTGAACGACTGAAATTAAGTCTCTCTTTCCGCCTTCCCAATCATTGTAGCGTGTTCCAGGCGGAACTTTTGGCGATAAAAGAAGTCTTGACCTGGCTTAAAGAAAACGTGATATCAACATCTGATATCCGTATTTTCTCAGACAGTAAGGCCGCTATCAAATCTCTGGATTCTGTCTCTACAAACTCTATA
Source organism: Eupeodes latifasciatus (assembly GCA_920104205.1). Taxonomy (NCBI): domain Eukaryota; kingdom Metazoa; phylum Arthropoda; class Insecta; order Diptera; family Syrphidae; genus Eupeodes; species Eupeodes latifasciatus. The sequence continues at coordinate 368,336,814 of OV049924.1, read as the reverse complement.
ACAATCCATAACTGTCGATCATCTCTAATGGAGATGGCACAACAGTTTAATATTCACCTTTGCTGGGTGCCGGGCCATAGAGACATTCCAGGTAACTGTAAGGCAGATGAACTCGCCAGGAACGGTACAGTACAGCCCATCCTACCACGTTTGGCACGTACTGGCATACCAATCGCTACTTGTAAACTGTTGCTAATGCAAGACGCTGTGAGGAGGGCAGGCACCAGGTGGAACAACATCACCACGTGTGAAGTCACAAAAAAAATCTGGCCAACACTGGATTTTAAACGTTCAAGGTGCTTGCTCTCTCTAAGCAGATCGCATATAAGCTCGATAATAGGTGTCATAACCGGAAACTGTCTAATAGGAAAGCACGCCACGAGATTAGGCGTATTCTCAAATGACTTTTGCAGAAGCTGTATGGACGAGGAAGAGGAAGAAACAGTTCTTCATCTCCTCTGCACATGCCTTGCTCTGGCTCGAAAACGCAAGAATTACCTAGAAGAATTCTTCTTTAACGATCTAAACCACATCAGCATAATCAGCCTCTCACGTTTCGACTTTGGTACGGGACTCAAACTAGTTCCATTGAGCTTAGGAGGAAGCCTCAAGATTCATGTGGTATCACAATGGACCAGAAAACTGGCCTAAGTGTGTCCGTTTCCATCTAGGACAGCCACTATAACCTAACCTAACCTATTAGCTTTACATCAACTATTCGAAAATATTGATCAATTGTGTTCAAGGTACTTCCCCTTCAAATCACAAACCATTACATTTTTATACCAGCTTTAACGTTTCCGTCTTCGTTTGTAAATAACAATTTCACTGTAATAAGTGGTAACGGTCGGTAGTAGAAAATCAGTCATAAAGGTCGCCATGTTTTTTTTTATAATGGGCATTTCTGTAAAAAAAGCATGGTGGTGGTAGTTTGCAAACAATGTTATATGACAAAAAACGTTAGCCACAGCAACGCGTGGTTGTAGCTAGTATAATATAAAATATTATGGTATAGTAAAAAAAAAAACGACAAACTTATTTTTTTTTTAAAAGTCCTTTCTGCATTTTTCGATATTATTATCTGTAAAACAAAATTTATTTGAAGTCGATATCTCTACTGGTTCTTTAAATATGAACGACGAAAAACAGTAACCCAAACGTACTGACGTACAATCGAACGTACTCAACTCATGCATACACTGAGATCTGTTTAAAAAATGTTGATTAAGATTCAAGAGACAATTATATTTAATTCGACAAATCAAACCGATTACAATAAATTCCTATGGAAAGCTTACAAAGAATTTTTGTATGTTCAAAAAAACATAATATTTTTCAACTCAAATTTTTGAAGCACAAAAAATAAAAATAAAAGTTGTTCAATTTACAAAATATAAGCTTTTTATCTAAAAATATTACATCATTTTAATTTATTTTATTTTTGAAAAAAAAAAAAATGAAGAACTGCAAGTGATTCCGTTTAAAACTATTTTTTGACTTGCCTATTTTGAGCTTAAACAATTTTAATAAATTAAGAATTATCATATCATATTATTATGTCACTTTTTATTTTACAAAAAATCCATTTTAAAAATTAGTAAAAAGAGATTTTGGATCAAATATATTAAAGCACACACGACATTAGAATTGACTCAGAGCTTTTGTTTGTATTTTCAAAAACGTCACATAAAAACTTTTTGACATTTTTTTTATACTGCTTAAGCTGAAGAATCAAATTTCCCGAAACAAAAACTTAAGCTTTATTTTTTTTATTGCATGATTTTTGATTTTTTTTAAATGACGATTTTGCTTAAATCAAAAAATCAGATGCGATCAACAGTGTTTGTGGTCGAATCCTAAACTCTTATTTCTAGAAAAAATTATAACACAATTCGCAGATTAATAAAGTGCACGACTGAGTCGCACGAACCTGCTCCTGTATTCAAAGACTTCGTTTACAAATAGTTCATATATTTAAAAGTTTGAAATAAAAAAACTTGAAATATTTTTTTATTTTTTCGAAAATCGATAGATTATTTTGTTTGTATAAGGACTACTGTGATTTTTATTCTTACAAAAAATGCAGAAAACGCTTAAAAACTCCTAATTTCGAAGTTTGAACTCAATCAACCCACTGGCAGATGGGAGGAATCGGAGAACCCGCTTTTTTCGACTTCTCTACTGAAATACTTGCCAAAAAGATCCTATTTGCCGCGAATAAAAAGCTTAAGAAAAATAATGCAAAAATATGGTATGATAAATTATTGTTCAAAATCATTAAAATATTTGAGATAGATCAAGGAATAAGCATTGGAAATATGCTATAAAAGTTTAAATTTTTGTAAATAATATTTACAGTATTTTATTATGTCATTTTGTATTTTTAAATAAACGAAATTTGACTTGCTTTTACTTTCTATTCTTAAAAGAATGTCAATAGACATACGAGTGTTACATAATTCCAAGCAACCAAACAAACTTCTTCATCTTTTTCTCTTAAACTAATATAAACTAAACCTTGTAAGAGAATTCATTTTTCTTTTCTTGACATAATCAATTAATCGTGATTTACTCTAAGAGCACAAAGTTTTGTTTTTATACATCTTTCAAATATAAAATATCGACATTCTATATTACTCCAAAAATAGTTTTGACTCTTTGAACTAGGTTTGATTCACGCCTGTTCAGAAAGCTCAGGTGATCATATTAAGATAGTATTATTTTTGAAAATATGACTGCACACGAGGTATTTTTTGCTCTTCGAAAAATAAGAAGTAAAGGAAACTCTAATAAAATGGTTCGATTTGATAACATCAAAAATATAAATTGTTGATGATTTTGTATTTTCATTGTGATTATTAATGGATAAGCTTCAAAATTCCATAAAATTTGATAATGGTTCTCATTATTTTGTCAATTCTTATTGGAAATTGTTCAATCGAATTGAATTGAGTTTAATTACCCTAGGTTAGGTTAGGTTAGGTTAGGTTGGAGTGGCTGTCCAGATGTCATTGACTCACCTAGACCTCAAGGGTCCATTGTGATACCACTAATAAGGTTACTCATGGGAGAGTAATGAACTTAAACAAACCGTTTTGTACTTTTAATAAAGTTAGAGAGGCATTTTGTGTCAATCGTTGCCAGTTTACTGGTATTATCGAAGAGGGGGTTACCGAGGAAGTTATTTCTTCTAATGGAGAGTGCTGGACATTGCCGTGACATAAGGGCGAGTGTCATAAGACCAAATTTTGAAATTTGGCATTATGACAATTTTCGAAAGCGTCATAAGACCAAATTCCAACGTTTGGCCTTATGACGCTTTCAGAAAGTGTCATAAGGCCAAATTTTTTGTCGACTTAAGACCAAATTTGTTTTGATATTTTCTTCAATAATAAAAACCGGTCTTTACCGTTAGAATTATGGTAAGAGTAACAACAGATAGTAAGTAAATGTAATCAGGAAAGTTGCAAGCTACTCATTTGTGTTCTTTACCTTGTACGAAAAAGTCGTAAAATGGATGTTCGAAGTGATTTGATCTATAATTATGAGTTTTGTGAAGGCCAAATTTTCAATTTGGGTTTATTTCGCTTTAGAAAACGAAATAATAACAATTTGGCATTGTTTCGATTTAAAATTTTTTAGCACGGCGGCGCGCGTACTAATAGCTAGGTATGTAAGGGGGGGCATGCTGCTCCCCTGCAACCCCCGGCTTGGGATCACTATAGGATTTGGAGTGGGTGCGAGTTTGGGTATATGCAAAGAACTTTTGCATTTGAGCACTAAAATCAAAGAAATTCCCAACAAAAAAAAAAGCAAGTATGGCTCACAGTTATGAAAGAATCACAACGCATTCGTGTTCTTTGCATATACCCAAACTCGCACCCACTCCAAATCCTATAGTGACCCCAAGCAGTGGGGTTGCAGGGGGGCAACATGCCCCCCCCTTACATACCTAGCTGTTAGAACGCCGGCCGTGCTATCAATTCAAAAAAACTTTTTAGCAAAAGTAGCTAATCTAGACAATAAATCAACCATTTTTGAATTTTAAAATATTCGGCGTTGTTTCCATTATTTTTTTTGGCCTTATTTCTTTTTATAAATCGAAATAAAGCCAAATTGGTTTTATTTCGTTTTGAACAACGAAATAAAGCCAAATTTGAAATTTGGTGTTATTTCATTTGGTACTATTTCACGTCACCTATTATGTACATGGATAATGCATGTACTTTATGGTACATCTCCAATCTTCTCAGGTGATAGAGATAAAGTTTGAAAGTGACATAAGACCAAATTGGCCTTAAGTCACTTTGGAAAGCGACATAAGGCCAACCGTTGAAATTTGGCCTTATGTCGCTTTCGAAAAGTGTCATAAGGCCAAATTCTAAAATTTGGTCTTATGTCACTTGCCCTTATGTCACGGCTGACGGCACCGTGCTGGACATGTACAAAGAAGGTGTTGGACTGTTTCCTTTTCCTCCTCGTCCATGCAGCTTCTACAGAAGTCATTTGTGTAGACCCCTAGCCTCACAGCATGTCTTCCTATGAGGCAGTGTCCTGTTATTACTCCAATTGTAGGGTGACGTGATATAACGCCAAATGAAATAAAGCCAAATTCAAAAAATTTGGCATTATTTCGGTTTTGAAAACGAAATATGGCCAAATTTTCAATTTAAAATTTTGCAGAATTAGAAAAAAACATAAAGTAAAATTATTAAAAAAAAAAAAAAATTAGGTGGCGCAACAGTCCGTAGAGAACCAGGGCCTAGTGACTTACAACTCTCAACCATTCCTGTGTGCGAGTAATGTTGTCAGGGATGGAGGGGACCTACAATTTATATGCCGAATCCGAAGGCTAATTTGAGAAACCACTTTTTCATGACAAGAATTACTCTTGGAGAATTTGTCAATTCCTCGCAAGAGGCAGTACCCGTGAAAACTTTTTTTTCTTTTAATTAAGGTGGCACAGGCAGGGATTCAACCCAAGACCTCTCGCATGACAGTCCAACGCACTAACCATCATGCCACGGGTAAAATTATTATTAATTAAAAAAGTTGAAAAATGACAGATACTTGTTGCTCGATTAAAATTTTTGAAATTGGAGCCTAAAACAAGGTTTTTTGAATTGATAGCACGGCGGCGCGAATTTTGTATTTTAAATCCTCCGGGATTTTTTTAAAAAAGATTTTAAAATAAAACGCTAGATTAAATTTTTAAACAAGTATTTTATTTATTAATTTGAGCATCGGATCCCTTACCACTGGTGGGGGGAAATCTTCTGCTATACGTAGGAGTTTCAAGATGGAACTGAACTTATTGTCAGGAAAAATCCTGCTTATTTATACTATTTTGATAATCTTGATTTCTTCTTACAGACTATAAATATGTGTGTATTGGTACACATGCATTATCATCATATTTTATGATGATTCAATTTTATTATTTTTGATCGTTGACGATTTTTGTTTACATTAGTTTGATTTTTGATCGTTGACGATTTTTGTTTACATTAGTTTGATTTTATATTTATGTTTGGATATTCTGTATCTGTGGGAGATTCTTTGTTAGACATTCTTTGTTTACAATACTTTTAATATTTTATGTCTATTCACATAAATTATGTTCAATGAAATATGCTTGGTGGGCATTTAATATTTAATGGTATTTTTATTAAGCGATATGGAATACGCTTGGTATGGTTTGGTTGTTATGATTGGAAAGCAATTCTATAACTCCTCCCCCCTTTGATTTTTGTTTCTCCTGGAACAATTTTTTGTATAGAATTATAAGTATAATACAAATTATAACAATTACAAATATATTTACACCAAAGTGAATAAAGGATTGGTCAGAAACTTTTTCTACTATTTCTTTAATATTTTCAATGTTTGTTATATTATAATCTTCAATTTGTAAGTTAATGTCTGTTAAATTATAATTATCTTCCACATAAATATTTATTGGTTGTTTTAAAATTGAATGTTTGTTAACATATTCTTTTTCGTTTATCTTGATTTTACAGTTTTCAAAATTTATTAATACATTTCTTTTTATTGGAATAACTTTTCTTTCATCACAAGAACTTTGTATTTTAGAGTTGCTATTTTTAACAATTAATATTCCATTTTGAAGTTCTTTTACAATATTTTTTTTCTATTCTTTCTTTTAAGACAATTATTTTTATTTATACAATTAGTATAGGTTTTAAGATGTTTTAATTCTTTATTTTCAAGATATTTATAAAAAGTATCATTTATTTTTATAATATTTTCATCATCTATTTCTAATTCAATATTTTCCTCGTTAGGGATAGACGTTATAAGATATTTATCAAAACTATAAATTTGATCTGGTATTTGAATTATAAAAATTAAAAGATCATTATCATATTCACTTATAGAGAGTTTAATGTTTTTTAGTTTGAACAAATCAATATCATTATATTCTATTTCTTCCGCCGTTAATAAGCTATTTGTCATTATCTGTAATCTACTTGCTAAAATGATATTTTGTTCTAAGTCCGTTATAATTTTCTTCAATGCCTGCATGACCTGTTTCTTTTTCATGATATAATTTTATCTGTTTAATGGCTTCTTCTTCTGTCTCTAAGTCTTTAGCAAAATGTTCACATTTATAAAATTTTATTCTTGTTCCAAATAACTCTATCAATTTTTGTTGAAGAATATTATATTCACTGTCTGTTAATTCAGTATAAATTCCTGTACTAACTTGTTCTATTAATGGTATTATTAAATCATTAAAATTATCTTTATATAATTCATTTATTCCAATATGTATTCTTTTATATTTAGGACTTTTATTCAATCCATTTCCTGCTTTTAAAATAATTTGTTGCTTAAAAATATTCACTTCACTATCTTTTATTGGAAAATGATCATTCATTTCTTCATGTTGTGAATGTACTGTAGGCCTGACTGAATCCTGCTCTAACATGTGAATTTCTTGTGTGTCTTTAATTTCTCTACTCAAAAAATCTGCTACTGTATTACATGTACCTTTTAAATATTCGATTTGCATATCGTATTCTCCTAATTGGAGTATCCATCTTTGTAATCTGGGTGAAATATCTCTGCCTAAATTTTTTGTTTGTAGCCATTTTAATGGTTGGTGGTCTGTTTTAAGATCAAAGCGTTTGCCATATAAATACGGTCGTAAGTATTTTACTGACCAAACTATAGCGAGTAATTCTTTTTCTGTTGTACTGTAGTTTCTTTCATGTTCATTGAGAGTTCTACTTATAAATGTTATTGGATGCCCTTTCCGTGTTAGCACTGCTCCAATGGCATAATTGGATGCATCGGTCGTTAAGACGAATTTTTCATTAAAATCAGGATATGCAAGTACTGGTCCCGTTTGAAGCGCATTTTTTAATTCTTGATGTGCTTTAATATAATTTATATCGTTTTTATCAATTTTTGTATCTTTCTTTAAATATTTGGTAATGGGTTGTGCAATTTTTGCATAGTCTTTAATAAATTTCCTGTAATATCCTGTTATTCCTAAGAATGATTTGATTTCTTTAGCTGTACAAGGAAGTTGTATTTTTTCTATAGCTTCTATTTTATCTATATTGGGTTTCACACCTTTGTCTGTAATTGTATGCCCTAAGAACTTTGTTTCTCTTTTAAGAAAATTACATTTATCTACCTGAACTTTAAGGTTATATTTATTTAAACGTTGAAAAACTAATCGAAGATTTACCATATGTTCCTGTAATGAAGTACTAAAAATTAATATATCATCAAGATATACTACACAGATTTTATTTATTAAACCTTCTAAAACCTCATTCATCATTCTTTGAAAAGTGGCTGGTGCATTTTTCAGACCAAATGGCATTCTTAACCATTCATAATGTCCGTATGGAGTTGAAAAAGCTGTTTTTTCAGAATCAAGGGGATTCATTTTTATTTGATGAAAACCTTTTGCAAGATCAAGGGTTGAAAAATAATGAGCTCGTCCTAATTTATCTAATATTTCATCGATATTAGGTATAGGATGCTTAAATTCGATTGTTTTTTCATTTAATTTTCTATAATCGACTACCATTCGCCATTTTTGTTCACCTGAATTATCTATTTTCTTTGGGACTACCCAAATAGGTGCATTATAAGGGGAAACACTTTTTCGTATTATACCTTGTTGTAATAAATCATTAACTTGCCGTTCAATTTCTCTTTCGTGGATTTTAGGGTATCTATATATTTTACTGAATATGGGACTATCATGCTCAGTCCTAATGCTATGAATAGTTTGTGTTGTTGAAGTAAGTTTATCGCCTTCTTGATAAAAAACATATTTATTTTCATCAATAAATTTGTTTAATTCCTGTGTTTCTTCATAATTTAAATTCTTATCTATTAATTGGCTCATTTGCGTTGAGTTGCAATATTCTAGAGTTTGAATTTCTTCATATTCGTATATACTTTTAATTTCTCTCTTTTCGCTGTCATAATTCTCAAAGTATGTTTTTCTGTTATTTATTTCAATATATCCTTCTTTTAAATACAATGTCGCTCCTATAGGTTTTAATAAATTTTGACCTATGATTCCTACAAATTTATTATTTTGTATTCTCATCAACTTCCATGCCATGGTAGCTTCATCTTCATTGAATTCTACCGGTACTTCAGTTATGATCTCAAATTTTATAATATTTTCATGATTGAGCGATTTAATTTTGATTGGAACTTTCATTAAAGTTCTCGGAATTTCTATTAGTTGTGACTCATCAAGTATACTTGTTGTTGAGCCAGTATCTATAAGAATATTAAATTTTTTATTATTTATTGTAACTTTTATTATGGGAAGTGATTCTTCTTCCCGGCTATGGTAAAAATTTACCTCTTCATTTTTTATTTCCGTATTATTTACATCCATAGGTTCTGGCCTTGGATTCCTATTAGTATTATTATAGTTATTATTCCTATCCTGTCCTGAATTGAATGATCTTTGATTATTATTATTAAAATTTGCCTGATGGTTGTTTCTATTAAATCCGAATCTAAAATTATTTGGATTTGCGTTTCCAAATATTCTATGATTATTTTGTCTAACTTGTTCTGAAGAGATTCTATCATGTTGCGGCCTAAAATTGTTATTGAAATTATTTTGTCTAAATAAGTTGTTGGGATGCAAATTATTTCTAAAAGGATTCCGATTTAGATTTTGATTAAAATTATTTTTATTTGATTTTGGTATATTTTGATATTTAATTTGTTCATTGATTTGTCTTATCATATTATTACTCTCTAACAGGTCAAAAGCCTCCATAATATTATTTGGTTGGCTTGCAATCACAATTGCCTTGTGACTGGGTGACAATGTATTTTTAAATGATTCTAAAGCTATACATTCATTATTTTTCTGAGTATAAACATTATCGGGTTCTAGTTGAGTTTTTGTTTGTAACTCTTGCAACAAATTGTCAATTTTATTATAATTCCTAATTGTGTCGTTCTCATTGACACTATTTATTTCTGTCACTAATTTAAGATAAGATTTTTTAATGCCAAATTGTCTTACCAGTTGTACTTTTACGTCTGCCCAAGGTGCAAGATGTTGTAGACTATTTATTGCTCTCAAAGCCTCGCCTTGAATTTTCTGATGCACCACAAAAACTGCTTGTTCCATGTAAGTTGGATCCTGGATTCTCTCAAGTAAATACTCCATCGATGATATAAAAAGAGCCAGATTGTCTGATGATCCTTTAAATGGGTTAATCATCCTTAATTCTTTTAAATAGAATTTTTGCTGTTCTGCCCAAACTGCATGTTGAACTGGATCCATCGGAGCTTGTGCTCTTGCTTGAGCTTGAATTTCGGCTAATTGCGCTTGCTGATTTGCAAGTGAAGCCTGTTGAGCTTGATGTTCTGCGGCGTTCATTTTGTTTATAGTTTCTTCTTGTATCTTAAAAATTCTTTCCCTTAGTTTCCGCAAGTTTTTCATTCACTTATATTTTCTTTAAAAGTTATTATTTTTTTTTTGTATGCACTTTTTTATTTATTTCTTTTTTTTTCACCTGCTTGTCTTTTGCATAGACACTTTGTCTTTTTCGTAGACACTATGTTAATATTTTGTTTACTTATCTCTCTATGAGAATGCGTGTATTAAAAAAAATTTATGAACACTTAAGTATACAAATAATTTTGTTTTTCTGGTACGAAATTGTTTTGTCCACTAAAACACTTCAGTGTTATTAATTTTCACAAAACACAATTTAATTTCGATCGTTGAATAATGTTTTAGATTATGTACGTTGTACTTTAATCCGCACCAAAATTCTACCGGTTAAAAAAAAAACTTTTTTTTTTATTTTCTTTTCGGTCCGATCACTGAATCTCATCTATTCATTAATTTTCATTTAACTTCTTAGTGAGATCCTACCGACTGCGCCAATTTTGTATTTTAAATCCTCCGGGATTTTTTTAAAAAAAGATTTTAAAATAAAACGCTAGATTAAATTTTTAAACAAGTATTTTATTTATTAATTTGAGCATCGGATCCCTTACCACTGGTGGGGGGAAATCTTCTGCTATACGTAGGAGTGTCGAGATGGAACTGAACTAATTGTCAGGAAAAATCCTGCTTATTTATACTATTTTGATAATCTTGATTTCTTCTTACAGACTATAAATATGTGTGTATTGGTACACATGCATTATCATCATATTTTATGATGATTCAATTTTATTATTTTTGATCGTTGACGATTTTTGTTTACATTAGTTTGATTTTTGATCGTTGACGATTTTTGTTTACATTAGTTTGATTTTATATTTATGTTTGGATATTCTGTATCTGTGGGAGATTCTTTGTTAGACATTCTTTGTTTACAATACTTTTAATATTTTATGTCTATTCACATAAATTATGTTCAATGAAATATGCTTGGTGGGCATTTAATATTTAATGGTATTTTTATTAAGCGATATGGAATACGCTTGGTATGGTTTGGTTGTTATGATTGGAAAGCAATTCTATAACTCGCGCGTACTATCAGTTAGGTATGTAAGGGGGGGCATGCTGCATATACCCAAACTCGCACCCACCCCAAATCTTATAGTGATCCCAAGCAGGGGGTTGCAAGGGGGCAGAATCCCCCCCCCTTACATACCAAGCTGTTAGTACGCCGCCGTGCTATCAATTCAAAACAAAAACTTTTACAAAAGTAGCTATTTTAGACAATAAATCAACCATTTTTGCGTGTTTTGTATGTAAAAAAGTGAACTTTAATTTTAAAATATTGGGCGTTGTTTCCATTATTTTTTTTGGCCTTATTTCTTTTTATGAATTGAAATAAAGCCAAATTGGTTTTATTTCGTTTTGAACAACGAAATAAGCCCAAATTTGAAATTTGGTGTTATTTCATTTGGTACTATTTCACGTCACCCAATTGTAGAGCTTATATTTTGTCTGCTTAGGGATATCAAGCCTTTTGACCGTTTTAAGTCTATGCTTGGCCATATTTGCTTGCTAGGCAGGTGGTACTCTGTGACCATCTACCATTTGTTGATTCTAGAGCATATTGTTTTAGAAGATATTTGCATGTAGCAAGTGGTGTTCCTATGTTATGTTTTTGTCTAACATTAGGCAGAAGTGTTCCGTTTTTGGCGAGCTCATCGGCTTTGCAATTTCCCGGAATGTCTCTGTGGCCCAGCACCCAAATGAGGTGAATATTAAACTGTTCTGTCATCTCATTCAGAGATGATCGACAGTCGTGGACTAATTGAGAGTTTGTAGAGACAGACGCGAGAGATTTAAGAGCGGCTTGGCTGTCCGAGAAAATTCGTATATCTTTGCAAGATATAACGTTTTCTACATTGATTGGGAAGTCTGTATGATAGACTGAGATTCAGTTGTTCCGAATAGATACCACTTCCAACTCCGTAATCGGTCTTTGAACCGTCTGTATAGAAGTGTACCGCATTGTCTTCCAGGGGTCTCTCTTCTTCCCAGGAGGATCTTGAAGGGATGGAAGCTTTTACCAAATACCATTTTTGGGGTGGTATAGTCTTAGCGATCTGGGATAGATCTGAAATTGTCTAGAACAGTAGTATGTCCAGTATTGTTACTGTTTCATTAAGAGGTGGCTCTAAGCCTCACACATGAGTTGGCTGCCACCATTTTGGAGAAGATGTCAAGAGGTGTTAGGTTTAAAAGCACATCCAGGGCTGCGGTTGGTGTTGAGCGAAGTGCTCCTGTGATGCACATACCTGCTGACCGCTGGACTTTGATGAGCTTATTTAGATTTACCATTTTGTCCAGTGCGGTCCACCATACGACAACTCCATAAATGAGTATCGGTCTGATTACCGAAGTGTAAAGCCATTGGGTTATTTTTGGGGAGAAGCCCCATTTTGATCCTATGGCCTTTTTAAAAGTAAAAAGCGCTACAGTGGCCTTTTTACTCTTTCATCAATATTTGCCTTCCAATTTAGTTTTTTGTCTAAAATGAGGCCTAAATATTTAGCTTGGTCGGAAAAGCTTAATGGTATTCCTTTAATCTTGGGTGGGCTAATCTGAGGAATTTTGTACCTTCTCGAAAAGAGTATTAGTTCTGTTTTATGTGGATTGGCGTCCAAGCCACATTGCTTAGCCCATTTTGTTAGCCTATTTAAGGCATTTTGTAGGAGTTCCGAGTGAACTTGGGTGTGTTTCCCAGAAACAGATATTGCAACGTCGTCAGCATAGGCAATCACCATGAAACCCTCTGCTTCCAATGATGTTAGTACCCTAAATCGACTAAAGGCTCAGTGGGAGTCACATTCATTTGGTAACCTCTTTATCACCACAGCTGATCCCATCTCATCATCCAAATACGAAACGAACCCCGAGGTATTTGAAACGAAAATTTCACATAAAAGAGTATTCATACAAATATTTAAATAATAATAATTCCTTCTTTATTTACAAGAAAAGAGAATTTAATTTTATATTATTTGTATCTCATTTCGGAGAACGTTACAAAAACGCATTGTACATTTTTCCGAGAAAATTGACATTTTTGTTTAAAACTCCCGAAGAGGTATGTTGATTTTTTAAAGTTTTATATTTGTGAAGAAAATGGTTAAGGAAAATGAAAGAAAATTAAAATCATTCCAATTTGTATCCTCCCTTTTTAATAAAATTTCTATACCGAGTTGCCGAATATCGTGTTATTAAAAATAATACAATTCAATGTTTTTAAAAGGACTTATAGCCATTTGTTTTTTCTTAATTATATATTGATTAAAATATTGACTTCAAAAATTTCCAATGTTCATTCAAAAAGCACGCGGAACCCTTAAAAGTGATAACAATACTCGTTTTATATCAATCATTGAAGCCACGAATCATTTATACTCCTTTTTCATCCCTAAATATTTGAGTGGGAAATGCATTTGTAGCAAAAGTACAGTCACGATAACGCCAATACCATATCAGCAAAAAACAAAAATGCAAAACAAAAAATTGCTGAGTGTAGCAAATACGTCGACAGCGTCGGCGGCGGCGCGGCGGTGGTGTTGGCGGCTGCATCAAGCGACAAGCGACGGGTTTAACACCTTTTGACGATGATGCCGCGCTGCCGACGAGTTTGTTTATCTCACAACAGATAAAAGCGATTTACATAAAATGTACAGACAAAATTTGCACTTCCCGAATTGCACTGATGCAGCAGCCCTAGGTACATCACAGATACGCACTCGCATCCTGAAATCAATTTGGAATACACTCCTATCTCGCCTATACCTGCCATAAATGGGCCTGATAGGACCATGAAGGACTAAAATTTCAAACGTTAACGTTCGCTGATGTGCACACTATAGCACACCACTGAATGTACTCTATATGACACTTTTGAATTTGGTATATATGAGTAGAGTACCTTTATAGGACTGCCGGATCCTCATCCACGACTGTCTATCTATCAGAGGCAACTACATATACTCTAGTTCAAAGCAATAGATACACATCTTTTATTGCACTAATGTCCTCCGCCTCTATATGAAGTATAGAATCGCATCCGCGGCCATAGTTATAGTCATCACCGTAGTCCTCGTCGTCGTCGTCCTCGTCATCACTGTTTGGTTTGAAACCATAATACAGTTCTGATGGTAGCGTCGTCGGCGGCGTTCAATGCCACACGACACAAAGGTTTTGTTTGGATTTTCATATTCTTTCTCAATGTCAGCTCTATAGCTCTGTACAAAACTCAGCAGGAGCAGGAGGAGCACTTGCATCAGCAGAGCACATGTAAAATTTAATTCCGCGATTGGTGATGTTTGCGTGTATTGTGCGTTGCGTTCGTTGCGATTAAACCAGGACAAAAAAGCAATCCACCTGTCATGGTCACAGCTTCAGATAAAAGCGGATGTTGCCTTTTCCTTTTTAGCTGATCCAGATAAATTTTTATTTTTCTGTGTTTTTTAAGAATTTTGGGTACTAGGAAAATCGTACCTACATTTAGATTACCAAATTCTAATCTGTGCACGAAATTACTTTTTTTGGCGGTGAAAATTCTAAGCCGATTTTAATTTATTGAAACTTAAAATAATGGAGTTCATAACCGGGTAAACCAAATTTTTCTTTCTAAGAAGAAACTGGAAATAATTCTAAAGTCGGATTAGGTTTTATAAGATCGATAGTCATCACTAAAAAATTGTTTAGAATCTTGATTAGCAGTGATTGGATTGAGGAGGTGTTGGTGGAAATCATAGGTTTGATGTGTCTCTTTGAACCATTCTGTATTTTTTGAGGATTCAAGGACGTTCTTTAGTTTAAAAAACACTTCCCAAAGGTTATAGAAAAAAAGAAGTTGGGATGCGACCCACGTTCATGACTACTTAATTATTCATAACAATATTTTGTGTAAGATAAATAATTTGAAGTCATTATCTTTCTTTCTTTTCCCAATACTTGATTCGAAATTTATTTTGTTAAAAAAATTGTCTGTTGAATTTTTCTAAAATATCAACTAAAAACTAGCAAAAATATTTTGCATATGATAAAATAGTTTGATTTCAAAATCTAACGAGATTTTTAGTCGAAAACCAAATTTTACAATTCTTAGAAGCATTTCTTAAAAATTTTGATTTATTAGCCGCGTTTTATTGTCATCTGGATCTTGGATTTACATGCACTACAACAACAACACAAGATCCGGCTTGGTGTTTGGATCTCAATTTGAGATCCAAAATTTAATTCTTTTTTTTCACACAGTGAGGGCTTTATCATTGTAATTTCACATGTAAATGTTGGTATCATTGCAAAAAAATTAAATGAAACCTGTATTGTCATATAAACATTTGCATTTGACTGAAATAAAATATTTTTCTAATAGAAAGCGAGAAGCTTTATATTTATTTATTTTGTATATAATCCATCAAAAAATGAGTTATTTTAACAAAACTAGATATAAATTGGTGAAATTCAAATAATTAAGTTCAAAAAAATGTATATTTCACATAATTTATGGGTATCATTTTTCCCAAAAAAAATCATTTAGTGAAATGATCTTATGGCAACACTGCTTTAAATGTCAAAAAATATAAATAAAATCGAGAAATCTGCAGCACAAATGGGAGAAAATACAAATAAATTGTAAGTAATCTCCAAATTAAATTATTTTAGTGTCACTGTCAAACTGCAAATATAAAAGTTTTTAATAGAGAAAAGAAATAAAAATTAAAAAGAATACTTAAATCAACCACAGCAGCTTCCATTTTGTGCATTTGTTTATATTTTTTTTTGCTTCGAAATGTCACTTTTGAAAGAACGGATTTGACACTGCTACCAAACTTTAAATAATAAAAAATATGATGATCCAAATCTGTTTTATTATCATGATCTGATCCGGATCAGATCACGGTGATAATAAAACGCGGCTATTATAGAACAAAATACAATTACGTTGCGAAACGTTTTATTTGAAAATTTTAAACCAAAAATTAAAATGTCAAAAGACCTAAGCATATATCAATATACATCAAACAGAGTGCTGTTTACCCTCAGCGGCCTCTCTACCGGTGTATATTAATAAGGAATAGGAGAACAGTGCCGTCTGCCAAACAACAAGTACTAGTAGTAGATTTAATAATTTAAGTATTTTAAGCTACAATATAGCTGGAGTTAAAAACAAATTAATGCTAGCTGATTTTTTTAATTTAATTAAAAAATACGATATTATTATATCGATTGAAACGTTTTTAGAAGAAGAAAGACAAAATTAAATTTCTAAATATTTTAAGGACTTTAATTCCAGCTGTTGAGAATATGGAAAGACCACTTCTCCAAATTATATAACGGCAATGATAAACCGAATTCCGCTGTAAGGGAGATAGTACCACTCAACCTAGGCGACGCAGATCAACAATTCCACCTACCCGACCTAGACGAAGTGAAGATAGCTATGTATGTATATCTAAACTGAAGTCAAACAAAGCTGCTGGAGCTGATGGCATCGCTGCCCAACTATTGAAAGCAGCAGGCGATGACTTGGTAGGGAGCATGCACCAACTCATCTGCAAAATATGGTCGGAAGAAAGCATGCCCGATAAGTGGAATCTCAGCATAGTTTGTCCGATACATAAAAAAGGAGACCCTCTAAATTGCGCCAAATACAGAGGCATCAGTCTCCTTAGCATTACATATAAGATCCTTTCTGCCGTATTATGTGAACATCTGAAGCCGTTCGCCAACAACCTGATAGGTCCTTATCAGTGTGGCTTCAGACCAGGAAAGTCCACTATTGACCAAATATTCACACTACGGGAGATCTTGGAAAAAACCCAGGAGCTTCAAATCGATACCCACCATCTCTTTATCGATTTAAAAGCCGCGTATGACAGCATCTATAGGGAAGAGCTCTACAGAGCAATGTCTAGTTTTGGCATCCCTGTCAAAGTTATCCGTTTGTGCAGAATGACGATGGAGAATGCACGCTGCTCCATCAAGGTCGGAAAAGATCTCATCGATGCATTTGATGTCAGAAAAGGTTTTAGAAAAGGCGATGCACTGTCATGCGACTTCTTTAATATCGTTCTTGAAAGAATTGTGCAAAACTCAACCGTCAACACTAGAGGCACAATCTTTCAAAGGTCCATCCAACTACTCGGATACGCAGATGATATTGACATAATTGGAAGATCAAAGCGTGATGTCAGTGGAGCGTTTTTGAGCATTGCGACGGAAGCGAAGAAGATGGGTATAGTGGTCAATGAGGGCAAGACCAAGTATATGCTGTCATCAAAAAAGGACATTGAACAACGACGTCTTGGACAAAACGTTATCATGGACAGCTATAACTTCGAGGTAGTTAAGGACTTTGTCTACCTAGGCACCGCTATAAACACAGACAACGACACCAGCGCTGAAATCAAATGAAGAATAACTCTTGCAAATCGCTGCTTCTTTGGACTTAGAAGGCAATTGAGTAGTAAATTCCTCTCTCGAGCATCTAAAATCACCATCTATAAGACACTCATCATCCCGGTTCTCATTTATGACTCTGAGGCCTGGACCCTGTCAAAGAAAGATGAGAAAGAGAACGTCTTAGGCAGTGTTCCCATAACGGCATTATTAATGCTAGATCTAGCATTATAGAGAAGAGAAAAGCATTATGAAATTTTAAAATAATGCTAAATGCTTTTCTGGCATTATTGTTTTTAAGTTTTGCATTCTTGAATGCCAAAATTTGACTATAAAACATGTTCCTATACTTAAAAACATTGTGCTGTTAATACATATTTATATATAAAGCTTTAAGTTTTGTTATTTTTGAATTAATTTTGTTTTGTTTTTGTTTTTTTTTGTTATATACCTATATGTTTGTTAGGTATTTGTATGTGGAAATAAATATTATTTTGCATTTTTTAAGATGTTTGTTTTTTAATCATCGATATGGACGTTTTATATGGATTTTAAAATCTAGCATTTTGTTTTTGAGCTCCCATACGATCTAGCATTATAGAATTTGAAATCAAGCATTATGAAATTTGAGATTATGGCAACACTGGTCTTAGGATGCTTCGAGAGAAAAATTCTTCGGATGATTTTTGGTCCCGTACGCATAGATGGAGAATGGTGGAGAAGATATAACGACGAACTGTACGGGCTGTACAGTGACACTGACCTAGTTAGCAGAATAAAAGTCCAACGGCAGTAATTTTGTAAAGTTTAGAATAGTTGAAAGTAAATTAGTTTTCCAGATAGATGGTAACACAACCCACAAAATTCATTTTACTGTCCCATTATATTTAAACTGTAATTATTGGTTGAACGATTATGAAGAATTGTACGATTTTTTAAATAATTTCAAATCTAAAAATCTAAATCTTATGTTGATCGGTGATTACAATGCCAGAATTGGGCTTTTTCAAAAATCAAGCATCGAAGAATTGAATACTCAAACGGATTTATTCTCAACTAGAAACTCTAAAGATGAAACACTAAATAGAAACGGGAGAATGTTAATTGAATTACTTGATAGTTTCGGTTTTTGGGTCTTGAATGGTGTATCGAGAAGTGATGTTTGTGGTGAACTGACCTTTGTGGGTGGGCAGTGAAGTTCAGTTATCGATCTGTGTGCAGTGAATGGTGATTGACTTCAGGCTGTTAATGATTTCGAAGTATTATTAGCAACTTTTACGTCTTATTTACCAATTCTGGTGTATGCAAACCTCTTGCATGAACACATCGCCTAAGCTTAGAAAAAATTCCAAGAGTTAAATGTATACCTCAGGAGAGAGAGAGAGAGATTCCGAGAAAGATTAAACCTTCACATTAGGTCGCTGCCACCCCCAAACCCCACTGCAATTGACCAATTAGGAGAACAAATTAGCTAAATTGTTAGATCATCTGCTTCCCGTATCAGTAGTCACAAGCAGCTGCAACCCAGAAATAAATGGTTTGATTCCTAATGTTCCCTTAAATGCATCTTGTATCAAAAATGATACAACAACTTTTACTCGCTCTTAAAATGTTTTTGTTTTGGTTAGTAACTAACGGTTGTTTTTTTAATGAGAACAACTATTTCTTAATGAAACTAAGAAAAAAAATCACGATCGATCTGTTATTGGTGATTTGTACGATATCGTTGACTCGTAGGCGGCAATTTTGCAAAATAGATTGAAATTTAAAGTTTTCTTTTTTTTGTTAATAATTAATTGTGTGGTTAAAATTAAAAAAAAAATTAATCAACAAAGGTTAGTATTTTGTTTATGTAAATGCGTGGTAATTTTTTGTTTGTTTTAACTTTGGATGTGAAAAACAAGTGCTTTTTTGTCTGTATCAAAAATCATACTTCATGCATTTAGGACTTGTTTTGAACTATAAGATTAGTTTGGTCGGAGATGTGATTTCTTGCATTTTTTTAGAATGGACCGAAGACCAATGTCGGATACTGATAGGGATATCGTTCATTATTTAAGACAATTGGAAAATGGGTATTTGTCAGAGGATGATGACGTAGATGAAGATGACCTTGGGGAGTTGTTGACTCGCGCGCAGTTGGAAGCGCTCCTCGAAAATGAAATAGAAAATGAAATTGAAAATGAAATTCAAAATGAAATTGTAAATGAGGAGCTTTTCACTGAAACCCATGAGCAGGATGCCCTGCTGGTTGAAAATAAAGACGCATCGCCGGTAATAGTCAATGATCCAAGCCCATCTACTTCTCGTGGATCTATTCCTAAGCCCTTTGATATGCAACGGCTTACGTAGATGGAAAAAAAAAATCTCTTGTCTTTGATGAGGAAAAGATCAAATTTCAAGGTTACAACACCTTTGAAAAAATAAGGCGAATTCTCCATTTTAACGACAAACACAGACCGGTAAACGACCCTAACCATGACAGGCTCCATAAACTCCGCCCTACAATAGACCACCTCAACGAAAGGTATTCTAGCGTACCCATGGATCAACGCCTTTTCATTTTGTGTGCAACAAAAATGGGGCACTTTATGAAACAATATTTGCCCTTAAAACCACATAAGTGGGGTTTCAAACTTTACGTACTCTGCTCACTGGCGGGGTGTGCGTACAAATTTATCATATATTCGGGCAAGGACAACGAACCGATGTTGGACTTTGGAGCGGTTGGAAACGTTGTGATAAAGCTCTCGCAAGCAATTGAACGGAGAGTGGACCATATCGTGTACTTCGACAATTTTTATAGCTCCTTGCCACTTATGTACTATATGGCCAAGGAAGGAATTTTCTGCCTAGGGACAGTACAAAGAACCCGCCTCGGAAAAAACTGTAAGCTTCCAACGCAGCAAGAGGTAATGGCAAAATCTGTGGAAAGAGGATACTATGACGAATATCTCACAACTTACGACGGTGTTGAGATGACTACTGTAAGTTGGAAGGACAACAAACAGATTAATCTCTTGTCAACTTATGTAGGAGCAGAACCTGTAACTACAATTGAAAGGTACGACAAGGCTGACAAAAGAAGGAAAAACATCAATTGTCCAAAAATAGTCAAAGAGTACAATGCCCATATGGGTGGAGTGGATTTGATGGCTTCATACTTGGGTCGATACCGAATCCGCATGAAGAGCAGAAAATGGTATATGACGCTTTTCCATCATCTCCTGGATCTAACGGTGATAAATCTTATATAAGCAAGTTTTGGCTAAAAATGGAAAACCACCGAAATAAATCCTGAATTTGGTGATTTCAGAAGCGAACTTGCTGATACGCTCTGTAAGTATAAAGTCCACCTTCAGCCAACTAGAGGTCAACCCCGCAGCAATCCAGTGCCATCCAGTGATGTCAAACATGATGGAACCGATCACAAAAAAACCGTATGTGATGCATGATGCCAGGATGTAAACTCATAACTAGCATTATGTGTAAAAAATGTTAAGTTTACTTATGTTCAAAAAAAAAATGCTGATTGTTTCAGTAAATTACATTCTTAATTTTTTCTAATAAATGAAATAGTCAAAAATGTTTACATTATTTTTTGTCAAGCTATTTCCAGGTCGCAATGAAGTCCTAAATGCATGTTGTATCAAAAATGATACAAACAGTTTTTTTCAAAAAAAAAACCGTTTCATCAACAGGAATTTTAAAATATTTTTTTTTTCATCATTCGTAAACATGTTCCCATCCAAAAAAATTTTTTTTTTAGAAAATAGAAAATCATGCATTTTAAGTTATTTAGAAGATTTAATTTAGACCATTTTAAGTCTGCATATCTGGAAGCTAACAAAATATACAAACACGTCTGCGAGGCTAAAAAGTTAAATTAAACACTAAATTTAGCGACCAGCTTAGAAAGGTGTAAGGATTCAAAAAATGTTTGGTATAATTTACGGCAGTTGGGTGGAAACAATCGTTTGTCTTCAAGTGAATTACAAACTAAAGTTCTGGCATCCCATTTCCGATCCTTGTTAACATGTCAACATGACTTGCACTCGTTTCATTACGCTTGCCCAGACACAGCCGATGATTTGCTTGGTTCTGTAATAGTCCTTGATGAACTGGAACTTGCTCTTTTTAATATGAAAAATAATAAATCCCCAAGAATTGATGGCATTCCCGTTGAATTTGTAAAAAATCAGCAATATCTTCTTTATTTTTATAACAACTTATAAGATTCCGCTTGCGTTCCCACGAGTTTTAATAAAGCTGTTATATTTTCAATATTTAAGAAAGGTAATGCTAGCTTATCTGAGAATTACAGAGGTATTTCAATATTAAATTCCATTAGAAAATTATTTTCTAGAATCCTATACAAAAGACTTATCGGTTGGGTAGAATCAAACAATCGCTTAGGTATGTTTCAAGCTGGTTTTCGTGAGGGCTTTTCAACGGTTGACCGAATTTTTGCTTTATCGAGTATTGCTAACAAATTTATCCAAGAAAAAAAGAAGATGTATGCTTGCTTTATCGACTTTAAAGCTGCATTTGATACCGTCAATTGACAAGCTTTCATTTACAAAATGGCCCCACTTGTTATATCTAGAAAATTTCTAAATATCTACAAAAAATTTGTATGTAAAACTTATGCGACAGTTTGGGATAGGGCTAAGATTTAAACGACTGCTGGTGTTACCCAAGGATGTATCCTCAGCCCAATCTTGTTTGCCCTTTACATTGATGATATTTCAGATAATTTACCCGGAGAAGTTTGTTTTTCTGATATTCGTATAAAAGTACTTCTTTACGCGGATGACTTGGTTATGCTAGCGGATAACCCATCTTTTCTCCAGCTACAAATCAATAGGGTCTAAACGTAGTGCAACATCTTGGACCCTGAAATAAACTCAGAGAAATTGAATATAATGGTATTTGAGGCACGGAGTTGTAGAAGGTTGAGAGAAGAAAGGTGGTATCTTAACAACGAACCTATTGAAATAGTACAGGAATTCAAATATCTTTGAGTGTTGATGTCTGCTAACGGTAGCTTCAATAAACGCATGTTCAGCATAAGAGTAAAGAAGCTAAAGTAGCTCTCAACATAATGTGGCCAACTTTCTTCTCAAACAAAAATATAGACTTAGAATCTAAATACTGAGTTTTCCAAGCAACCATTAACACTTACTTGTCTTAAGGTATTCAAGTTTTTAGTCACACCTATTTTGAAGAATTTGAGTTGATACAACGCATTTTTTTCAAAAGATTATTTCGGTTAAGTAGTTCGACTCCAACCTATGTAATTCATGTTAAGTCTAATATTGCGCCGATTTATTTTAAAAATTTGAAATTGCATGCAGATTTTCTAACAACAGTGATGAGTAAACCAAGTTCGAATCTTCACACATCTATCATGAAGGTGTTCTTTTGCGAACAGAAGCATCGCCATTTAAGGAATGGAATCAACTTGTCCGGTTGCATAATGTTTCTCTTGAACTGACTGAGTTTAACATAGATAATTGGCAAGATATCTTTTCGAATGTTATCGCAAAAGTTGATGAAAATATATATTTCTTCAAAATCTAAATAGAGCATCATCATCGTCAACAAGAAAAATTTATAGAAATCTAAGCCACTCCTTAAATACTAATGCGACAAATTATTTCAATAATAGACTTTCTGCGAGAGCTATAGGTATACAATTTTCAGAGCAAGGGTTGAAATATTGAACTTGAATTATTTTCCGTATCGGTCAGATCTACCTCTCCTTTGCAATTATTATTATTATACAGAAATGAGCGTGACGATATTTACCATTTCCATATTTGTCCGATACTACAAGAAATTCGAAGGCTCTATTTTCAACATAGTGTCCTCTCTAGAGAACAAATGTTTGGTGTAATGAACGGATCCGTTGGGTAGACAAATCTCTTCACGTTCTGTGACCATGCCTTATTAAATTATCAAAGAAGCTTTTCAACCTTTTATTTTTTTTTTTAAATCTGTTTTCCTAAAAATATTAATTTACAAATTTCTAAAACAATTTATAATATGAATTTATAAAAACGTAAACTAAAACGCAAAAATCAATAGTTATCAAAAGATCATTTTTTTTCTATTTGAGCGAATGTAAAACAACAAATTATATTTTTTTTATAACAAGAAATC
The DNA here is from genome assembly GCA_920104205.1 of Eupeodes latifasciatus. NCBI lineage: Eukaryota > Metazoa > Arthropoda > Insecta > Diptera > Syrphidae > Eupeodes > Eupeodes latifasciatus. The sequence goes on along the minus strand of OV049924.1, from coordinate 368,313,281 downwards.
TAATGAAAACCTACCAACTATTTATTTTATTATTTAATTAAAGCAAATGTTATTTTTTGGCAGACGGCAATCTTGACATGTTCATATATCGGGTGATTTTTTTGAGGTTAGGATTTTCATGCATTAGTATTTGACAGATCACGCGGGATTTCAGACATGGTGTCAAAGAGAAAGATGCTCAGTATGCTTTGACATTTCATCATGAATAGACTTACTAACGAGCAACGCTTGCAAATCATTGAATTTTATTACCAAAATCAGTGTTCGGTTCGAAATGTGTTTCGCGCTTTACGCAAATTGTATGCGTTTTTTTTTTAAAAAAAGTTCTCAAGCTCTTAAAAAATCACCCATTATGTATTTATTGTCCTCCATTGAAAAGAGGACATTGTTTAATATAATGGGTGATTTTTTAAGAGCTTGAGAACTTTTTTTTAAAAAAAAACGTCAAATACTAATGCATGAAAATCCTAACCTCAAAAAAATCGCCCGATAGTATTTTGATTTTCAAATTGTAAAAAAAAAAAATTTAATGAAATAAAGGAATAATAATAATAAAAAAAATAATAATATATCAATATTTTGATATTTTGCTGGATGTTTGAATGCTACAGAAAACGAAAACTCTACTTAACCCGAATCGACCCCTTTCAAATAGATGAGGACGACTTGTATGATGGATTTTGACCTTCTAAATATTGAAGCTCGAAATTAAATAAAAGGTTTGCCAAAATTTCATTTTGTTCATTTTTGTTGAAATTGTTTGGGTCGTTTCGAGAGAAAAGTTCTTTGCGTAATCAACGGTCCCGTATTCATAGCAGGGAAGTGATGGAAAAAATGGAACGACGAGATGTACGGAGTGTACATCGGCGTAGATTTAGCCAGAAGGGTAAAATTCAAACGACTAAGATGGCTGGGTCACGTAGGCCTCGGCCCGGAAAGTCTTCGAGTCTACACCCACAGGACAGCGCAGTAGAGGAAGACCTCACCATCGACATTTTGAGAACATCGAGCTAATGACCGAGCTAAATGGAGAATTTTGTTTGGTTGAGGCCCTAGTTCACACAGGACTGTAGCGCCATCTTAAGTAAGTAAGATTGTCTTAAAACCAATGCACCCACAAAGATAAACCGTTTTGTGCGATTTATGGGCTGGCGTCATTATCGGGCCATATTTTTTTCTAATTGAGGCTGTTCAAGCTGATACTCTGAACGGTGTTTGCTGTCGTGAGATGATAAGGAATTTTACGAAACAATGACTTTTTTTCGGGACAAATTCAATGGCCGTGTTATCACACGATGTGGTGATGTCAATTGGCCGCCAAGATCATGTGATTTGCAAACCTTTGACTCCTTTCTCTGGGGTAATTTTAACGAAAATGTAAATGTGTAAGGATGAGACAATTCAGCACAATAACGGCATAGAAGCTCAATTATGACTTAGCGTTATTGAAAATTTGGACCATCGGATGGATGTGTGCCACCAAGGGCCCGGTCCCCATATGGCAGATATTTTTTCCATACACAATTGAACCATACCTGTATTACAATAATAAAAAAGAGGTTGGGATGCGACCCACACTGATAACTTCCCATCCCGTCTGTCGATTTTTCTTGCTTAAAAGTTTGTCTATATGTATCAATTTTTACCAAATTCTGCGTAGGGTCAAGGGGGGTAATTGTGAACAGGGGTAATTGTAAACATACTTAATTTTCTCAAAACCGTTTATAATTTGAAGCATGCCATGAAATTATTTGAAAAGACATTATATTTAAATCATATTGACGCGTGGAAGGCCTTATCTGTCAAAGGGTTATTTATGTTTTGTTCGTTTCCATGAGTCTTTCGTTTTTCTGCGTTTTTAAGTTTTTCATTGCTAATTAAAATTGTTGCAAAACAAACAAAGGCGATCGAAGTAAGTTAAATTTTATCTTTAAGAAAGTGAAATATGAGTATAAATGCATGCTATATGTTTTTATTTGTCTGTATAACAAAATTTAAAAGTTATTGGCTGTTTACAATTACCCCATTATGTTCCTATCATGGGTAAATGTAAACACCGAAATGGGGTAAAAGTGAACAATTTGTGGTAACTGCAAACATTCATTTTCAATGGCTTTGGTGTTGATCTTACAATATTTTATATCAAAAAGATGTTACGTACATATCAACCAAAAACCACAGCTAAATCATATACGTCAGTGGATCGGTGAAGGGAAAAATCCTACTCTCCTTATATCTAGAGGCAGAAAACCAGCACTTTCGTCAGACGTGGAGGACACTATAGCGAGGTGCCTTATTTTAGATCTCGTGCTGGTTACTCCTGCGATAAGGATGATCTCCTTGGTTTAGTAGGTACCTACATATATAATGAGAGAGAACTTGGTTACCCCTTTCCACAATGGTAGGACGACTGGTACCGTTTTCATTTACCCCATTTTTCTCGTTTACTTAAAAAACTAGGGGGGTAAATGTAAACATCAAATTTTATGAAAACTAATAAACAAACGCCATTAAGATTACTACTCTTTGATAGATAATACAATCCAAATTTAAGTAGCATAAACAAAATTGTTCGACATTGCATAGTTAAGCTGTTATAAACATTACAATTGAACAAAAATAAAAAAATGCTAAATCGTTTACAATTACCCCCTTTGACCCTACTATTTTTTGTAGGTTTTATTTTTTTATGAAAAAATGGACTGTTGGATTTTTGTATCGAATGATATATGGATATCGAAAACAATATTTTCTGTGAAATAAAATAAGTTTGAAGCCAATATTTGTAATTATTGAAAAGCTATTTGAGTCGAAAGTAAATTTTTACCAAGTTTTAGTATTGTTTTTTTTTAGGTTTTTATTTTTTGTAAAAAAAACTGTAAATTCGATTTTTCACAAATCGAATGTTGAAAACAATATTTCTTATAAGTTAAAATTAGTTAGAAGCCATTGTCTCAAATTTTTGAAAAGATATTTGTGTCGAAAATCAATTTTTACCAACTTTTGTTAAATTTTTTTTAGGTTTTTAATTTTTTGTAAAAAAACTGTCAATTCGATTTTTTTCAAAATGTTACTGAATGTTGACAACAATATTTTTTGAAAGATAAAAGTAGTTTAAAGCCAATATCTCCAATTTTTGAGAAGATATTTGAGTCGAAAATCAATTTTTACCACCTTTTATAATTTTTTTTTAGGTTTTTATTTTTTAAAAAAAAAACTGTAAATTCGATTTTTCTCAAAATGTTTTCTTATGTTGAAAACAATATTTCTTATAAGTTAAAATTAGTCAGAAGCCATTATCTCAAAGTTTTGAAAAGATATTTGAGTCGAAAATCAATTTTTACCAGCTTTTATTAATTTTTTTTAGGTTTTTATATTTTTTTTAAACTGTCAATTCGATTTTTCTCAACATTTTTCAGAATGTTGAAAACAATATTTCTTATAAGATAAAAAAAGTTTGAAACCATAATCTTAAGTTTTTGAAAAGATATTTGCGTCGAAATTCAATTTTTATTAACTAAGAGTACATTTTTTTTAGGATTTTATTTTTTATAAAAAAAACTGTCAATTAGATTTTTCTCAAAATTTTATCAGATGTCAAAAACATTATTCTTCGTTGCACAAAATTATTTTGGAGATGAAATCATATTTTGGTCGTAAAATTTTCGAGGTGACAATTTTTTTTTCAGTTTTTTTGATTTATAAAAAAAACCGTTAATTGGATTTTTTTCCAAAAATATAATTCTTTTGTATTACGTTACAATATATATTATAAAATCTAATTCAAGTCTCTAGCATCATTGGTTCATGAGATATTTAGGTTTAACCAAAATTATCACCTTTTTTTAAACTGCTATGGTAAAAAACCACCCACGCAATTTTCTTGACAGCCCTTTCTGCATCTTTCTGCCTTATTATCTGTATAACAAAATTTATTTGAAGTCGATATCTCTTCTGGTTCTTGAGCTATGGACGACGAAAAAAACGTCGCGAACGTACAGACGTACGGACGTACGGACGTACGGACGTACGGACGTACGAACGTACGTACACACGCACGCACAGACATCTTTCTAAAAATCTTTTATTTCGACTCTAGGGACCTTGAAACGTCGAGAAATTTCAAAATTTTCAATTTGACAAATCGGACCCATTACAATAACTTCCTATGGGAAGTTAAAAACTGTAATTTCTTTAATAATTTGTGTTTTATTCAAAATAAACATCGGTCTTTAAAATTTAACCACCTTTTACAATAACTACATTATTGGTCTGGTTGGCAATACATTTATCGTATTACTCTCTTGCTACTTCCAATATCAGCCCAAAAAAAGAAGGCAATTTTTCAAAATTTACAGAAAACCTTAACTTACCATCAGGTAATAATGATTCATTTTTTCAAACATTGAACTTAATATAATAATACCGTTTTCACGCTGTATTATTATTATATTTTTCCTCCCAATGAATATTAAATTTCTTTGAAATAAGTAATGAACTTTTCGTTAGAAGTCCTCAAATGTGTTTCAATTTTTAGTCCACATAAAAAAGTAAAAACTTCAATTAAATACAGCATAATATGAATGTGGAACTGTATACCGCACCTTGTTGTGTGTGGTCACAGTCGCAGTCACAGTCACAGTCACATGACAAACAAGAAGTATCATTAAATTGTAATTGCCTTATCAGTTCTTGTGCTCTGCAAGTGGATTGCTTCATGCATAAAAACATAGAAACATTGTATGCGTTGCAGGATAGGTTAGATACGATGTTATCCTTGTTGATTTAGAATTCCGTGAATAAGGCAGTATTTTTTCGTTAGCTCTCTCAAGCTTTATATCTGCCCCGCTGCCCGTACCAATTTTGGTCACTACCATCACCGCAATCTTATTCCATATCGCTAGCAGTGCATCTATCAAAAAATAAAAAAAGTAAAAATATAACAAAAATGTTGCTAACATAAAGTGAAAGGATACTGAACTAAAGTTTGGCTATGGCATCAGCATCAGGAGCTTGAGGACTATCGGGACTATCAGAAAGAAAGAGAGAGAATCGTAACTAGCTCTAGCATCGTATAGGGAGCTGGAGCTCCTGGTGGTTCATCGTGTTGTGAGTCGTGAATCGTGACGCTCTGGCTGACCATTTTTTTAACTCTAGAATTTATAAACAGATTTTTGCCATTTTGTTTGTGTTGTTGTTGCTTTTGTTGCTAGTTTTGCGTCCTCCTTTACTTTGATCCTTGGAAGTTTTTCTTTTCTTTTTTTGTGGTTAGAGTGGTTGGCTTCACTGTATTCTTATAACGCGATTGAGAATAAAAAGCGGAAGCTGTCGACATGGAAACGTGATTTTGAATAGAATATTAAAGAAACGGACAAAATGAGAAGAAACATTGCACCCAAAGGAGGAGTTGTTCTTGCCATGGTCCATAGTCCATAGTGTATGCATCCTTTCTCCGTCCCCATGTCCTTTGTATATCTATCTAAATGCATAAATAGAAGAAGACAGTGCAGTGGTGAAAAAGTGTAACTAGTCTCTTTATATTCAGAAGTGAATGAATAGAGACTAGTATACGGAGGAGCTGATGGTGTATTCTGCTGGGTTTTGGAAGATATTATAAGAGTTACCCGGCCCAGCCCGGTTGGCCCCGTCAGAGTCCCATCCCAGAAAAGAGTCGACTCTCCGCTGTTATAAGTAAAACCATCTTAGTTGGAAATTAATTATCTGGAACATGCTCTGGCTTTTTTTCGGTTTTTGTTTTTCTTGCTGTTGTTGCTGTCAGAGGGGGGTTCATTTTGTGTATAGTTTTGTTTTTGTTTTTATTATTATTCAACAACATTTTTGACCAACAACCACAAATGCAGTGGCGAAGAAAATTGAATGCGCTTTAAATGAAAATGAAAAGAAAAAAAAAAACCTCACAGAATAAAGTAAAACCAGCTGAGCTCAAAATATACTATTTTATATGTACGTATGTAGATATAGAGAGAAAGAGTAGGTCGGGTTTTGAAAGGATGTGGTCGCCAAAAAAATTCAGATTTCTTTCTTTTCAGACTTTTTTTTTATAAGAAAAACACGATTTAAGGATTTAATTAACATGGTGAGGCCATAAGGTCATCGAGCTGATATTTTCAGAGATAAAAAAGAATAAGAATCAATTATGTACTATAACTACATAATCTGTTTTTGAAACATCAATATAAACAAGAAATTGATAAATCTAGAATTTAGAAAAACGTAAAGCTGGAAACACCACAATCGAATTTCGAAATTCTAATGATGGGGTGATTTAGGGCTCTTTTTGGGCTAATTTAGTGCCGCAATCCCGACTTGGTTCAAAAATCCCTTCCCCCTCAAGTTCCCTAGAGTCTAAATAAAAGATTTTTAGAGAGATGTCTGTGAGTGCGTGCGTACGTCCGTACTTCCTTACGTTCGAAACATTTTTTTCGTCGTCCATAGTTCAAGAACCAGAAGAGATATCGACTTCAAATAAATTTTGTTAAACAGATAATGAGGCAGAAAGATGCAGAAAGGGCTCCCAAGAAAAATGAGTGGGTGGTTTGTTTACCATAGCAATTTGAAAAAAGGGTGAAAATTTTGGTTAACCCAAAACATCTCACGAAGTAATAACGCTAGAGACTCGAATTAAATTTTATATTATATATTGTAACGTGATACCAAACAAATATATTTTTGGAAAAAATTCCAGTTAACGTTTTTTTATAAATCAAAAAAATATTTGTCACCTCGAAAATTTTACGACCAAAAAATGATTTTATATTTAAAACAGATTTGTGCTACGAAGAATAACGTTTTCAACACCTGGTAAAATTTTGAGAAAAACCGAATCGAAATTTTTTTACAAAAAATTGAAAACCTAAAAAAAAAGTTAGTAAAACTTAATTTTCGACTGCAAAATAAAATATCTTGATTTGATTTGAATTGACATTATGGCTTCCAACTAATGTTAATTATAAGAAATGTTGAACAATTTTGAGAAAAATCGAATGAATTTTTTTTTTTACAAAAAAAAAAATAAAAACCTAACAAAAATTAACACAACTTGATAAAAATTGATTTTCGACTGAAATATCTTTTCAAAACTTTGAGATATTGGCTTTAAACTAATTTTATCTTTTGAAAAATATTTCTGTCAACAATCAGTAAAATTTTGAGAAAAATCGAATTGACAGTTTTTTTTTTTTGCAAAAATTAAAAACCTAAAATATTGATAAAAGTTGGTAAAAATTGATTTTCGACTCAAATATCTTTTCAAAACTTAAAAAATATTTGCTTTAAACTAATTTTGTTGAAATGTTGTTTTCCATATTCGATAAAATTTTGAGAAAAATTGAATTGACAGTGTTTTTTACAAAAAATAAAAACCTGAAAAAACAATACTAAAACTTGGTAAAAATTTACTTTCAACTCAAATGTCTTTTCAAAACTTAAAAATATTGGCCTCAAACTTATTCAATCTGACAGAAAATATTGTTTTCGATATTCAATAATTTTTTTATAAGAATAAAACAGTCGGTTTTCGCATAAAAAAATAAAAACTACGCAAATTTGGTAAAAATTGATATTCGTTTCTCAATATCTTGTGAACAATAGAAGATATTGACTTTAAATTCATTTCATTCATCTAATTTGTATTTGTTTATATACGAAATAAAAACTTTTAAGAAAGGCTACTAAAATTGGTAAAAATTGTTTTTCGACTAAAAATCACGTTTACAAAAATAAATTTTGAAATCAAACTATTTCATCAAATGCAAAATATTATTGGTTATTTTTAAATTTTTTAGAATAATTTAACTGATAACTTTTTTAACAAAACACAAAAACCTACAAACTTTTATGGGAAGTTATCAGTGTGGGTCGCATCCCGGACTTTTTTTCAGTTGAAAGTCTCCCATTTACGAAAATGGATCGCTTAACTATTGCACAACGCATACAAATTGTTAAAACCCACTACTAAAATGGTGATTTCAACACAGCCAGAAATCGTGCTTTAAGATGAGATTATGGTTTACCTAATCGCGACTGTTTTAGGACACATTATGGCGTATTTTGCATTTGGATCTAAACCTACATCCATATAAAGTCCAGCTCACACAACAACTGAAGCCAGCTGACCATTCACAACGTCGTCGTAGATACGTCGAATGGGTGCTTGAACAACAGGCGGTGGACGGTAATTTTTGGAGCAAAATTATCTTGAACGACGAAGCATATTTCTCACTCTGTGGGTAGGAATATTAATAAACAAAATTGTCGTATTTGGGGCTCTGAGAATCGTGAAGTAATTAAAGAGAGGCCATTACATTCCCAAAAAGTCACTGTCATGGACCGACTACTATAACTTTCTGTGGGAAGTTAATACATTTTAATCATTTGCATGTTTTGCTCGACGCTGTAACTTGCCATGATAATTTTTATTTAGTGACTGATTAAGAAAAGATATCTTTTTTTTTTTCACTTCAGAATTTTCAGAAAGTAGTAAGCTTATAGCAAGCGTCAAACTACGATCAGAGGCTCATCATAAGTGCATGTGTTAGTTGTTAGTAAGAAAATAATACAATTATAGCCTAACACACGCACAAAATACAAAACATAATAATTATTAACATTTAACAGGAATTATTACAGTACAAAAAAATTTTCGAAAAAGTAAGTAAATTTAAAAAAAAAAAAATTGCCATATATGGCGTTGTATGAAGTCACTGATTTTTCTACAAAAAAAGTCCTTGCCATATATGGCGTTTTATGCAGTAAAGATATTTCTTAAAAATAATTAAGTTTATGTTTTTATTTATTTTATTTTTATTTTTATATTTTAATGTTTACATAAATAAAAAAAAAGTGTATTCAAATATGAAAAGACATAAAACAATTTCTGTCTTTGTTCAAGCAAAGGTAAACACCGCATTTGGAACAAAATATGAAACTTCGAAATTTGCAATCATTATGGCATTGCTGTCTATCGCTTTCCATTCTGGAAGATGTTCCACTGAATCCTTACGGACTTCATTCAGAAAAGTGGGTCGCGCCAAAGCTTTCTTAGCTTATTTCTGGGTTGAGGTCGATGGACTGGAATCCAAAGTTCTTTTCGTGCTAGTTAAAGGCTCTTCATCTTCAGAGTCGAAGTCATTCGTTTCAGAAACTACCGCTTCTGATTCCGCGGATGCATTCCTTTCTTCTTCGTTATCTGACTCCAGTATTTCCTCTTCACTTTCCGAGCCAAAGTGAGGAATTGAGTAGAATCTCCTTGTTGGGAAAAACGGAGCTCGATGATGCCATATGGATTCACCTATTTGACAAAACCATAATTTTTACTTTTTCGATACTGCATAAGAAGCCAAATATGGCATGATAATTTGAAATCTATATTTTCGTAACTGCATACACAGCCATATATGGCTGTTTGATAGAATGACCATTTTCTAGACTATGCATGCATTTACACAGAAATAAAAACACACATATTACTTACCAACATATATATTTTGTAAAAAAAAATACTTTTATTACCACTCTCACTTATTTCTTCTAAAAAAAAAAAACTGTTTTACTGGGTGAATTTTCAGACGATACGTGACCATGCGCACTGCTTACTTAAACTGAAAAATTAACAGTTAAAAAAAGACCAGGAAAAAAACAACGCATGTTTGTCAGACACAATTACTAACAAATGCAATCAACTAACCTTTGCGTTGGTTTCTTAATTTTTTTTATTTCTGTCGAAAATAGCAACTTTAAAACTAAAAGCCATATATGGCGTTGTATGCAGTAGAGGGATAAAGACGTTTACGATAGTGGAGCACTGGTTCTAAACAATGATTTTAATCCCACCTTATTTAAATTTAAATCTATCGATGAACAGTTTAAGTTATATAAAATGCTCATTCGACTTAATGCTTTATTCTTCCCATAGTTAGTTCTATGGAAGTCAATATGTATAAAATCAAATGTACGCAGGTGATGAGTTCCGCCGCAGTAATTCAAATGTACACAAGATAGCAAATAAATAAATAAATAAATAAATAAGGTGGCGCAACAGTCCATGAAGAACCAGGGCCTTTCAACCATTCCTGTGTGCGAGTAATGTTATCAGAGATGGAAGAGACCTACAGTTTATATGCCGAATCCGAACGAGAAAGCACTTTTCATGACAAGAATTACTCTTAGAGGATTTGTCAATTCCTCGCAAGAGGCAGTACCCGTGAAAAAAGTTAGGTGGTACAGGCAGGGATTGAACCCAAGACCCGTTCCATGACAGTCCAACGCACTAACCATCACGCTACGGGTACTATAGGTAGATAGCAAATAAGGTGCTTCAATTTCACCATTAATGAGTTGATGAAAAAATACTAAGTCATTATTAACACGCCTTTGATGGAGAGATTGCATTTGAAGAAGCTGAATACGATGTTCATAGGGAGGCAGATCATAAGGATCATCCCAAGGAAGACCCTTTAGGGCAAAGCGAATGAAATTATGTTGAATTGAGTTACATAGGGATCATTGAACTCCTTTGCCCAGCGTTTTATAAAACCAAGCATAGAACTTGCTTTATTAACAATCAAATTAATGTGATGTGTAAATTCTAAGTTGGAACAGAAATGAACACCTTGATCTTGACGCGACAGAGTTTTTGCTGTGATATACACTAATCAAATACACTACCGATTCGTTTTTTGGTAAAAGTTATCGTCTGGCATTTTAAAGGGTTGAGGGCAAGGCTATTTTTCTCACACCAAAATGTGAAACTATCAATGTCGGCTTGTAAAAGAATACGATCATTGATGGACTTCCAAGAAATAGATCGCTATAAATCCAGATTGGTTGCGAAAGGATGCAGTCAGAGGTTTGGTATTGACTACCAGGATATGTTTTCTCCTGTAGTTCGCTACTCTTCTATCAGGTTAATTTTGGCATTGGCTGCTGAGTTAAATCTTTTTATTCACCAGGTAGATGTAACCTCAGCTTATCTTAATGGTGTGCTTGAAGAAGAGGTGTACATGCAGCAACCCGAAGGTTTTGTGGACAAAAATAATCCTCATATGGTCTGCAAGCTCAAGAAAACCTTGTACGGGTTAAAGCAGTCAGGACGAAAATGGAACAGCGAGATTGATGGTGCGTTGAAAAAAATTGGATTTTCAAGGTGCGTTGGGGATTCTTGTGTATATACCAAGCACGAGGGCAAGGCTATAAATATTGTTGCGGTATACGTCGACGACATCCTTCTGGCATGCTCAAGTTTGGAAAATTTAGAAGTTATCAAACATCAAATAAGTCTTCAGTTCGATATTGTTGACAAAGGTCCAGCCGAGCATTTCCTAGGGATGGAAATCACCATTGGAGAAAATTCCGTTGCAATTTCGTCAAAACAATTTATTAAAAAATTGCTTCGAGAAATGTGTATGGAAGAATGCAGGACGTGCGCTACTCCTTTGGATCCTGGCAGCAAGTTCAAAAGATGTGTGGACTGTACCCACTGTAAAAAGGTTGACCCAAAGCAGTATCAGTCAATCATCGGCTCATTGATGTATTTGAGCGTTTCAACTCGTCCTGACATTATGCATTCAGTGTGCAAGCTAGCACAGTTTAATGTGAATCCACACATGGAGCATCTTAGTGCTGTGAAGCATATTGTAAGGTATTTGAAAACTACTTTAAATTTAAAATTAACGTATTTTCAGAGTGGCCAAAGACTTCGAGGTTTCGCTGATGCGGACTGGGCTGGCAGTTGCGACGATAGAAAATCATTTACTGGCTTCGTTTTTTTCTTGGCTGGTGCAGCTATCAACTGGGAAAGCCGAAAGCAAAAATCCGTCGCACTCAGCAGCACTGAAGCTGAATATGTAGCCCTCTCATCAGCCGCGAAGGAAGTTACCCACCTGAAGACCCTTTTGAAAGACTTGGGTTTTTCAAAACTTTGTGACGGCCCAATAGATCTCTTTGGTGATAATTTGAGTGCACAACAGATCGTCAAAAACCCTGTGCGCCACTCACGAACAAAGCACATTGACATTTCCAGTTCCAGTTCCACCATGTTCGAGACATGTCAGAAAAAGAAGTCATCGCTGTGAAGTACACACCAACTGGTGAAATGATTGCCGACGTCCTGACTAAAAATCTTATGAAAACTAAACACTCATATTTTGTTACAAAACTAGGACTTGTTTAAATTTTAAAATGTATTAATAATTCAATAAGATTATTTTTCATTTCTTTTTTTTTATTTAAGTATGTAAAGTTTTGAGGGCAAGTGTTAATATTAACCAAATCTATACCTACTTCTCTTGTCTTTCTATATAAAGTAACAAACGCATACTTAATATGTATTGTGTATCATTGTATTATAATTATATAAATATCAAATGGAATTGAAACATAGTTGTAATGATGACATGTACTTACTTGAATTCTCAGTCGTGATTAAACTCTTATTTCTAACAAAGGTCGTGTTTTTCTTTAAAACCCTAACAATTATTTTAAAAATCTTCATATCGTCAGCAAAAATGAGTACTTCACTTGAGCGTAGACATGACGATACATCGTTAATAGACAGAATGAACAGAAAAGGGCCAAGATGGCTTCCCTGGGGAACACCAGATTGAGCAACAAAAGGTTCAGAAAGACAATTTCTAAATTTTACCTCATAGGATCTGTTTTCAAGGTATGATTTGATCCAAGCTAAGAAAAATGGTGGAAAACCAAGAGCTTTAAGTTTAAATAAAATAATTCCGTGGCTAAGTTGGTCAATAGCTTTAGAAAAGTCAGTGTATACACAGTCAACTTCATGACCTTGTTCTAAAGCGTTTGAACATATGTTTGAGAATGTGAGGAGATTAGTAACGGTTGATCTTTTTCTCACAAAACCATGTTGCTGTTCGCAAATGAGATTCTTACTAAAAAATGCTACACTTACACAAACAACTTGTTCAAACACTTTAGGAATGCAAGAAAGCTTTGCAATGGGCCTGTAGTTGCTTATATCCACATGTTTTGTCAACTGTTTTCCTAACACCTTTAGATTCAACTCTTACTGCATGACTAGAAAAGGCGTTGGATAAAAACGAACAAAGTGTGAATTAGATTTCCTTCAAGCTCAATCTGCATGCCATGACATTATATAAATAAATAAATAAAAAAGTATTACATTTTTAGTTGGCCAAATTTGTATTTATTATTAACTTGCAATTAGAAGTTCGTGTATTCAGTCTTAATTGTCGAATTGAAAATATTGACATTTCTTGACTTTTCAAGCTTTTTATATTCTGAATTCATCGTTTTTAAGCAAATGTTTATGTGTGAGTGTGAAAATTCATACGTTCGTACGTCCATACTTTTTATATACCTACCGTTTTTGTTTGTCCTGAACCAGTAGCGACTTCAAGTTGATTTTTTGTGGATATTAGTATCAAGATGTGCAGAAACGACTTTAAAAAAAATATGATATGTCCGTTTATGATTTCAAATCAGATGTTTATAAATCTTAATTCTAACGTAAGTCAGTAGGTTGCTGAGTAAGCATCATCGTGGATGATGTATTTGCCTTCAATATCCTATATATATATATATACGAAATCAACAAACAAACCGCTTCTAAGCCGCCAGAGAAGTATCGACACATACCATAGCACATACTCATAGAGTAGTTACATTGAGTGTTTTTCCAATTATTTCTCCATTAAATTTTGTTTGTGTTACTTTTAGGAATTTTCCTTCAACATAGCTTTGTTTTCTATTTTCCTATTTTCGTTTATATACCTACATATGCCTTATACCCTCCTGCTTGAATTGAAAATTCTCCCTCTTTTAAGTAAAAAAGGTTCAATGAGTACAGAATTTGGGTATTGGGTTAACCATATACGTGATTGCGTTTTCGCAAAAAAATTCCAAACATATCGTTGTAAAGTAAACGAGTCTCTAGAATATGTACTCTCACACTCTTCTGTTTTATAATGTAGATTGTAGAACTTTATATTCGCTCGTTCAACATTCGATTCAAAGAAATGAAACGAGCATTTCGAAAACAAAACCGTTACCTATTGGGAAAACATTGGCTACACAAATAACCTAAGGGATAATAATCCTCAATTTTGGTTTTCGGTTTTCTATTGTGTATACCTTTATGTGCGATCGATAAATATAATTTTCAAAAACAGTTATGAGAATCAAAACAACATATTATGATTCTTAGTATGGAAGAGACATGAAAAATTTAAATTTCACAAGAGAACAATATTTTCTAATACTGTCTATAGCTGGCAATAGTTTTAAGTTATAGATATTTTCGAAATTGAAAACCTATTTAACTGCTGCAAATTTCAACATACATAATATGTCGAGGAATCAAAACCATCATGAAAAACAAGTCTGTACTGGATTCAACAAATTCCAAAACGTGCATACCATGGTAGAAGAAATATAATTAATTATCAAAAGAATAATAAAAATGCGTATATGCCCAGTACACCATTGTAAAATATTGTTTCTGTGTGATTAGTCTGCTGACGGAAATTTTAACTCACTTAGACCAATATTTAGTCCGTTGTGATACCACACGAACCCAGAGATCTACTTTACTCGTTGAACTTGTTAGAGTTAGCTATAAAACGGTTGAGACAGAAGATGGCATAATTTCTTAGATCACTACGATCATTGCAGTAAAAGTCTCCAAAGTGGAGTCTTCGCCTTTGTGACAATACCAGGACATGATTATAGAAAGCTAGACACTGTTTCCTTTTCTTCTTCTTTCATCCGTCGTCTTCAAAAATCGTTTGCAGGAGCTCCAAGTTGAAAATCATGCTTACCCATTAAGCAGTGTCCTTAAAGGACACCTATTAAAGAGATATTGTACCAACCGAAATAAGTTTCTAAGAGCGTTTAGCATCAAGTTTTGGTCAAAGGAATTGAGTTCACAGACAAGTGATGTTATTAGACTATCTGTGGTTTGTTTTATGTTCATGCTTTAACATAAGTTTACCTACTTTTACTAGGTTTATACCGATGCTAGAATTTGTTGCCCAACAAAGGTAAGGTTGTGGTATTTTTTACGAGTTTGTCATCTTTGCAGTTTTCTGGAATGTCTCTATGACCCTGATAAGGTGAATTTTTAACTGTTGCGCCATTTCTACCAGCAAGCTCGTCAGCTTTGCAGTTTCTTGAATTGTCTCTATGACCCGGATTAGGTGAATTTTGAACTGTTCCGCCATCTCTACAAGATACAATGGACAGTTTTGGACTGTTAGTGAGTTTATTGAGACATATTTCAACGATCTTATGCCAGCTTGATTATCTGAGAAAATGCGTATATCGGTATTCTAAAACACTTGTTTTCTGAGCTAAGAGAGGGCTTCTTTTATGGCCAGAAGTTCTGCCTGGAACATGCTTTTCCATCTGTATTATTGTAAAATCGTTAATGTTGATAGAGTAAAACTTGTTGCTGTTAATTATCGTGCTGCTGTCGATGATCGCGGTGACGTTGATGATGTTGATGATATTGCTGATGTTAATGTTGACAGAGAAAAATTTGTTGCTATTGATGATCGTGGTGAAGGTGCGTATGAAAGTGAAAAACTTGTTGCGGTTGATGATCGTGTTGTTGAACAATAATGTTGCAGGTAAAAGTGAAAAACTTGTTGCTGTTGATGATTGTGTGATTGTGCATACAATAATATTGCAGGTAATATAGTAAGTGTAAGAAACATAAACATTTGATAGGCAGCGATGTTCTCGACGTTTCCGTTCTTTCTTCTGTACCTAAACTACGTTTTATACATGTTTCTCGGCTTGAAAATATTGTCAATGAAAACAACATTACTAAACTTGTTGCACAAAAGCTAAATCTGCCTGCGGAGAATCTTGTTTGCTCTAAATTTGGGTATAGAAAGATGCAGACATTTCTTAACTGAGTTTTATAAATTTTAAACTTGGTGTTCCTTCGAGATCTTCCGATGCTATTCATCAATCATCTTTATGGCCAACTTATGTTCAAGTTAAGCAATTTTTGAAGTATCCAAAAAACGGACTGGGCCAAAAACAAAATCCAACATCAACATGGTGAATGGTCTTCCGATTTTTAGCTTCGACAACTGTTTTTCCATCTATTAGTAGGAGAACGAGAACCAAATCGCATGATTTTTTTATTGCCGCCCTGGATTGTCCATTCGACATTATAGCTTTAACGAAAACTTGGTTAAATGATAAGTTTTTGAATGGTGAATATTTCCCTTCCGACTATAACGTCTTTCCTAAAGATCGTCAAACTGGTTAAACTAGAGGAGGAGGAGTTTTGTTAACTGTTCAATCAAATTTTACAAGTAGAGAAATTAAACTACCTTATCATTCATTCCAAATTGATCAAATTTGTGTCTGTGTAAATCTTTTTCTTCAATCTTTTAAATGGATTAATTTATATTATATCTTTGTAACATATGTATATTCCACCTTCATCTCAAAATGTATTGTATGAGTTTCACATTAAAAATATTATAGATATTGCTATTGATAAAGATGGAAATGCGTTCTCAAGTCCATACTATTTACACTGATTTTTCAAATGCTTTCGACCGCGTTCAACATAGTGTTCTCTTAAAAAAAATCTAGAGATATATGGATTTCACTCTCAGCTCCTAATGCGGATAAAGAGTGATTAGGTAGGTAGAAAACAGGTGGTGAAAATTGATAATGCCTTGTTTAAGGAAATTATAAATTTTTCGGGTGTTCCTCAAGGTAGTCACCTTGGACCAATTCTTTTTATCATTTTTATTAACGATTTACCATTACATCTTACTTTTCCTAAATGTCTTCTATTTTAAGAAGATTTGAAAATATTCAGTTCCATAAATTCATTGAACGATGCAAAAAAAAAATGTATTTAAATAATTTAATTAAATGGTGTAATATCAATGGGCAATAACAATAAGAAATGTAGCGTTGTGACATTTTTAAGAAACCATAGTACATTATATTATAAAGAAAATTAAACTCAATACTCTTTGCATTTGATGTCTTGAATTTTAATATTGACAGTCCGGTTTTGTTATCTATGTTTTTTATTTATGCGCTTCCTCAAAACTTGCTCCAGAGTAACTGTGATTTTTTAAATGTTCCTTACCACAGTACTAGCTACAGTCTCTTACATAAAAGCGTGGTCACTGTTACAAGTAGATAATAAAATCAGAGAGTCCTGTTTCTTTTTCTTTCTTTCTTTTTTTTTCATAAAGGGCACCTCAGTCCTTCATGCTTTTTGTAAAAAGTCAGCTGTCTGTCAAATTTAGTCTTCAATTGAGTGGTTACGCCTCTCGCTTTGAGGCAATTTTTCTATGTTTGCATGAAAAATTACCCAAATTAACGCAAACTGCTGCTGCGAAATATATGGGAAAGTCGAAGCAGTTCATAAGCAAGTGGATAAATCGCTATAAAAAGGTCGGTAACGTTGATGATTTTCCTGATCGCGGAAGTGCAAGCAAAGTCCCAAAAAAAGATTCTCGCATTGTTCTCGAAAGATCCAACTTTGACTTTACGTGAAGCTGCTGTGAAATTGAAAGCAAAAGGTTTTGATATATCTTACGGAACGATTCGCAGGCACTTGCTTGCAATAAACAACAATATCGCAGTACTTTAGAAAAACCAATGTTGAGTGCAAAACACGTTGAAAACGAGTGGAACGGGCGAAGGAAAACTTGGACCACGATTAGAGCAACGTAATTTTTTCTGATGAATCCTCCTTCCGGGCATTTCCGAGCATCAAACACACCTGGACAACCTTTCTCGACAAATTCAAAATATTTGGAGGTCTTTTCCGGTAGAATATGCAGAAAAACTAGTGGAAAGTATGCCCCGACGGTGCCAGGCCATAATTGACAATGGAGGAGATTGGACTTGCTACTGAGGTATTTGCATTGAGTATTGACGACCAAATTATCAATAAATTTGCGAATTTTCGAAAAATCAATTGTTGTTATTATTTAACAGTGACCACGCTCTTATGTAACAGACTGTATGATAAGTATAATCCTATCATAAGACCTTGTATGGATTTTAGTGAATATGATTTTGCAATTGATTTTAAAATAAATTGAAATGTTTTGAAACATAAATTATTACATTTATTATAATGCTATATGTAAATAATATTATATTTAATTGTTATGTTATGTTATGTATCATAATTATTAGTATAATTAGAGTGTGAAACTTTTAAGACGAATAAATAAATAAAATTGCACTTGGTTAATCAATTAAAAGTGATAATTAAAAAGTAGTACAAGTGACACAGAAATGATACCATTTAGAAAAACAATGGAGATTTTTTGAACTGCTAATATTTAAGACATTTCTATGATAATATAATATTCTGCAATTTTCAGAAATTAAAACATCAACGCTACATTTGAAATAATTAATTAATTTAAATTTCTATGCGTTTAATAATAATAATAATAATAAACGAAAATACTTCTCTGTGTGTCTTCTTATGTTTTTTTGTGTTTGCTCCTTCCACAACATCAGCTGCTGTTCCTATTAATAAAATGAAAACTAAATTATGTAAAATGTAAAATACACAAATTTTATTTATTTCAGCATCAATAACTTTAAAATTTTGTGTCAACATTCCGGGTGCTATAACTTTTGTTTACCCGTAGCACCCTCTTTTATTTGAACTGTGACCTCCTCAACTTTAAGTTTTTCACTTTATACTATATATGTATATATGTATGTAAATTGTGGATAGGTATGTATGTTGTTAGTTTTTTAGGTTAGCTACCTTTTAGTCAGCGAGCGTGTGCCAAAGTCGTTGTTGTCATCCTGATGAAACTGGCTTTTGCTATGTATAGTAGTATAGTTTTATTTTACCAGAGCCCTCTCTTTTCTATATTATAGTTGAAGTCCTCTCGACCAGTTGTGGACAACGTTTTACCCTTCTTTCACGAACCATTTCACTTGTGTTTCCCTTAAAACTTAAAACTATGTGCGTACATTTCTATATTGTTGCTATATCCATACTCACATCTCGGAATATAACCCACCCCTCCTTTTTTTGGGTCCTAACTATAGTTCACCCCACAACCCAACACCGCCCTATACCCCATCCCACCCATTCTTCCATCCAACAACCCATTTGATGTGCGTGCATGAATTTCACAGTTCAGCACTTTTGAAAATTAAACAAAAACACAATGCTGAGCATTCATAGAGCTTAAGAGAGAGGGGAAAGGGAAAAAACACAACACACAACACAACACAAAAAAAACACCCTATTTTCCATACCAAACATTGTTGTACTAAGTATATACAACAGAATACCATTGCTGCCACAGTGCCTATACCAGTGCCACCCATTCCATCAGTCTCATTGTTTTATTCATTCGATGGACGACAAATACTTTGACTAGGATGCCAACAAGGACGAGGCATTTTGTCATTTCAAAAAACATTTCAGCGAACCGACGACGACGACGAGCGGGCCAAATCATTTGAATTCGACAATCGTCGTCGTTGCTTCCACTTTATTGCCCCAGCTACTTTTGGAAAACACACACAAACATACAGAAACAGAAGCATAGGGCTAGTAAAAAGCATTTAGTTTAATTCACTCAACACCAGAGTGGTACAGTCAACATACAACACACACATAATAATATAACAGTGAAGGACGCACGCAACGCAACTCATTGGACAGTAAATGGAATATTTTGGTGGTTAGTGTGACCGATTGATCTAAAACAGAGCAAGGACTTTTATATGTGCAGGCAGGCAGGTAAAAAAGGCTCTTAACAATCGTGAACGAACTATTGGCAAGTAATGTGTTAGGAATCAGGAAGTACAAAGCACTAGCGATAAAAATAATTTCAATAGAAGCCAAGCTTAACCAAATATGGCTTATTTTTATTTGAGGAGTGTTGGTATTTTGTTTGTTGTTGGAAAGATTAAAAATAATTCAACATCTAGGTTATACATTTCGGCAGTGCAAAATCGTATCGCCTCCTCCAAGCGGGCGCCCGCTAAAAAGCCGGGAGGTGAATTATCGACGAAAGTTTTTTTTATTAGATCCAGAGCTGTGACTCCTAATCAACCTTTTCAGGAAGTAGGATCAAAAGAAGAGATATCGCTCTGAAGAATTAGTCCCAACAATCTCAGTCAAGCAGCGCAGGCCCCTCCCCCTCCAGAACATCTTACCGATGCCCACGCCAAGTTCAAAGCCGATGTGACAGCCATCTAAGAAATCCGATGGGAAGGAGCAGGTAATAAAAAGACAGTAGAATGTTATTTCTACCAAAGTAAATGTTTACTTGATCCAAAAAAGCGTTTATTCGGTTGTGGATTTGGTGTCAGAGGAAAAACAAGCAAAGATTGTCATGTCAGCGAATGACAGTCCGTCTTAAGCCTCGTCTGTGTGCGTGCCCGGACTCAGGTGTATCGAATTTGTAGCCGAGAGGAACTTGGTATTGCATAGTAGCACTAAATTTTCTGATCGGTATCTGATGGTGGTTTCTTGATAGTTAAATCTGCAACCAAATCGATCATGTTGCGACGGAAGGCAATCTCTATCATAATTTTTAACTTCCCATAGGAAGTTATTGTACTGGGTCCGATTTGTCAAATTGCAAATTTTGACATTTCTTGACGTTTCAAGGTCCCTAGAGTCGAAATAAAAGA
The DNA here is from genome assembly GCA_920104205.1 of Eupeodes latifasciatus. Lineage (NCBI taxonomy): Eukaryota > Metazoa > Arthropoda > Insecta > Diptera > Syrphidae > Eupeodes > Eupeodes latifasciatus. Next base: position 368,292,608 of record OV049924.1, on the reverse strand, counting down.
TTTTTAGAAAGGTGTCTGTGCGTACGTTCGCGACGTATTTTCGTCGTCCATAGCTCAAGAACCAGAAGAAATATCGACTTCAAATAAATTTTGTTATACAGATAATGAGGCAGAAAGATGTCGTAAGGGCTGTCAAGAAAATTGCGTGGGTGGTTTTTTTTACCATAGCAGTTTAAAAAAAGGTGAAAATTTTGGTTAACCCTAAATATCTCATGAACCAATGCAGCTAGAGACTTGAAATAAATTTTATATTATTAATTGTAACGTGATACAAAACAACTATATTTTTGGAAAAAAATCCAATTAACGTTTTTTTTTATAAATCAAAAAAACTGAAAAAAAAAATTTGTCGCCTCGAAAATTTTACGACCAAAAAATTATTTCATCTCCAAAACAGTTTTGTGCAACGAAGAATAATGTTTTTGACATCTGATAAAATTTTGGGAAAAATCTAATGGACAGTTTTTTTTATAAAAAAATAAAAACCTAAAAAAAACGATACTCAAAGTTGGTAAAAATTGAATTTCGACTCAAATATCTTTTCAAAAACTTGAGATTGAGACTTCAAACTTATTTTATCTTATAAGAAATATTGTTTTCAATATTCTGAAAAATGTTGAGAAAAATCGAATTCACAGTTTTTTTACAAAAAATTAAAAACCGAAAAAAAAATTTAACAAAAGTTGTTAAAAATTGATTTTCGACTCAAATATCTTTTCAAACATTTGAGATAATGGCTTCAAGTTAATTTTTACTTATAAGAAATATTGTTTTCAACATTCGATAAAATTTTGAAAAAAATCGAATTGACAGTTTTTTACAAGAAATAAAAACTTAAAAAAAAAAACAATACTTAAACTAGGTAAAAATTTACTTTCGACTCAAATAGCTTTTCAAAACTTACAAATATTGGCTTCAAATTTATTTTATTTCACAGACAATATTGTTTGCGATATTCAGTAATTTTTTTATAAAAATCCAACAGTCCGTTTTTTATAAAAAAATAAAATCTATAAAAAATAGTACGCAAATTCGGTAGAAATTGGTACATATAGACAAACTTTTAAGCAAGACAAATCGACAGACGGGATGGGAAGTTATCAGTGTGGGTCGCATCAAAGCCTCTTTTTATCATTTTAGTTTGACAGATGTACCTTCAATAATATGGCCGTCATCAAATAATATAGCTCGGAAACCGGAGGAGGACAATTTTCTTAGAACAAGTTATTTAGTCAAGTCATGGTACAGAAGGCTTTTAAATTTACAGATGGTTGAGCTTACATAAAGTGGAATTAGACCTTGTTTTAAACACACAAAATTATAAATTTACATATTATGCAGACGTTACATACATGAAGAGAAAAGGGAAATGAAATATTTTCTAGAAAAATCTTTTTATACACTAAATTTGTAAATATGTCTGCTTAGTATCTACTTGACAAAGAACTTCATTATGAGCTAGTTCAGTTTTCTAAAAATCCAGGTCTTAACAGACTTCCTGTTGTGGTATTGTAATATTGGTTCTAAGAACTCTCAGTGTCTTACCTTCATAAATAAAATATTTCTATTGAAATAATAATACAAAAAATATGTGTGCATTCCTGGAAAATATGTTTTGTTATGAAATATTATATTGAATATTTTTGAATGCCATCTGTAACTGTTAAAAGTTTCTATAAAGTTCTAAAACAAAAAAAGGGATTTGTTGAAATTATTTATTTTACAAGTTCTATAAAATCGTATTTACGTTTTGAAATAAAATAAATATATTTAAATAATATGTATAGAAATTGTATCACTCTTTTGCAAGGTAATAAGTTCATGATTATATAATATTGTCTGTCTTTGCCTTTATATCCTAAAACAAAAAGATTTGTATAGGATCTTGAAACTAATTTTTGTTACATAAGGAAATCTGGTATTATTCCTATTTTTTTCTCGTAAAATGAATTCTATAGAAAATCTAACTTGAGAGTTTAGTAAAATTTACAATGTTAGAATAAATAAAGCAATAATCCTCAAAATCAAATCGGTTTATTTTCATGTTAAACTAGAATTACTTTGATCTAAGTTTCAAAAAATTTGCGTTTCATCAGCATTGTTGTGCTTATGAACATACATTTTACATTTGAATTTCGTTAAAAAATGTTAACCCCTTTCTGAGATATCGAATTTTGAAAAATATTATTAAGGCAGTGTTAGAGCTTGTGTAGAACAAAAATTTATTAAAATGGGTTCATTAAGTAATTTTCATAAAGTAATATGTTGTTAACTTCCCATAGGAAGTTATTGTAATGGGTCCGATTTGTCAAATTAAAAATTTTGACATTTCTCTACGTTTCAAAGTCTCTAGAGTCAAAATAAAAGATTTTTAGAAAGATGTCTGTGCGTGCGTGTGTACGTCCGTTCGCGACGTTTTTTTCGTCGTCCATAGCTTAAGAACCAGAAGAGATATCGACTTCAAATAAATTTTGTTATACAGATAATGAGGCAGAAAGATGCAGTAAGGGCTCTCAAGAAAATTACGTTGGTGGTTTCTTACCATAGCAGTTTAAAAAACAGGTGATAATGTTGGTTAACCCTAAATATCTCATTAACCAATGACGCTAGAGACTTGAATTAAATTTTATGTTATATATTGTAACGTGATACAAAACAAGTATATTTTTGGGGAAAAAAATCCAATTAACGTTTTTTTTTATAAATAAAAAAAATGAAAAAAAAAATTTGTCACCTCGAAAATTTTACGACTAAAACATGATTTCATCTCCAAAACAATTTTGTGCAACGAAACGTCGAGAAATGTCAAAATTTTCAATTCGACAAATCGGACCCATTACAATAACTTCCTATGGGAAGTTAAAAATGAGAAAAAGGGTCGGAGACAAAACGGGGCAGACCACCATTTATATTATGGGATGAGCCATGAGATCACTAGTGGACCTTGGCTTTTGAACGTACAGTTCAGCCAACATTGACTCAGATGAGTTCCTGGTTGGTGCAAAACTGCGCATGCGAATATCTCAGGCGAACAACAATGACGAGGAGAAAATTCATTGTTGCATAAACAGGTGCAGAAGTTGTACAGAGTAGTTATAAAGAAAACTTAATGGATTCACCAGCTGCCCTGGTATCTACAAAGACAAGGAAGGAAAAACAATATTGGATACGCTGATGATGCTTAAAATTTAGAAAAACTATTTTAAGCATATGCTTAACGGCATTAAAGTCCAGGATTTCGCCAAAGAGAAGACTCAACAAATCCATCTGGTTGATTTATCAGAAGTTCCACCCACTTTACTTAAATGATATAGAGATAGCCTTCACCAGGTTGAGATCGAACAAAGCTGCTGGTAAAGATGGGTTAAAGGCTGAACGTTTCAAGTACGCCGGGTTTGATCTAGTAAGAGAAAAATCATGCCTGACGAGTAAAACTTAAGTACTGTTTGCCGTATCGATTCTGAGGCAAACAAAATAGGTATTTTTATAAAAAGAGAATAAGACGAAGTATTGCTGTTATCAAGCCGATAGTAATACACTGAAAAACGCTAAGGCTACAAAAGCGCAGCAAGTAGATATAAATTTGGTCAGGTGTAACAGAGGCACAGTGATATTGGCAAATTTAACCTATAATAAACAGCAAGCCAAATTATAGGGAAAGCGGAAAAAAACGATTCAGTGATATCCTCTATACAAAGGGCAAACACTAGAATAATGAATTCCACTAGTGACAAATCAAGTTAAAGACAATAAGGCTTTCTGACGTTTGACGTTATTTGAAGTATTCTTGTTAGGTGTATTTGATCTTTACTACACAGCAAACCTGAAGTTCTAAGTCACTTGTACCTTAAGGTAAATCATTAGTACAAAGTGAGATGTAGTTATACCAAGCGTTTCCAACGTCAACTTTCGAAGTTCAAATAATAGATTAGAAGAAGCAGGAGAGATGAAAGAGTGTGAACTCTATGAAAAACGCTGGTAATACGCGTCATAAATGCTAATTATATTAGTTGCATTACACCTGACGCACAAATCGTCTTCAAATTATATAAAAAATACTTCGATAAATTTAAAGAATAAGGAAGACGTTTTTAATTTTAATATGACATTTTTCAACATTTCTTTTCCAAATCTGGTCACCTCGTTTGCACTGTTTAAATTTTAAAGGTCTTTCATTTTGGTAATGTCTTTTAGCGGACAAAGCGGAAACTTTAAAATTGTTTTAAAAAGGAGCGAATAAGTCATTTTGAATGGAGTTAAGTTTATTCTCTATACATTCATATAATCCCCATTCATTTACCCACGGGAGTTAAGTTTGGTTTGGTTTGGTGTTCGGCTTGACTCAACACCGACAGTGACAGCGACATCGACGCCAAATGGTCAGGAGATGGCTTAAAATATATTTGTAGAAGAAGCAAATATTCAACCCCAAAAACCAACAAACTTTTCCGCCAACGTCATTAGAAATGAAGTCGTAAAAATTATTTTGTGACAAATCGTCATTGTACGTGCCTGACATGCTAAATTATTATCCTTCATGGTGGGTTCCTTTTTCTTATTCACTCTCTTCAGTCAGTCAGTTCAGTGGTTCGTTAGGTATTTTCTAAACAAAATATCCAACCACCAACGAAGGAACGAAAGAATGAACGAACGAACGCACGCAATGTGTAATACGAGTATCGTATCGCATCGCAACGTATCGTTCGTATACAGGAAGGAAGGACATCGGTGCGTTCCTTTTTCATTCCTATACATATTTTTTTGTTCTATTTTGTTTGTGGTTCGTTCCGTATAATGGAAGGAGGAAGGACGAAGGAAGAGTCCTTTTTTTCACTTCAGTTACTCGGTGCTAGTTAGAAAACTTATTGCGTTTGCCGATAAGAATAAGGGATGGCCAGGACAATAGCAGCGGTATAGCACTCATTGGGCCAAGCGGGCGTAAATGACAGAATTTGCATATACTGTGCGTTGCGTACCGTACGGCGGCGTACAGCTCTCAAGACTGATATACTATGTATACACTTACAGTAAACATGTGTCTACCGAGATAGATCTGGCAGGAAACACAAACTCGCATATCGCTGGCTGGGGCTGCCAACAAACATGACATGGCAGCGCAGTTATTGCGTGACAGTGTATGCTGAATTATGCAAAACGTGTTTCAAAACTTGTTGTACCATGAGTTATTGCTCGGCGTAAATGTTGGCAGAAGGCAAAGGGGCTTCCTGATGGACATTGACGCCATTCTAGCTGCTAGCAGATGGGCAAATATAGAAGGCAAGGACCAAGAGCTGGAGCAAGCGTTTGTTTTACTTGGAATAATATTACGGCAGCGGTGGAGAACGAGAACTATAGAATGAGAACGAGAAATGTATATATGGTATAGCGTATGGAGTGTGTATTTATGCTTGGGCTTTCTTCTTCCAAACGACTGCTTCCAATGAAACTCTATTCAACTCAACTCGGCTTGGCTACACCACATGAAGCAGGCCAAACGGAATTTTGCGTGAATGGTGACCATCAGAAAGCTTTTTGAGGTTGATATAGGTTACGTTTCAGGGAATTTAGTTGAATATATGTAGCGTAAGTAAGTTGGTTTTTGATTGAACGATACTCGTATGCAAAGAGAAAGGGGTCACATCCATATACATATACTCTGAAGTATAATATACCTTGCCTAAGCTGTAAGGTGCATATAATGTATAGGTACCACAGACCGCATACCCTCTTCGCGTTCAGCTTCAAGTAACAACATAGAATGTTATTTCTGAACTCGGCTTAACCTTGCATAAATTTTACATTGGAATCTAGAAAAAGTTCAAGATGGATCAACGATTGTACCTTCACATAACATGCGACCGAACGCTGACGACGACTATGACTACGAGGACGACGCGCAATCCATGCAATTCGGTCCTGTAGCAAGAGTATTGTTTCAGATCCCTCCTTTGGCCGACTTTTCAATCTATCCACAAGTCGCCTTTATTTCCCTTAGCTTTTCGTCCACAAGCATTATTTTCGTATTTGTATTCAAATTGATTAGGTTTAATGTGCTGCTGATATACTCAGTGAAGAGATTTTGAGGGATTTTTGGGGGATTTTTCAAATTTCTTGGCTCCATCTCCGTTGCTTTCGCTGCCACTATTGCCACTGCCACTGATGCCATTCCTAGACGAATGTATATATGTATATGGACGCGTATCACAGTGCCAGTTAAAGCCTTCTGATAGATTCTTGGATGCAATTCAATTTTGGTTGGTGCTTTCTTCCTTATTTTTTTTTTCTTTCTTGTATTCATTCTTTGTCGTCCTGAGCTAAGCATGAGCATTGAGCATGCCTTCAAGCTGTGTGAGGGATAGTGCATACCCTATACCCAACATAAGTAAAAGAACTTGAAAGAGTACTTTATAGAATGAATAACTTTATGGAGCCACATTCTGCAACGAGCACATTGAAGAATTTTTGGCAGCAGAGCTTAGCCTTAAATGGATGACACTATTCCATTGGGCAAAAGGAAGGAAGATAGAATTTGGAAATAAAAAAATAAAAATAAAAACTGTTAAAAAAAAAAACTGTAAACGTATGGTAGTAAAGTGAAACTGATGTTCTGTATTGGTTAACGGATGTAAATTCTGCTTTGAATTTTTTTTATTTTTCTGTAAGGGGTTGAATAGTTTATTGTATTTATTTTGGAAATAAAGTGTTTTCTGGTTAGAATTTATTAATATTCCTTAACTACTGAACCTACTTAATTACGAACTTCTTTTAGTTTTTGGAAAACAATTTTATTTTTATATGACGATATAACTGACCCTTAGATTAAAATAATAAACTTTATAAGAAAGGTATCATTCTTGCTGAGTAGCAGTAATTGTTGGGGCTGGAACTATAGTACAGTTAATAATTCGGCTATTAACAAGCTCGTTCAACAACATACCGATAAATTCTTGAGTAATACCTCAGAGTTGGAGTTCTACAGCAGTGTATTTTGATGATGAGAGTGATATTATATTGAATTAATAAGAAAATTTTTTAATTATACTTGGCTTCGATAAATTCCTTCACGTGATTAGCAAAATCACAGAGATGGCTCTGAAGAAAGTTAACAACTAGGCCACTAGTTGTGCAAATCAGAGCAAACCAAGAGCTACCAAAACTTAAACACCTGGCTTCATTCTAGCCAAATCAAACAACATCGACAAGCTAAAGAAGGTAGTAAGAATAGCTATTGTCTCTACTACAGAAACCTTTCAATCCTGCCCAATCAGGGAAGTATGCAAAATACTACAATTAAACTCAAACCAATAGCCAGGCGGCTATTATGACTATCAATTCAGTTACAACATAATCTATATTGTTTAAACAATGCCTTGATGAACTATCCAGACTACCTCAGTGTCACTTTCATTTGGGTTCCAGGTCATAGTGCCATTGGTAGTGAAAATGGAGGGACTGATGAGTTGGCCCTTCATAATGTTCCTCTTGAAGCTATGGAGGGCAAAATGTTCTCAATTTGTTTGTGTCAATCCAGCCTAAAGGACTATTTTATATCCAGGAAGATACGGCCTACCGTTATTAAAACCGTTCTATCAATCTATTATGCAGACAAAGCAGGGGCGAACGCAGGTAGGAGTTTTGGGGGTTAAACAACCCCCCCAAATATCAGAATATGTGCAGTTATTAAATATCAATTATTGTTCACGCTAAATCAGAACAATGTATGTATTTTTGTATCTTTTAGTAAAGAAAGAAAAATATTTTTCTTGTTTTCATTTATACTAACAATTAAAATGTTTAGTATTTTTTATTTTCCAACACTAAGGTAGAAGATGAAGGGTTTTTAACTTTTTGTATGAAACTAAATGTGTATTATTATTAACACAGAGATGCTCTCTTTCGCCATGTTTCTTATGGCTAAAAATGAAAAATTGAAAACAGAAAATGACCTTGTTGTACTCGTTTTTGAAATGATCTCACGGCCACTTATGCAATGGCGGATCCAGGGGGGGGGTCGTAGGGGTCATGACACCCCCTGGGAGATAATTTGTTTGATTTTTCGTAGGAATTCCCTTCAATTCAAAACTAATCGTATTGCGTTAATGGATATGACCCCCTTTATATTTTGAATTATTTTTTTTTTGTATATGAAAACAATATTTGTATTTTACTTCCTTAAAATTTGTTGCTAAAATACTACTTTTAACTGAGGAGTGGACCAAGAACATAATATGAATCGGAAATTCAGCATAATTCATCAACTTTTGACCAACTGACGGTGGGGGTCATATGAGCCATAAAGCTTATACAGTTAAGTTGTATAAGTAAAGATTTCATCTATAGACTTATTAGTGTAATTTAACGACATTCACCAAAAAGTGGTTTGCTGTCAAAAACAACTAAAATTTTTGTTTTCACTCAATTTAGAATTTGAATAAACTTTAGTCATGCTTTAAATTATTTTCATAAAAATTGTTTCTAAGAAAAAGAGCAAATATTCAAGTTCTTAAGAAGAAACCTTGAATAAGAGATCATCAATTTTATATTAAGTTGCCTTTAAATTCTATTATTAAATTTTTATTATTAAATTTTTTTGACACACATAAATAGTGAACATTGAAGTGATTTTTACTGGCGACATATACATAGGTACTATATAGCAAGTTTTTTTAGTAAACAATTTCAAACTAGAGCTTTTACCTTTTAATCAAATATGACATTACGACGGTTCCTTCGTCCTTTTTGTCTTTCCTGGCTCTTACAAACCAAACAATTGTGTTGATTGAAATTAAGGTTTTCAGCCGAATAGCGTAAGGCGTTTTTTTTTTCATTTTATTAATACAAAAAATAACAGCAGTCCCCATGCAAATTTGTTGGTTAAAACATGTGATTTTTCTTAAACTTTCTCTAAATTTTGTGTTCTTAATTTGGCTTCTTTCTACAAGAAAAACTTTATTTTGTTTTTAACTTTTCTCAAGAACTAATGGACCGATTTCAATAATCTTCTCTTTCTGTGCAAGCTCTTTTTGATGATCAAATGATCAAATTGATGATGATTTTTTATGATCAAAAAAATTTTTTTTTTTAATTTTTAATAAAATATTAATTTTGTTTACAAAACTCGATATCTCAGAAAGAGGTCAACATTTGTTGACGAAATTTAAATGTAAAATGTACATATATTTATAACCTCTTTATTTAGTGTAACCAAAAATATTTTTAAGACAAAATTTCGAATTTAAAATGATTTTCGAAAAAAATAAGTTATTCTAGATTTTTTTGACAAATAAAATGGCATTTAAATTTTTGAGAAAAACTTATTTTGCAGTACATTTTTAAATCTTAAAATATAGGAAATATTTTTAAACAGACTTTTTGGAATTAATAAGCAAGTTCTTGCGACCCAGTCGCCTATTTTCATTTTTTCCAAATTGGTTTTCTGTTTAATACAAAAGATCTTAAAAAATTAAATGAATCTACTTTTGAAGTGAATTTCCTTTGGATACTGTAGAACTAATATTTAAACACGAATTTCAATAATATAAATGTCCCAAAAACAGCAAAAGTGACACTTTTGTTAAACTAATGGCTAATTGAAAAAACATAATAAACGGGTCATATTCATCTATTGATATACAAGCTTTGAATCTCTTGAGATTTGAAGTGAAAAGAGATTCTGAAACGTGTAATTTGTGAGTGCCACAAACGTTTCTTCCCAACTTATTTGTTTACCTTAATTTGTTTTAATTTAATTTTTTAGAGAATTTATGTATTTAAATGCGCCTATTTCCTTAAATTCAAGAACCAAACATTTTGCTCTCTAAAATTTTTAAGTTTTGTTGACGCCTCTAAGATCAATAGTAAGCAGACTGATAGCGATAGTAATTATTATAGACTACCGAAAATTGAGTTCGAAAAAACTTCGTCAAAAAAAGCCCGACATTTCTTCAGATCAGATCCTCTCTCATTTTCTGGATTTTTGAATTTTTTAGCGTTCTTAGCATAAATAGAAATGGATACAAGAAAAGTATATTTTATTTTTGGAAAAAAGCTACGTTTCAAAACAATTTCTTACATTTCTGCGTGAAAATTTAGAAAACTTTTGGAATCTAGGAATGCTTTCATATGTAGGGAGTCACCCAAATTAAATAGTTAGACCATACCTTGCTGGACAACAGTGTTCTAAAATAATTTGATAACTAAAGTTGTCATTTTAGCAATTGAAATGTGTAAAGGTTAGGTTAATATAATCGTACAGATTATGTTATTTAAATTTTGTTAGCCTCCTTTACAAAACATTAAAGAACATTTTTAAGCGGTGAGTAAAAACTTATCTAAGTGTGTGACCCCCCCTGATGAAAATTCTGGATCCGCCCTTGCACTTATGACACATTTAAACAAAAACTAATGTATCAAAACACTGAAAAATTGTTCGGTTCATTTATGTTAGTTTTAACTGTAAATTAAAAAAAAAAAATCTTTTAACTTACTTAACTCTTTTCACTTCTTGAATTGTGATTGTGACACAAGAATATTTTAAAACAAAAACAGCAACCCTGTTGGTATTTGTCGCGTTTTTTTCCTATTTTTCAAGAACAAGAATCAAATTAATAACGAAAGTTACGTGATGTCTCCTAAGTTCAATATTTTTAAACATTTGAATGCGTTTCTGCATTTAAACATACCTTAATGTAAGACACATATTTTAAACCTGTCATATTTTAAACTTGAGTCTATTTGCACTGGAGTGTCAATTTGACATATAGGTTAGACACAGCTGCTTTAGAAACAGGTTTAAGGCATATTCTACTACAATTTTGAAAAATTTCACTTAAACCTATACAAAATGGCTTGTAGAGGGTAACAAAATAAATTGCGTTACCTGGAGACCCAAAATCTATGAAACCCTTTAAACTATTTTGTTTGCTGTTAGTTGGGAAATTTTATGAAATCGGGCTGGTGGTTTTAGACTTGGAAGCACGCAGATATTAGCAAACATTTCATTGAATTTAGATCTATAATATTTAGAAGATCAATCATAAACTTGACAGTTTTTTTTCTCGAATCGATAGGTACCTTTCATACAAATCGTCTTCATCTATTTCAAAGGGGTCCAATCGGGTTAAGTAGAGCTTTCGTTTTCTTTTAGTTGGTAGCATTCCTACATCCAGCAAAATATCAAAATATTGATATATTCTTAAGTCTTTTGACAATTTAATTTTTGTTTTTAAATTTTTAAATAAAATGTCTCGTAACTTAATTTGCTCAATCAGTTTGTTTATTTTTGACGTTTAATAGATTTAGGAACAGCTTAAACATAGATTTCGTCGTGTTTATTTTTAGACTCCAGATTATGGTTTTAAAATGGGTTTAAATTTTCTATGAATAACATAAACTTAAGTTTAATTTAGCAAAGGAAAAATCAGAACTTATCAAGGAACTATGAATATGACTCTTTGTCTTCGGTCTAAAGGTTCGGAACGCATTCAAAATCATTACTTCTAGTATTTTCATGGTGAGTTTGAGAAAAACGTGTTTGACAATTTCAAAATTCAATCTAGCAATCTACGGTAAATTTGAATATGCGAAAACAAACAAAAGAGAACTGTGAAAATAGGAAAATCTCACCTCATCTCTTTGTTTCTTTAACTCACATTTATTCATGTGTGAGTTCAGCCTAAGAATGATGGGATCGACAACGACAACTAGGAAATAAGGCATACAAACTTATCCATGTATAATGTATATACAAATTAAGTTTTAGCTTTGAAGTCAAAGTTAAACTGTTTTCTCAATCGTGAAAGCAAGTTATAATGTGTATATATGAATGTACGAGTATGTAATTTTTATCATACATGTTTCTTACTACCTACATATGTATATAAAAAAGAAAAAAAAAAACACTTAGCATTTAAAATAAAAAAATAAAATATAATATTAATTTGTTGAAACCCCCCCCCCGAAATTTTTTTCTGCGTTCGCCCCTGAGACTAAGGCATGATATATTCACCGTCCCTGCAATTTGTACTGGACACTGGGCATTCCTCACAATACTCATTGTCGTTGTTGCAGAGACCAACATAGAATGAAAACAGTGATTCACTTTTTCTTCTGACAAGTTCTAGAATATCAATTTTCGAAAGGTTCTTGATGAAGTTTCCGAAAAGACAATCAATGACCTGGGCCCCGCTTCACCAAACACTTTTCGCTTTGCAACCTTGCACTTTTTCTTCCCAAATTATATTTCATCAAACTCAAATTTATAAAGTGCAACGTCTTTTCTGAAAAGTGAAAAGTTTTGTTATTTTGCATTTGTCTTTTTGTTTGTATCAAACGATACAATTTGCAAATTCTATTTGAAATTTTAAAAAGCTTTTCGGTAACATACCAAGAAACACGCTTATTTACAAGTAAGAGTTTGTTTTTGAAAACCTGTAATAATAATAATAGTTGTTTGAGGTTTTTTAAACCATCGACGTCATAGCCATCAATGGAAAGTTTATAGCTAGAAAACGTTTTTTTTTTTTGAAAAACCGTTACCAAATAATTTATAAAAAATTAATCATTTTAAAGAATATTTTGAAAACGAAGAAGGTTATAATAGTGACTAAAGAGTAGTGAAACTAAGAATCAATTTCGATATCTGAAATGAGAGTTTTGACAAAAAGCATAACCGGATCTGAGTTGTTCAATATTAAATTAAACTATATTTCAGTAGCCAGAGGAATATGTTATAGGTTATCCATTTTTCAGTTTTAAAAGTATGGGGCTACAATTCGTCATCTGCCAAACTTAGTCGTTAAACCATTTTTTTTTCAGTTGAAAGTCTGACATTTACGAAAATGGATGGCTTAACTATATCACAACGCATACATGTATCCTCGTTTCGCTCGTACCACTGAACATACCGCTGCTGTAAGTGAAAGTGTAGCCGAAGACCCATATGTGTCGATTCCTCGTCGTTCTCAGGAATTAGGACTGTCTTACGGCTCATTATGGCGCTTTACAGCTGAAGCCAGCTGATCATTCACAACGTCGTAGATACGTCGACTACTGTTTGGAGAATATGTGGTTTCAGCAAGACGGTGACACATGCCACATGCCACACAACTCGAGCGAATATGGTTTTATTACGAGAGACATATCCTGGCCACGTAATTTCTCGTCTAGACGATATCAACTGACCACCAAGATCATGCGAATTGACACCGCTATTTTTTTTTTGTGGGGCTATTTCGCTATTTTTTGATTTGTTTGTTTGCTTTTTTGTGCTCATGACTCGCTTTCAAAAAACATTAATTATGTAGACAAATATTAGTTTAAGTAGATATCTTTATTTTAATGAAATATTTGATCCCAATCATTAAAAGCCTTTTCTACACGTCATGTAGATAGAATTATCTGTTAATTACTTAAGGTAAGTATTTCAGTTCGTTCTTGGTTTATGAAGAACAAACAATATTTGAACGTAAGGGATTTTAGATACCTTAAAACGTAAAGGAATGTCAGAACTTTTAATTTGACAGACATATCACAAAAACCTCTAATAGAAATTAATAAAGAAACTATAACCTAGATTAAAACATTTATTTCTTCTAAATAATGTTGCGCAAGAAAGTACTTCTTCACACCCTCAATGTCTAAATCTAGATATCTAAGCATACCTATACAAATTATACTTGTTGATAATGATACCTTTATATATGTATGATGCCTATGTATGCACCCAGGAATATAGGTAGGTATAAATAAAACCCCATAAGCTTTCGAGAAACCGTGTTAAGACCTAACTAAAACTGTATACCTTCTTCATACAGCAACTATCTGAGTAGACCATCTTCTACTTATAACTGCACGGATTTTTCCACTTACTTACCTTCTTAATGAAGTCAACACATTCTGAGGCGCTCACTCGGCCTTCTTCTCCCATCGCATTTCTGTTGCTGCCGTTGCACAACCTGAAGATGCACAAAAAAAAATGTAAAAATAAAATCCTCAAAAAAATTTAGAACCTATAAAATCATATCCTCTTTTAAGCTAAAAGCGAAAGATGTATGTATATAAGAGTATAGAGCAGTTGAAACGGCTCTATATAACCTACCCTAACACACGGCAAAATCCGTGAGGATTACTGTTGGCATACCCATCATAGTCATCCTCGTATATAGTCTTCATCATCATATACAAAATATAACAAACCTTTTTTTACCACACAATGTCATGATGCTCTACTCTCGCCAAGCGACGACGATGACGGTGACGGCAAAGTCGACTTCGGATCAAAAAAATATTATATGAAAATAAATAACAGAAAAAAAAGATTAAACAAAATATTAACAGCGAGACCCGGTGGCGGATGTGGAAGCGGATAAACCGGCGCAAGCTCTAAAAGCACGTTTCACTATAAGATCTTATAGATTTTAAAGAGGAAAAGCCATAAAAAATGAAGAAGTACGAACAAAATTTTCATTCTGAAGTCGCGTGGTCTTACTCAAATTAAATGTAACAGATGTACTCGTATTTAAAAAATATGTCAGTGAAATCAAATTCATTAATTCCGATGGGGTACCGCAAGTTTCAGTTCTTAGGATTATTCTATTTCTGTTTTTTTTTTTTTTTTAATTAAATACTTAGGATATCTTATGTTGCTTTATTGCTTCTGGTGAAAAAGACCTTTGGTGTCAAGAACAATTTTATGTAAAAATATGAAGCTTAAAAAGGGAAATATTTTGAAAAGAGTGAAAAATATGACTTTTTGTTGGACTGATAATTCAGATCCAGTTTGGTTTAAAACTTTTTTTTTCTTATATCCATGCCAAACCTTTACATATTTTTAGTATACGGAGATAACACCAAACTGAATGCAGTTTCCTAAGTCCTTCTTATCCCCATACATAAACATAACACTCATAGTCAGTTCACCATGCTAACCAACGAACGCGAAAAAGCCCATTAACCTTAAGAAGGCTGACATCGTTATTCATTCGTCTGCCTCAGGTTAGCAGATATATAGAAGATATGTATATCTAGAGGGTTTAGTGAGGCATCCGATACTAGCTCTATAAGTCATAATACTTGTAACTTACACAAAGTATAACCATCATCAGACGAATACTGCCTTTGGTATATCGTTTGGTATAGAGCATTGCTAAAATGTAAGCAATGCTGCAGGTGTTATACTATGTAACTGCCCTCAGCAAATCGAGTGTTTGTGACGCTTTATTTGATGATTTAGTTCTTCTAGTTTGTGGGTAAACCTGCGATACTGATGAACGTTTGGGGCTTCTAGTATTGAAAATCGTTTACCATTGGTATGTTAGGATAAGGATTCTGGCTTTCACCAGATTTTATCTGGGTGAATGTGAAAGTTCTAGAAATATAGTAACAACTTACATGTATGTATATTCATAGTAAGGTCTCAGGGCATTCAGTTATGAGTTTCATAGCAAACGTATCGAATATTTTTTTGTGGGAATAACAGTGGTTTTAAACTTCTTCGTTTAAAAGTTTGTTTTCTCATCAAAATTTATTAATTTTTCAAAGCTTTTAGTAAGCCACCAAAATATACACAACAAAATAAGATAAATTGTATACACAAAATTAATAACCTTAATCGCATATACCTATAGTAAATATGTGATTAACCAAGCATTTATAGTTGCGATATAGGACCTCATAATTATTTGATATCCCTCATATAAACCGTTAAGTTTGTCTAACTAAGGAAATATCATAGATGCCTAACTAATAGCGACTTATCATTAATTTGCACACACATTCATGTCTATATGCATTAAGGTTGTTTCCAAATTGCTGCACTTAATCGATAATTGAATTAAATCCACTAGATTCTGGCTCAAATCAATTATTTATACATACCTTCTTGCGTAATACCTATATAACCTTTATCTATATACCTTTAACTATGTACCACGAAATCTATTTGATGCGATATGGTTTACTAAGTGTCAAAGGATAAAGGTCAATTATAAACTTTGATTATTTTCATTGTAAATTATAATTTTGGTACTAGGAATTTGTATTGCATTTTCAAATCATTTGTATCAGTTTTAAATAATAATATAGCACAATTAAAATTATTAATTAAAAAATTCAATTTTTGTTCACTAATGCAGAACTTGTTTTCTTATTTAAACTACTTTTAGCATAAAAGTATCCATACTAAAATTATAAATGCGAAAGTAACTCTCTATGTCTGCCCGTTACTCAATCACGCCTAAACTACTGAACCAATTTGCATAAAATTTGGTATGGAGTTATTTTGATACCCGAGAAAGGACATAGGCTACTTTTTACTCCGGGAAAATGACGCATTCCCATGGGAAAATTCAGGTGGGCCGATCGCTTTTACGCCTAAACTACTAAACAGTAGTCGCATTACCGAGTACCACACGCGCTCGATTTCGGTTGAGAAAAAACTACTTATGTCGTGTTGAAGGAAGTCGGTAGCCTATAATTAAAATAAAAGTTTTTAAAATATTCTTGGAGTGATTTTCTATCGTTAATACTTTATGATGGGCCCTCGGACATACTAAGTTAAAGTTGGTGTGACTTTCCTACACACATTGTTGGGCATGGGTATCGTTTTCATGTCTTTGAAGATATTATTAGGCCAATATGTGGACCGACCTTCGCGTCGCATAGTTCGTTGGTGTGGAATCCTTTCGCATGCTTTGCTTAACCCTGTTAAATTTGCAAGAAGAGCAGGTCACTGGCTGATGGTCCAGGTTTCTACTAAACTCTTCCAGAATTTTGAGGCCGCAGTAAGAATTGTTAAGGGTGGTTAGCAAAAAGGGAGATGAAAATTGTTGTGGTAAAATTTACCGCAACAGTCGAAAACCAATTTTTACCAATTTTGCGTACTATTTTTGTAGACTTTAATTAGCTATAGGTATATGAAAAAAACTGACTGTTGGATTTTTATAAACAAAATGTCTGATGTCGAAAACAATATTTTCTGTGAAATAAAAATTGTTTGAAGCTAATATTTTTCAATTTTGAAAAGATATTTGAGTCGAAAATCAATTTTACCAACTTTCATTAATTTTGTTTAGGTTTTTTTTATTTTTATTTGTAAATTTTTCACAAAATTCTACTGAATTTTGACAACAATATTTTTTAAAAGACAAAATTAGTTTAAAGCCAATATCTCAATCTTTTGAAAAGATATTTAAGCCGAAAATAAATGTTTACCAACTTTTATAAATTTTTTTTAGGTTTTTGTTTTTTTTATAAAAAAAAACTGTTAATTCGATTTTTCTTCGTTGCACAAAATTATTTTGGAGATAAATTCATGTTTTGTTCGTAAAATATTCGAGGTGACAAATATTTTGTATTTCTTACAAATGACCAAAAGTATTTTTTCTGTAAATTTTATTCATGTTACAATTTGGTCCGTCGAATATGGACTCTGCAGAACTTCATTGACTTATCTTATACCTCATATGACTTTGAACAGCCACCTTCTTTTTCTTTGTTACTGCCAGCTGCTATTATTATTGATCCAAGATATTCGAAGGATTAATATATTTCAAATTTACGCTCCAATTGTATATGTATGTAAATATCTTTACTTAAATAAATTATTTGAATGAATTCGGTTGGATGCTTTTATACTCGTATGCAAGTGCGGGGAATATAAGATTTCTAGGGAACTACTACTACAAGTAGGTATGTACTTGTATCATAGAAATTCAATGTTTAAACAATGATGAATTCACTCCATAATAATAATTAGTAGATACAACTAAATTTATGGATCAAATAATAATTGTTGTTAAACATACTAAATACATATAATAACAATCATAATCTCCGCAGGACTTACCATAATAACAAATACATAGATTGAAACACTAGGAGAAAACAAAGTATCTTATGTGTTGTGTTACCTTGAAGTTATACATATATATACCACTAGCTTTTACCCGCGACTTCGTCCGCATTAGATAGTTTTTTTGGAAAGTAGTATGAAAAAACCTGAGCTGTACTTTTTTGAACGTATATTTGAATTGTGCCGAGATGGGATGAGGCCATACTAAGTGCGATTGTCATATGTTAGGTTAGGTTAATACATTTTAAGAAGAAGATAGGTTACTGCATGTAGGAAACCTCGGATTGCAATAATAAAGAAAACTAGAATAATAACACCTAATAATAATATTAAATTATAATCCATATTAATACTGCATAATTATATCTATAATAATAATATCAAGATATCAATTATAATAATACCTGTCATAATAAAACATAATTATAATACTAATACTTAATATAATACTAATACTTCATAATATACCATAAGTATAATATCTTAACCTATTAAAATTTAATAGCAAAACATAATAATAATACACTATAATACTATTACCTAATAATAATACTTATAAATAATAAATACAATACAATACCTATAATAATACCTAAACATAATATTAATACCTAATAATAAAACCTAAATAATAATAAATAATAATACTTATAATAATAACTTAACTAGCGATCCAGAGTGTTCCTACAAAGCAGAACACTCCAAAAAAATAATGATCTTAACTGTCCATCCACCCGATCACCCGATGTACACACAAAGTACATAAGTACATAGCAGATGATTACTTACATCGCTAATCTGCATAAAACAAAAATTAAATCTAACTGACCAACGTGTCATACGATGTGTGTATACACAAGTACGTAGGTACTTATATGCAGAGTGGTCGGTTACATAGCTAATCATACGATCATCGATCCCGCTGTTCGATGTGAGGTGATTAGCTATGTAATGATGCGGGAGATGGAAATGGACCGTTGCCGAAAATAAAAATGCAATACTTAATTAAATTGGGTTAGAAAGGGGAGGAGCCTATTGCACCAAGGCTAAATGGGATTTGGGAGCAGAAAAAGTAAGAGTTGGTGACGAGATTTAACCGTGTGCGGTACCTGAAAATTAAAAGTAAAAAAAAAGGGAAGTACAAAGAAAATAAAGAAAAAAAAAAGATAAAACTTCTATTAATTTAATAATTGCCAGTGAATAAGAAAAAATTAATGATAGACAATAAACGAACTAAAATTATTCGGGCGATAAAACCCTGATATAAAAATTAAAAAATAAAAACCTGTGAGTGAAAAAAGAAAAAAAAATTTAAAGAAAGTGACAAGTGATGAATTATCCTATCAAAAGGAAAAAGAAAAAAAAAGATTTAAAAAAGTGGAGAATATATGTAATTATTCTGGTGATCACTTACCAAAGAAAGATTGGAGAGAAACAAAAAAAAAAAGTGAAACACTAAAACAAAAAAAAAGTAAATTAATAAAATACAAAAAAAAAATAAAAAAAAAAAAAAGAAACAATAAAAATAGAAGTGAACCCCCTCCAGAGACACAACCCCTCAACCGCACCACCATAGCAAATAAACCCCAATAACCATAAATATATATATACAACCGCCGCCGTAGTTTTTTTATTATCGTCATCATTACCATCATCATTATCTTTATCATAATCATATCAGCATCATCAACATAACCATTATCATCATCATCACCAACATAATCATCGGCATCATCATCAATTATTATCATAATCACCGTCATCATCATTATCATCATCATCAACATAAATCAATATCATCATCACTATCTTTATCATCATTAGCAGCAGCCTCCTCAGCCTAAAGTGTTATAGTGTCCTTTGTGTGTATCCCTCCCTAATTCCTGTCGCGATCCCAAACTCATACAACATTACCCTATTTTTTTTTGTGTTCCGCCTATCCTAAATACCCAGTGTTGTGAAATAGTGTATTGTGCGTATGTGTTAAATTTGGAAAAAAATATTGTTTATTTAATTATTCTAAATTTCATTTTTTTTTTGGTATGATCTTAAAAATAATAATATAAATAATAGTAAAAAGGAAAAAAAAATAAAAAAAAAAAAAAAAAAAAAAAAAAAGGAAAAGTTAATTAAAATAAAATACAATATAAATCAATACCATATATTTTATCCTACAGCCAACGACAACCGCCGTGGTGCACTACTGCTGGGACGTCCAAATAATGGTTGGTAAGTCATTTCATTTAATTTGTGCATTTACACTTTGATTTTGTTTATTTTCATTTAATTAAAATTTCCTTAGAACTATAAATTAAATATCTTATATTTTATATACTTACCGTATAACAATATTACCTAAAAAAAAAAAAAAAAAAAAAAGAAAAAGAGGAAAGTTAAATATTTTAAAATTTCACTTCCCTTACAACTAAATTAATTATTAAATTTTGTTTGATTACTTACCGTTTAATAATCATACCTAAAAATAAAATAAAAAAGTTAAATATTTTAAATTAAATTTGTTTTTATGTTTAAACCTACCGTTATATTACCTGAAAAAAGAAAAGTCAAATATTTCAAAATTTTACTTACCATAAAGGAAGACTAAGCTAAATTCTTATTAAATTTTTTTTATATACTTACCGTTACCTACCTGAAAAAGAAAAGAAATAGTTTAAAATTTTACTTACCGTAATAATATAATACCTTAAAAGAACAGCTAAATATCTTATAATTTTAATCACCTTATAACTAAGACTAATTGAAATAAATAATTAAATTTGTTTTTATATACTCGCCGTTATAATCATATTATCTTTTTAAATTTCTTTAATAAAGTGAGTAATACCATATTTTATAACGTGGTTGAAAAAAAAAAAAATTAAAACGGGTGTTTCTTTCTCGATCCGATGGTTGAGGTTCGATTTTTATTTTGGGAAGTCACTTGAATTTTCTGATTTCAGCAAGATGACACTGTCGGCCTAATACAATCCCACAGAGTCGGAGGTGATGAAACAATAAGAGGGTAAGGTATACCTAGGTGGGTGCAAGTTTGAGAGTAGGGACTACTGCAGTGAAATGGAGGTGGCAGTAGTCAAGGTGGTATCTTCTAGATACATGGGTGGGTAAATCCTCCGAGGGTTAATACCATCGTCGACCCTCACCCCTCTATAGAGAACACTCCCCCTCATCTAGCTGGACATTTCGGGTCCCCATCCTTCTCTTCTTTTTTTTCGATTTTATTTGGTAGGCATGAAATCGTAACAACGTCCAGGTCAGCGGTAGCAAGAACCCCCCCTCCGGCGAGCTAGCTCGTGCTTTTCGCAAGCATGCCAAGCTGCCGTTGTCTGGACACCCTCACCTTCCTGCTGCCAGGATCAGCCTCTAGTGCCTGTGGCTAGGGGTTGTAATGGTGGTAAGGTAAAGGAAGGTGAGGTACAACAGCTAATTCGTTACAGGTGGCGCCCAACGTGGGGCCCGAATTTTTCCAGCACTTTTCGATCTTTTGAGGGGAAAGGCTGATCCGGTTTCACGTATGTTGCTGCGTCTGTTTTGAGGGTACTATCAATGTGTTTTGATTTTGTACTGGTATTACCTTGGCAGTATTTGTTTGATAAAATGTTTTTTCTTCTTTTCGTCTGGCTAGCTTAGGTGGAACGTCCGCTAGATAGGTGATACATCCTGGTTAGGCTGTTGCGATTCCAACCTAAGCAGACCCCTATATAAGTTTTCTTAGTACGATGATTATTAATCCAAAGTTTGGGAATTAAATAAGATCTTACTTTCGCTGTTTGTAATCATTGGATTAAAAGATTTTTTTTTACAAACCTCAACTGGAGCTTGTCTGTCTGCTCGGCTGGAGAAGCCAATTAGTCAATGCAAGCTCCACACTAACATGCCAGGTATCCAGTATCCAAAATGCAGCTAAGCGGATGCAGTCCATACTAGTGACCAGGATCAGTTTTAAGAGTTCTATAGAGGGATCTCTCAACTTGCACCTTTCTCTTACTTTGATATTCTTGAGTTCCTTTTTTTTTTGTCATCTTCACCTCAACCTTTTTTGATATTGATTTTTTCTTCTTTCTAGTTCTTATACTTTTTCTATCTCTTTCATCTATTTTTTTCTTTGGTTTCGGTTATTAAGTTTTTATTTTCGATTTCGGTATTAAAGTTTTTTTAGTTAGATTTCGGTTCGCGATTTTTTTTAATTTTTATTTTTGATTATTTCTGAAATTCCATTTTAAACTTTTTATTAATTTTGAATTTTTTTTTTTAAATTTCGTTTTTTTAAATTTAGTTTCGATTTTAATTTCTTTATTTTATAGATTTCATTTTCTTTCGACTTTTAATTCTTTTGGTTTCAGTTTTTGTCTTCATTTTTAATTCTCTTATTTTTTAAGTTCGTTGTAAATTTAGCTTTTATATTTTTTAATTTAGAATTTTTCCTAAAAATCCTGATAATTTCTTTTAAATTTGATTTTTAATTTGATTTAACATACATTTTTTAAATTTTTAATTCTCTTTTTAATTTTTTTTTCTCCTTTGAATCGTACCTTCTTATTTACTTTTCATCTCTTGTCTTTATCTTTTCCGCTTTTTTTTTATTCTTTCTTCCGTCTCTTCATTCTTCAGCCTACAGCTTTCTGTTGATTTCTATCTTTCTATTCATTCGGGTTTTCTTTATCTTTATTTATTTTGTTTGAGTCTAAAAATGCGTAAGCGAGTAACGCGGTCGAAAACCAAAGCTTCCGTGCGAAGCCTAAGTCATAGGTCGCAATTTTTGACCGATTCGTACGCAGACCTAGGTGTCACGCAACCCACTACCGAACCCCATCCTCGGCAGTCAATAGATGGAGCTGCTCATGCCGAAGGAGCTGCTTCCTTGCTGGCCCAGGCGGCGGATGGTTGGCGACGTGAACTGGGACCAACTCCGAAGCCTCGAGAATCCCTGGGGAGAAAAGAAGACGACCTGACAGGGTATATCCAGGACGTTGTTACTGCTGCAGTTGGAGCCAGTCGAGCGGAGGACTTCCGATTTTTCACTGCGGAGATGGAGCGCACCAGATCGGCTCTTCGTGAAGAAATGGCAAGTGTGATTCGGGAGACGCTTTCGGCCCAAACTCCGGTTGTTAAAAGTGCAAGCCAGCCCAACCCGGTTGAAGGGCCTCGCCATTACTCTTCGTCACGTGAGCCCCCCCGACCGCAGCCAAGTTCGTCCTCCCCTCCTCCACAAGCACGGCCTCCTCCACAACCGTATCCAGCTGCAGCAGACACCTCGAACATGGATGAATTTTTAAGAAGGTTACACGATCTTACCATGAGTGAGCCTAATGACCACCACCAGGCACCACTCCGTCCCACCAGCTATAGATATCATAACTTTCACAAGTGGGAGCTAAAATTCGATCCAAGGAAGATGACAGTAGATGAGTTTCTCTTCCGACTTGAAAGGCTGAAGTCCAGTAACAGAGTAACGTGGGACGAAGTTGTCCTCAATTTCCATCACTTCGTAACTGGACCAGCAGAGACCTGGTTTTGGGTTTACCTGAAAGGTAACCCAGAAGCTCCTTGGTTGGTGCTGAAGGAGGCACTCATTGAGCAGTTTCGGAGCCTGGAATCTGACTCCGAGCTATCAAGGAAACTTTACGACAGACATATGGGTCCTAACGAGTCTTTCGATGATTTTTATGCTGCTATTCAGAAACTGAACAGCATGCTAAGAATTCCTAAAACGGACATAGAGATCATCGAACTTCTGAAGACCAATGTTCGGCGTCAGATGGGATCCTCATCACCTACGATACGAGGACTCTGACTCATATGGTGTATGTCTGTCGGAAAGTGGAAAAGTACCTCCTTGACCGCGAAGCCGGAGCCCTGAAGCCAAGAACAGGAGCAATACCACCACCGCGCCGAAGTGCAGTCTCCGAGCTGCTCGTTGAGGAAGGGAAATTAGAAGAGTTTTTACCGGAACTAGAGGCCTTTAACCATAAACAGAAGAACAGAGACACCCACAACTACACCTGCTGGAATTGTAAGGGTAAGGGTCATTCCTTCTTCGAATGCCCTGACCCCCAAAGGTCTCTCTTTTGTTTCAAATGTGGGTGGGATAATACCACCTCTCCACAATGTCCTCGATGTTCGGGAAACGTGTCGCAGAGCAGTTTGAAGACCCGGGGGAATTGCTCTCTGGAGAAGAACCCGGAGTCTCAATAAAAACCTCTTTGGACTCACCTCCCTCAACCAGCAACCTTACACCTGTTCCTCCAACCACGCCTTCCCACCCCAAATTCTTATCCACACCAATCCCTCCAGTTCCTGCGCCCAGAATCCTACTCACTCCAATACCTCCGGTTCCTGCAGTCCGAATCCTATCCCGACCAATCAACAACACTCCTTCTGCGACGGAGAACAAACCACCTGTCGTTCCCAAGAGGCCGCTCAAAAGCCTACATGAAAGGCTTCAAAATTACATGGAAGTCCGGAGGAGGATTTTCGGAAACCAAAACACCGTTGTCTCGGAAAAGGTTGCTAAGCTAAGGAGGAAGTTTCGGGAAAAGAAGAAATCCTTTAAAGCCATTGAAGCCACCACGCTCTGCAGTTCAGACGACCCTCGTCCTTATGCTACGGTCCACATTTTTGGGAAACCCCTTTTAGGATTACTGGATAGTGGAGCCAGCATAAGCTGCTTAGGCGCAGATGGATTGGATTTTCTTCAAAAGCACGGCCAAGAATTCTCGAAACTTACCTCCAAAGTGAAGACCGCTGACGGAAAACAACAAGCTATTGTAGGCAAAATCAGCGTGGAGATCACTTACAAAGGGATGACGAAGAAAATTCCCCTCTATTTGGTTCCGTCTTTGCAGCAAAACTTGTACCTGGGAATCGATTTCTGGAAAGAGTTTCAGATTGCACCTCAATTGATCTCTGAAATCTCTGCAGTTCCTAGCCTGGATGTGGCTGAGCCCAATGCTCACGTGCTAACCGAACAGCAGTCAAAAAAGTTGCGAGATGCCATCAGCCTGTTTCCTTCCTCTGCTGTACAAGGCTTAGGAAAAACTTCGCTAGAGGTACATACCATCGACACAGGGGATGCTGAGCCCATTAAGCAACGTCATTACCCTATCTCTCCTGCTGTACAGAAACTGCTATATGAGGAATTGGATCGCATGCTTAAACTCGGTGTTATCGAGGAAAGTACCAGCGCATGGAGCTCGCCGGTGGTCCTAGTACGAAAACCCGGCAAAAATCGTTTGTGCTTGGACTACCGGAAAGTTAATGCCAAGACAAAGAAAGATGCGTATCCACTTTCTCATATAGAGGGTTTGCTATCGCGTCTGCCAGAGACACATTTTATTTCAAGTGTGGATTTGAAGGATGCTTTTTGGCAGATCCCTCTGGAGAAAGCATCTCGGGAAAAGACGGCGTTTACTGTGCCTGGTATGCCCCTGTTGCAGTTCACGGTAATGCCATTTGGTCTCTGTAATGCTCCACAACGCATGGTCAGATTAATGGACAAAGTGGTACCTCATGAGCTGCGAGAAAAAATCTTCCCATACTTGGATGATTTGCTGGTCGTGTCAAGCACGTTTGATGAACACATCGAACTGTTGAAGATTTTGGCTGGTCGTTTGAAGGATGCAGGACTTACAATAAACGTCCAGAAATCGAAATTCGGCTTCAAGGAATTGAAGTACTTGGGTTACATAGTTGGAGATGGTTGTTTAAAGACGGATCCGGATAATGTGACGGCCATTTCTGATTTTCCTACACCCACAACACCGAAACAAGTGAGACGTTTTTTGGGAATGGCAGGGTGGTATAGACGATTTGTTAAAGACTTCTCTTCACTAGCGTCACCGATAACAGATACGTTGAAGAAAGGGAAGAAATTTGTCT
This sequence comes from Eupeodes latifasciatus, assembly GCA_920104205.1. Classification (NCBI taxonomy): domain Eukaryota; kingdom Metazoa; phylum Arthropoda; class Insecta; order Diptera; family Syrphidae; genus Eupeodes; species Eupeodes latifasciatus. Next base: position 368,266,861 of record OV049924.1, on the reverse strand, counting down.
TCAACGAAGAAGCAGTGGAAGCTTTCAACCAACTCAAAACAGCCCTAACTTCCGCTCCGCTCCTGGTGAATCCAGATTTTTCAAAGGAGTTCATTATTCTTTGCGATGCTTCTAACACCGGTGTGGGTTGTGTGCTTAGCCAGCTGGACGAAAGTGGCAATGAACGTCCTATCTACTACCACTCTCAGAAGCTCAACTCGGCCCAGCGCAATTACAGTGTGACTGAGCGTGAATGCCTAGCTGCTGTCATGGGAGTGCAGAAGTTTCGTGCATACGTAGAGGGCCATCCGTTTAAAATTGTGACCGATCATGCGAGTTTGAAGTGGTTGATGAATCAGAGGGATCTCTGCGGTCGTTTGGCGAGATGGAGCTTAAAGCTACAGGGATATGACTTCACCATAGAGCACCGAAAAGGAACTCAGAACGTGGTACCCGATGCGCTTTCGCGAGTACATGGGGTCGACGCTTTGATTTCCGAGGTCTCAATGTTGAAAGATCCCTGCGATGTGTTGCATATTGATCTTGAGGATCCAAGTTTTAAATCTTTGGAATACCTCAAGCTCATAGACAGCATCGAAGAACAAAAAGACAAGCTACCTGATCTTCAAGTGTCGGAAAGTTTCGTCTACAAGAAGGTCAAACATTGCACAGGGAATCCGGTAGAGGATGACCTCGTTTGGAAGCTTTGGGTTCCTCAGGCGCTGACCGAACGTTTAATCGCTCTGGCACATCAACCGCCAAAAGCCTCGCATGGCGGTATCGCAAAAACGCTATTCCGTCTGCAGCACCAATTCTTCTGGCCTAACATGGCAGCCCAGGTCAAATCGTTCATTGGTAGATGCGACATCTGCAAAACCACGAAAGCCTCTAACGCCATCTTGAGGCCTCCAATGGGCAAGGCATTTTTGGCCGAAAGACCCTTTCAGATGTTGTACATCGATTTTCTGGGTCCATACCCCCGCTCAAAGGAAGGCAATACCCATATTGTAATTGCGTTGGACCAGTTGACCAAGTTTGTGGTAGTAAAAGCTCTGCGTAAGGCCACTACGGACACCGCTTTGAAGTTCCTACAAGAACAGGTGTTCTGCGTCTTTGGAATACCGAAAACACTTCTCTCCGACAACGGCAAACAATTCACAAGCCGTGAGTTTGAAAGGTGTATGTCATTGTTGGGTATAAACCACGTTAAAACTGCTGTATACTCACCTCAAGCGAACGCCAGTGAGAGGGTGAACAGATCCATCCTTGCCGCAATTAGGTCCTACATTGACCCGGACCAAAGGAACTGGGACAGCAACTTACAATTTATAGCCAGCGCTCTCCGAACAACCACTCATTCAGCGATAAGTATGTCTCCGTACGAAGCATTGTTTGGACAGCGCTGCATAGAGCATGGCTCGGATTATAAGTTGCTCCGAAAGTTGAACGGATTGAACAACTCGAATGTAGAAGTGGTCTCGAAAGCGGCACAGATGAATATCATGCACGCTTATATAAAGAATGCTTTGGCTACAGCTCATACGCAGTACGAATACGCCTACAATTTGCGAAGTAAAGACATCAAATTTGCCGTCGGAGAGGAAGTGTTTCGCAGGAATTACGCTTTAAGCGACGCTTCAAAGAGGTTTTGCGCAAAACTGGGTCCGAAATTCGTCAAAATGAAAATCGCAAGGATAGTTGGGAACAATCTGTACGAGTTGGAGGACCTAAATGGGAAAAAGGTTGGCATCTTCCACTGCAAAGACCTCAAGAAATGAACACCTTTATACGCCCGGCAACAGTCTGTGCATGAGACTGAAGGAGAAGGCAAGGTTTCTTTTCTTCTTCTTTCAATGCGATAGATCTGTGGAAAGAAGAAGCTTTGTAGGAAACCTCGGATTGCAATAATAAAGAAAACTAGAATAATAACACCTAATAATAATATTAAATTATAATCCATATTAATACTGCATAATTATATCTATAATAATAATATCAAGATATCAATTATAATAATACCTGTCATAATAAAACATAATTATAATACTAATACTTAATATAATACTAATACTTCATAATATACCATAAGTATAATATCTTAACCTATTAAAATTTAATAGCAAAACATAATAATAATACACTATAATACTATTACCTAATAATAATACTTATAAATAATAAATACAATACAATACCTATAATAATACCTAAACATAATATTAATACCTAATAATAAAACCTAAATAATAATAAATAATAATACTTATAATAATAACTTAACTAGCGATCCAGAGTGTTCCTACAAAGCAGAACACTCCAAAAAAATAATGATCTTAACTGTCCATCCACCCGATCACCCGATGTACACACAAAGTACATAAGTACATAGCAGATGATTACTTACATCGCTAATCTGCATAAAACAAAAATTAAATCTAACTGACCAACGTGTCATACGATGTGTGTATACACAAGTACGTAGGTACTTATATGCAGAGTGGTCGGTTACATAGCTAATCATACGATCATCGATCCCGCTGTTCGATGTGAGGTGATTAGCTATGTAATGATGCGGGAGATGGAAATGGACCGTTGCCGAAAATAAAAATGCAATACTTAATTAAATTGGGTTAGAAAGGGGAGGAGCCTATTGCACCAAGGCTAAATGGGATTTGGGAGCAGAAAAAGTAAGAGTTGGTGACGAGATTTAACCGTGTGCGGTACCTGAAAATTAAAAGTAAAAAAAAAGGGAAGTACAAAGAAAATAAAGAAAAAAAAAAGATAAAACTTCTATTAATTTAATAATTGCCAGTGAATAAGAAAAAATTAATGATAGACAATAAACGAACTAAAATTATTCGGGCGATAAAACCCTGATATAAAAATTAAAAAAGAAAAACCTGTGAGTGAAAAAAGAAAAAAAAATTTAAAGAAAGTGACAAGTGATGAATTATCCTATCAAAAGGAAAAAGAAAAAAAAAGATTTAAAAAAGTGGAGAATATATGTAATTATTCTGGTGATCACTTACCAAAGAAAGATTGGAGAGAAACAAAAAAAAAGTGAAACACTAAAACAAAAAAAAAGTAAATTAATAAAATACAAAAAAAAAATAAAAAAAAAAAAAGAAACAATAAAAATAGAAGTGAACCCCCTCCAGAGACACAACCCCTCAACCGCACCACCATAGCAAATAAACCCCAATAACCATAAATATATATATACAACCGCCGCCGTAGTTTTTTTATTATCGTCATCATTACCATCATCATTATCTTTATCATAATCATATCAGCATCATCAACATAACCATTATCATCATCATCACCAACATAATCATCGGCATCATCATCAATTATTATCATAATCACCGTCATCATCATTATCATCATCATCAACATAAATCAATATCATCATCACTATCTTTATCATCATTAGCAGCAGCCTCCTCAGCCTAAAGTGTTATAGTGTCCTTTGTGTGTATCCCTCCCTAATTCCTGTCGCGATCCCAAACTCATACAACATTACCCTATTTTTTTTTGTGTTCCGCCTATCCTAAATACCCAGTGTTGTGAAATAGTGTATTGTGCGTATGTGTTAAATTTGGAAAAAAATATTGTTTATTTAATTATTCTAAATTTCATTTTTTTTTTGGTATGATCTTAAAAATAATAATATAAATAATAGTAAAAAGGAAAAAAAAATAAAAATAAAAAAAAAAAAAAAAAAAAAAGGAAAAGTTAATTAAAATAAAATAAAATATAAATCAATACCATATATTTTATCCTACAGCCAACGACAACCGCCGTGGTGCACTACTGCTGGGACGTCCAAATAATGGTTGGTAAGTCATTTCATTTAATTTGTGCATTTACACTTTGATTTTGTTTATTTTCATTTAATTAAAATTTCCTTAGAACTATAAATTAAATATCTTATATTTTATATACTTACCGTATAACAATATTACCTAAAAAAAAAAAAAAAAAAAAAAGAAAAAGAGGAATGTTAAATATTTTAAAATTTCACTTCCCTTACAACTAAATTAATTATTAAATTTTGTTTGATTACTTACCGTTTAATAATCATACCTAAAAATAAAATAAAAAAGTTAAATATTTTAAATTAAATTTGTTTTTATGTTTAAACCTACCGTTATATTACCTGAAAAAAGAAAAGTCAAATATTTCAAAATTTTACTTACCATAAAGGAAGACTAAGCTAAATTCTTATTAAATTTTTTTTATATACTTACCGTTACCTACCTGAAAAAGAAAAGAAATAGTTTAAAATTTTACTTACCGTAATAATATAATACCTTAAAAGAACAGCTAAATATCTTATAATTTTAATCACCTTATAACTAAGACTAATTGAAATAAATAATTAAATTTGTTTTTATATACTCGCCGTTATAATCATATTATCTTTTTAAATTTCTTTAATAAAGTGAGTAATACCATATTTTATAACGTGGTTGAAAAAAAAAAAAAATTAAAACGGGTGTTTCTTTCTCGATCCGATGGTTGAGGTTCGATTTTTATTTTGGGAAGTCACTTGAATTTTCTGATTTCAGCAAGATGACACTGTCGGCCTAATACAATCCCACAGAGTCGGAGGTGATGAAACAATAAGAGGGTAAGGTATACCTAGGTGGGTGCAAGTTTGAGAGTAGGGACTACTGCAGTGAAATGGAGGTGGCAGTAGTCAAGGTGGTATCTTCTAGATACATGGGTGGGTAAATCCTCCGAGGGTTAATACCATCGTCGACCCTCACCCCTCTATAGAGAACACTCCCCCTCATCTAGCTGGACATTTCGGGTCCCCATCCTTCTCTTCTTTTTTTTCGATTTTATTTGGTAGGCATGAAATCGTAACAACGTCCAGGTCAGCGGTAGCAAGAACCCCCCCTCCGGCGAGCTAGCTCGTGCTTTTCGCAAGCATGCCAAGCTGCCGTTGTCTGGACACCCTCACCTTCCTGCTGCCAGGATCAGCCTCTAGTGCCTGTGGCTAGGGGTTGTAATGGTGGTAAGGTAAAGGAAGGTGAGGTACAACAGCTAATTCGTTACATGCAATACATTTTTATATACGACGTTTTTTGTTTTTCCTTCCTTGGCCAGAACGTAAATATTTTGTGGGTTATGGGAAAATCAGTTTTTTTTCCAAATTTATACCTACAACTTTCAGCGTTTGCCCCTGAACCTTATTTATTGTTATTGTGAATGCTGCTTTCAGAGGAAACTGCACTCTTTTAAACTGAAACGGCAAATCGGTTGGAATTATTGGAATGCGGGGAATTCAAATATTTGTTCCTTCCGCCGCCACTTGCCTCGTCTACCGCGTGCCACCCCCGCCCGCTCACTCGACCACGCCTCAGCCGAAACAGAATTATCAGAAGTCCAGTGAATTATTTGTTGTAGCTACATGGCTCTTGTTTGACGATGAAATTTTGAGCATAGAAATGTTTAGGTTTAAAATTATTATTTATGGAACTTGGTGAGAGCCACCAGTTTGCGTCTAACGTTGGAGGCTTGAAACACGTTCCGCGCGAAGCCCGCGTTAATATTCGTGTATGATAAGTTTAACATGTTCGACTGGTTCAGTAGTTTAGGCGTGATTGAGTAACAGACAGACAGACAGAGTTACTTTCGCATTTATAATTTTATTAAATAATTTATTTAAATAAAATTAAAATTAAAATTAAAATATTAAAAATACATATTAAAATATTAAATATTAATATTAAATATTAAAAGTATGGATTAGTATGGATAACCATGGAATTGAGGCTATTGAGAAAGCTCATAAATAATGAAACTAATTTAACATTGTCTTGAAGCTTCTTCTTTTACTGACAACTGAAGCTTAAAGTGTCTTCAGTCGCAGTTCCAATGAACATGAGTTCATTAAGATTTACCTACATCGACTTGAGTTTAAATAAACAAAATCTAATAAATATATTAATTTATAGATAAATGAATATAAAACAAACCGTAAAAAAAAGGCCAATCCTCATAAGGAAATGATTAAGTCACTGATTTACGGGATGTCATAAAAAAAGATTATAATTCTATGATAACTTGTCCCAAGTCAATGTTTTACGGGTATCTTTTATGAGTATATATACAGACACATCGCATCACAAAATCCAACCCAATTTCTACATACGAGTATAAGCTGTAAAAATGAAGGAGCAATCTTCTACAATAATGAGTAACATCCTTTGCCAACCGTTCTTAATCCTTCAGACCGTTCGTCGTGGTTGTTGTCATCGTGTCGGCATCGTCGGCATCATTGCATAGGTATACTGATGGAATCCTTTTTCGGTCATCAAAAGAGTGACATTAAACTTTGTCACGCCAGCAATAATTAAGGTTCCGCCAACACGCATCAGCCCAACAGCAGCAGCATCCTTTTTTTACATACATACTTTAAGTCTTTTCATTATGTACGTAACATATACTGTGGTACAAATATATGCAAAAGTTTGTATTTACAAATAGATAGACACGTGTAGGTATATAAGAACGTACTTTGATATGTGAAAATTATTTTAAAGCGGTCATCGGTCACATAATGCGTTCTAATTAATCAAGATGTAGGTACATAGGTAAATGTAAGGATATATTCCTAATGTGACCACGTCCTTAAAACGTTAATTCTATGCGTCCGGGGTCCTTATATCAGGAATTATATATGTAAGTCAACATGAGAGGATGTCGGATCGTATTTGTGTATACGCCGTCATGGCGTTACCATGGCTATAAATGCCTCGCCATTTAATCTAGGTGTATAGTCGTTTCTATACCATTTTGTATATGTTTGTCAATCTTCTATGAATGGGTTAGGTTTACGTATAAGTACATAAAGAATAAGAGCGTTTATTTAACCCTCGGAAAGGATATGTAGATAGGTATATTCCATAGGCGAGTGGAAGAAAATTATATAATTCTCAAGCTCTATAAGTTTTTATTGGGTGAGCTACCGCTATCAAGTCTTAAAGGCTGAAAATTAATGACTATTTCACGAGATCCGCAAGCCGATCAAAAACTCCGTAAGTGGTTTTAGGAGAGGTTAAACATGAACTCGCTTGCCCTCTGTGATGAAATCCTGGTGGTGAATAAAAAGTTTAATTAAAATAAGTTACTATACGTTACGTACCTATACCTTAAATATGAATAATCTAAGCACCCAATTTTGTGAATATGCTTGCTTGCTTTTTCACATGCAAATTTCTTCGTGATTTCATGTGATGGCCTAAGATACAAAAACCTTTGATTTAGATTTCTGAAGACATTTAAACGTAGAAGAATGTCAAAATGTACAATTCGACAAATCGAACTGATTACAATAATTTCCTATGGGGAAGGTAATAATACATAAAATAAGCATAAATATCTGAGAGTGAGATCTCATATGAAATTTAAATTGATGATATGACGCAGTCTCAGAGTATATTTTAAATGTTACACGCGTCAATATATAAATTATTGTACACCGTAAAAGAGCACGTGTTTCAGAAAATCGTTTATTTTTCTAGGCTGTTCAATTATTTAATTTATATATCATCACAGTCTCTGAACTTATCAGGCCACCTTTTTTGACAGTAATTATCTTCAACTGCAGACATTATAATTAATCCAATTAAAAGTAAGTATTCATAATGTGTTGTACATATGTATATTTTATTTATATTTAAGTATACCTTTGTATTTATTAATGTTAATGTTATTACCCTTCAAGTCTTTTATAAGTAAAATCATCATTTGTCATTAAATTGATTCAAATATAAAATTTAGGTTAAGCGCAAAACCAAAAGTTTCACATATTCTTGAGACTGACATGCTCTCCTCATATGCGTCACAATTACTATTACTAGTAAATAAATTTCTACACCTTTTAAATATAACTCAATGCCAATCAATTATTTTGTTTAATACATATTCCACCCTTAAGTCTCTAATAACTGTAGTTCATGCAATAAAATATACACATAGGTATTCTCATTCATATACTTTGTCGGTATTTCCATCAGAATTATGATAGGTTGGTATAGGTAAGGTAGGATATGAACACATGAATCCTTCCCGCGCTAAACCTTAAGGCGACAAGCTCTTTGACAAACAAAGCGTAATGGCACATGGCACACTCAAGTGCGAAGCGAATTGTTTGAAGAAAAGCAGTATAAGAGCAATGATAAAAATATGTACGTGATGGTTAAACCTATACCTTTGTATGCAAAACGTACTTATAGGTACCTACTACAACAATAACAACAATAACAAACTGTAACAAGGACGAATATTAATAATATCTATGATGTTGTTTGTATTTTTTATTAACCTTATAGCACTATAGACACATACTTGAATGAACGCAAAGATACTCGTACTTCAATGCTCCTTCTTTTCTCTTGGAGTTCACGCTATTGTAGGTAAGGATAATCTACTTGATGTGGAAACATTTTTAATACCCAGCTAATAATATTATTATTACCACAATCAAGGTAAAATAATGTTATAGAGCATCATAAATATTTCGAGCTATTTTAGCTAATGTAAAATGGAATGTATAATTTGTAGTTCACCTACAAATTAATAAGCTCTTTGTATTATATCAAATTTCAATTAGAATAATGGTCAGTTTTCAAATGCTTCAGAGCCTGTTCAGAATTTACTATCTTTACCTTCAGTTCCTTTCCTGGTTAAGTTAAATTTTTAGGTGATCTGGACGAGTTCTACACAGAAAATAAAAAGTTGTCATATTAACAATCGTCGCGTCGGTAGTCAACTTGAAATTTGGCCACATTGTCGCATTGACTACCAAAATAGTCAATATTACAACCTTATTTTAAAATATTGACTACCAGATAGTTATTGTTGATTGTCAATTTTGGGTAGTCAATATGACAACAAAAGTAGTCGACAGAACAACTGCAAAAGTCAATATGACACTTTGGTTGTCTGCAGTTGTCATATTGACTACCGCAGTTTTCATATCGACGAACGTAGTTGTCACATTGACTATCGCAGTTGTCGTATTGTATAAAACAGTTGTCATATTGACTACCGCAGTAGTCATATTGACTATCCAAGTTGTCATATTGGCTACCGCAGTTGTCATATTGACTACCGCAGTTGTCACATTGACTACCGTAATTGTCATATTGACTACCGCAGTTTTCACATTGGCTACTGCAGTTTTCATATAGACTACTAGCGGCCCGTCGGGCTTCACACGGGTAGACATAAATAGGTACAGATATTTAAGTTATAAGCATGAAAACATTTTTTTGTCCTATAATTAATACTCTTCGCAGCGTATGCGGTGAAAGACATTTTATGGCTAATTTTTTTACACCTTCGGTTGGTTTTAATAGGAATTTCTAAAGATTTCTAGAGTAATCTAGTACTAAATAAGTCCTATGTTACTCTGTGATAATGTAGCTTTCTAATGAAAAAAGAATTATTAAAGTCGGTCCAGTACTTATTGAGTTTATTCGTTCTTTATAATATTAGTGTAGACAAAGTTTTAAACAAAATTTCGGTTCCCAAAATTGACAACCGAAAACTGTCCTATTGACTATCGCAGTTATTGGCTGAAAATTGACTACCTAATAGTCAATTTGACTACCAAAATAGTCAATAGGATGACTTTTTTGGTTTTGTGTAGTAAACGACTTAAAGCCGAATGCCATGAAACTCGATTATCTTGCACTCCTCATGATCAGAGTTATTGTTTACATAAGATATTGAGATTTTCGACATTTGGATAAATACTGATAGATCGTATGGTGAAATTTTTAAATCAATTTCCCCATTCAACTGAAAATAACCATCTCGTTAGGGATGATTATGACAACTTAAATGAACAACCATTTTAATAAAAGAATTTTATCATTTGATGTGGTAACTCTGCAAAGCCAGACTGTATTAAAGGCAGAAGTATGAGTGCATTGTATTTATGGAAAATCAAAGGCAGAAGTCCAAAAACGCTTTTCATTTTTTGAAATGATCGTTCCAGCAAACATTTATAGTTCTTCATGTTAATTATTATAGACAAAAACTTTGAATCCATTGTGCCATAGTAGGTAATAGCTTCCCACACCATTACGCCTGTACGGCTTTGATGTCTTTTCAAAATAAGATCACACTTTCTTAGCATTCACTATGCTACAAGTAACTTGCTGTCTTGCAAAATTCATCCGATGCTCCTTGTGTACTTGCCTCAAAACAGTTTTACTTTTTAGTTTTCTTATCTGGACAGCGTAACTTTTTTTGTATTATCCTTTTATGTTCTGACTGATACTCAGTTTTTGGCCCTTATTTAGTCGCTAGTAGAGTGGAATTTGAGAAAAACCACAGAATTAACCGCTTTTCTCACGATGTTCTTTTAAATTTTTCCTATATTTTTGTGGATCAGCAACATGATTTCTTAAAACTTTTTTGCTTCTTTTAAGTCTTTTTGCTACTCCACGACCTGAGAGCCCTTAATCCTTCAAAGCATCCATTTTTGCTTTTTCTGTAGCTTTCAAAGTCTTTACAAGATTTTAAACAGTTGTTTTCAACACTCTTTTAGATACTCTATACAAAAGTTTTTAAAAGATCAAACCTGCAAACTCCTCCACGGAAATATTCGCAATGGCCTCATATAATATATACGTATTTTAGTAGTTCGCTTTTGATATTGGAAAATTTGAACACTCTTTTCTAATTTTCCTTTTAATTTTGTGAATTTGTAATGGCAAGATACGTTTCTATTCACAGGTAGTAAAATTTTCCGGGTACTATACTTTCACCAGCTATAACAATCGAAAATCGATTAAAAATAGTGTTGCCTCATCCCAGTGGTTGGCAGTGTATGTATGTTTCACAGGTTCCAACCGATCTTCAGACTAACCCTTAATTGTGGTGCTTAGTCTTTAATTCGGTTATATTCGTTCGCGGTCAATGATAGTGAAATTGTTTTAAAAATTTGAACTTTTGTAAGTAAATGTGAAGAATAGAAACGGTGTGTGCTGCTGAAGAAAAACTTAGAATATTGCACATGTAGCCCGTTGAGCTGACTTTTTCATGTCGATCTTTGCATTTAGACATTCCGAAAAGGACATAACGTCGTATTTTGGATAAAGACTAAGGTCTCTGATATATTCTTGAAACGTATCAAAATGATTCAGGTTTTGATTGAAAAATCATTTTCAGTGTGTTGATGTTTGCAAAACCTTAGTTGTCGCAACTCGTTACATCATCATCACAACACATCTTTGGTGGAATAATCGGGAAAAACAACCTTCACGACAACACTTCCGACAACATATTCAGGCTCATCGATTTTACTGCGGCCGAAACGTCATGGTAACCAGTAAGCATTTTCCAAACCTCAACATCCAGAAAGGAACTTAGAGTTTTCCAGATCAATCAAGCGTCAACCAGATTGACCATATTACATCGACGATAGACACGCTTCCAGCATGATGGATGTCCGAACTTTCTGATAAGCTAACATCGATTCGGACCACTAACTCATTGTGGCCAAGGTAGCACTTCAGGTTTCCAGACTCAAGGCAAAACAGGGAGATATTGGGAGAAGATACAACGTCGTACGGCAACAATCGCAAAATCTTTCTCCGACCGTGTTACAAGCAACCTCTCTCAAAGTTCTCTGCCGCCAACATGTAGCGAGAACCAATGGTAACATTACCAAGATGCAATCAGAGAAGCCGCCTCTGATGTGCTGGGTTTTAAGCTGCCACCAACAAGTTACCCCTGGTTTGATGAGGAATGTCGGCAGGCAAATGCAGCCAAACAACAGGCACGCAAAGTGACAGCTGCTCACGAGCTCTATGAACAGAAGAGGCGAGAGGAACACCGACTTCTCAGAAGGAAAAAGAGATAGCATTAGAAGCGTGCTGTCGAAGATTTTGAGAGGTTCAAAAGCAGGAATGAAGTTCGAAAGTTTTATGAACAGGTAAAACGAAATTTGCAAGTACATACCCCGAACCTCGAACCGAAGGTTGCAAAGACGAAAGTGAAAATATCATAATGGAACCACAGTCGATGCTGAGGATATGGAAGGAGCACTTCTGCAGACTGTATAACAGCGACGACGAACCGAATTCCGATCAAAGGCAGGATGATCCATTCAACATAGACGACGAAAGCCAACAATCCCTTCCTCCCGACTTAAACGAAGTAAAGATTGCCATATCTAAGCTGAAGTCTAACAAAGCCGCTGGAGCGGATGGCTTGAATGCTGAGCTCTTTAAAGCAGCTGGAGATAAGTTGGTTAGGAGCATGCACCAACTTATCTGTAAGATATGGTCGGAAGAAAGCATGCCCGATGAATGGAACCTCAGTATTGTTTGCCCGATCCTGAAAAAAGGAGACCCTATAAACTGCACCAACTATAGATGAATCAGTCTACTTGACATTGGCTACAAAATCTTCTCTGTCGTAATATGTGACCGTCTAAAGCCCATCGTCAACAACCTGATAGGTCCTTATCAGTGTGGTTTTAGACCAGGAAAGTCCACAGTCGATCAAATATTTACGTTTTCTGCAGATCCTGGAAAAAACCCAAGAACATCAAATCGACAACCACCATTTTTTCATCGATTTCAGGGCCGCATAATGATAGCATCTATAGTGACGAGCTGTATAGTTGTATATGTCTAGTTTTGGCATACCTGCCAAACTCGTCCGTTTGCGCAGGATGACCATTGAGAATTCACGTTGCTCCATAAAGGTTGGAAAAAACTTAACAGAACCTTTCGATGTCAAAAAAATCACTGTCATGCGATTTTTTTAAAATCGTAGTTGAATAGTACAGAGCTCCCACGTCAACACTAGAGGCACTATCTTTCAATTTTCTCTCCAATTACTAGCATATGTTGATGAGATTAAAATAATCTGAAGAACTTAGCGTGATATCAATGGGGCTTTTGTGAGTATTGAGGCAGAGGTGGCAAAAATGGGATTAACGGTTAATGAGGGCAAAACAAAGTACATTCTGTCATCAAGGAAGGACTTACAACACCGACGTCTCGTCGGTAGTTCAAGAATTCGTCTACCTAGGCTCCGCTATAAACGCAGAAAACAGCACCAGCGTTGAGATCAAACGAAGAATAACTCTTGCTAACCGCTGTTTCTTTGGGCTAAGAAAGCAATTGAGTAGCAAAGCCCTCTCAAGAGGGACCACAGTGTCGCTATATAAGAGCTATATATATCATCCCCGTCCTTCTATACGGGGCAGAAGCTTGGACTATGACAAAAGCGGATGAAAGCACCTTGGGTTGTTTCGAGAGAAAAGTTCTTCGTGTGATCTACGGTCCCGTATTCATAGAAGGGGAGTGGAGGAGAAGATGGAACGACGAGCTGTACAGGCTGTACGGCGGCGGCGTAGACTTAGCCAGAAGGGTTAAATTCTAACGACTAGGATGGCTGGGTCACGTAGAGCGCATGGAAACCATTTCTCCGGCGCAGTAGAGGAAGACCGTTGATCAGTTGGGGCGCACAAGTGGAAAGTGACCACACCCAATTTGGAGCGTGAAACTGGAGACATCTATAGATATGGTCCGAGCTAGATGGAGAAGTTTGTTGGTTGAGGCTTTCGTTCACACAGGACTGTAGCGCTACCTTAAGTAAGTACTAAAATCTGTCTGCCTATAAGTCTGCAGCATCACGTCACTAATCACTGATAAAACGGAATTGGCCTCGGCCATGAGCAGCAGGAAAAATGCTTATCTATATTCAAAGTATACTGCTCGAATTCCGATCCCTACAATGTTGATACCGAATGCTCCAGTAGCGAATTCAGCTCCTTCTTTTAAAAAACTACAAAAAAATTGGTTTCTAATTAAATTAAGTGTCTCGACAGAAAACACCTTAAACGCAACCTTTAGATTTCATACTTTTCGAAGATTTTTAAAAGACAACAATTTGGCTTATCAAAAAAAAATATCAGACAATTTTCAGAAGTTTTTAAAGGCACCAATATTAAGTGTGGGTCACATTTAAGGTTAAGGCTTTTTCTTTATTCACTAACTATTTCTAACCAATTTAATGTCCAACATACGATTAAACCAACAAATGAGTAAAATATGGCTGAAATCATATTATTTTTAAGTCATTAATATACATCGATCATAAAATGCGTATAGAAATACTTCTGGACTTTATGACCGAGTTTGTGTATGTTTTGGTAATAAAATTTTATGATTTCCTACACTTTAAGTAAACACATTTAACCGCACATTTTTGTTCGAGCTCTGCCTGCGGTGTCAGAGTTATATAGATATCAGCACTACTTGGGCAAAAGATTTGTTTTTAAGTATACGGCGCGCGGTCTCTTATCTTGTTTGTTCAATACCTACCTATCCTGGAAATGGCAAAGTTTACCAACGTTAGGTATAGTTATAGTTAGTTAGCCATCACTATCATTTTCACCATTGTAGCTGTTGTCCAAGTTCCACATCCACCTATTTGTTAGCTCTGTGGTGACGGGGGCAGCGCGGCAGCGGCGGTCGGCTGGGTCTTTTCCTGTGGCATTTCAAGTCGCTCACACTCAACTTCACTATAGACAGAGGCCTTTGTCTAATAAAGGTACCTACCTAAACCTATCTAACTTCTATCACAATCGAATAACAGATGACTATAGGATGACGGAGACCATGACGATACGATGACGATGACGGCAACGGCGGCGATAGCGATAGCGATAGCTACAGCGACGGACGCTTGTAGACTATAAGCCAGAAATAAGCACAAAAAAGGCACCACCAACACCAGCACCACCACTAACCAGACCACCCCGGAATAAAGGAGCAATGCAGAGTGTAACCATAAAAATCAAGGCACTTCATCGTGTGATGAGTTCCGGCCAAACGAAAGATGAACAACACAAGATAACAGCACTGTAATTAAAAGGAGCAAAAACACAGGGGATGTAGAAGTAGATGGAGACAGAGACACACCAAATGTGCTGGTTAGAAAAAGAGATAAAATAAAAAAATACAAAAATCCCAACACTATGCACCAGACAAAACCTAGAAATGCAGAACTAGAAAAGTTTAGAGTATTAAATGAGCCAGCCATGCCATGGCATATATCACAGATCTAGCTAGAGCCGGAGCAGCACAGCACAGCACAGCGCATCGTACACCAGCTCAGCTACACAGCAGAGAAGGAAGAGCAAAGTGATAGTTTGATGTGATGGCAAAAGCAAGGCAAGGTACATGGATCCTGGTCTAGGACGAGTATACGAGTATACAAGTATAGTCCTTTATATCTGAATCCTTGTGCGAAGCGAGTGTTTTGGAAACGCGGTAGCATGTGGAATGTAATTTGCACCTATTCTTGTTCTGCAGATGTCTGCCCTCAATATCCGTTTTCCGACGAGTGGAATACTCACGGACTGATGGGTATCACGATGGCAGCCACTTGCTATCGCCACCGAATTTCTGTTTTTCTATTTTCATTTGTTTCATTATTCCTTTTTTATTTTGTACTTTCATTGTTTTTACAAGCAGGATTTTAGTTTTTGTGTGCCGCTGTGCCGCTGCCGCATAAAGCTTGAGGAGGGAGGGGGCTGGTAGGATAAAAGAGAAGAACTAACAAAGCTTAACATCCAACACCTAATGTTGGTTTCAGTATCTTTGTTTTTTGTTTGCTATTTTTTCGTATTGTTTTTTATAGGAGTTGTTTTTCTATTCTTCTTTTAATTTTTGATGAGATTGTGTACAATATAAGAGTGTTTATTTTTGTACATTTTATAGCAGAAACCATGAAATTTTGGAAGTGAGAAGAATAACACTTAGGTAACCGCGCAGTGTAATTAAATTCTTTTCATCTAACTGCTCCGATTTTAAACTCATATCAATTTCAATTCATCTTTTTATTTTGAGGAAATAAAAGTAAATTAAAATTAAATTCTTTTGGTTTCGCAAATTTTTTTTAATATGCATATGCTATGCATGTTATTCGAATTTTGAATGTCAAAAAAAATTAAATACAGAAAATAATGCACAAATCAAAATGGTCATATTTGCTATGTCTATAGGATGGGTCATCCGGTAGTTTCTTTCTAAATCATAGATCTTTTCAGCTCGAAATTATAACAGAAAGTTAGAATAAGAACGTTAGGAAATTTTGAAAGCCTACATATTTTCAACATGAGTGCTGTAGCCCAACAATGCGTTTTTGAAAAGAAGTTATGCAGCAGTTTGAATGGGGCAAAGATTTTATGTGAACAAATATTAGGTACATTTGTATCCCGGCGCGTGGCTGGTGACTACGTTAACAAACAACAGCGTATAGAAAGTTATTGTAATCGGTTCGATTTGTCGAATTGGATATGTTGACATATCTTTCTTCAAGGACCTTAAAATTCAAATCAAAGATTTTAAGAGAGATGCTTGTGTAGTGTGTATGTATTTTTTTTGTTTTTTTTTTTATAATAAGCACACACTCAAGGGGATATTACTTCTCCTATTATGCAGACACAGTGTGAGCAGAGCACTAGGAAGAGGAGAGAGGGTTTAAAAGATGATGTAGGAGGTGCACATTGGTTTTGAATTCTTAAGTATTGCAATGACTAGGAAAGAAAGAGTGTGGTAAGGCATTCCACATTCGCGTTGTACGGCTAAAGAACGAAGCTCAGTATTTGACTCGAGGGTATACTGATGAGCATTCCTAGAAGCGCGAGTATTACGGTTAAACTGTTTAAGGGGAGGAATGGAACTGGCTATTTCACTTGAGCATAAACCGTTATATAAATAACGGTAAAAAAGGTCAGACAAGAAACCTTACGACGATGTTCAAGCGAAGTAAATGAACTTATGATGATATTATCATCTATCAATTTAAATGCTCTACGTTCAATACTTTCCAAGAGGTTTAAGTAAGTTGCAGTAAGTAAGTTGCACCAGCCCAGAGATGGGAGTTATACTCAAGCTTTGGACGTATATAAGTCTTGTAGATAACAGCCAGATCAGAAGGGGAGAAATACTTCTTGCATCGCCTTAGGAAACCCAAACATCTTGCTGGATTTTTGGCGACATCCCGTATGTGATCGTTCCACAAAAGGTGGTTGGTGACACACATACCGAGAATATCGAGATGTTCAGTCTCATTGATGCAAGTGTCATGCGTGGATAATTGCAAAGGGGGTAAATCTCGCTCTAACGATACAAAACAGCATTGGGTTTTCGAAGCATTAAATTCCACGCGTTTTTTTTGATTCCAAACCCTATCAAATGCTTTTGAAATATCTAGTGCAATAATCTTACTTTCTCCAAAGTGATGTAAAGATTTGCTTCACTGTTCGGTGAGATGAAATATGAGATCACCAGTGGACCTATTGCTTCGAAAGCCGTACTGACGGTCATTAAGAAGCATTCGATCTTCAAGATATTTCTTTAGCTGATAATTAATCAGCGTTTCCATGACCTTGGAAAGAAGGGACGTAAGTGCAATCGTTCGGTAATTAGAGAATGATAAAGATTCGCCTTTTTTGGGGATGAGCTGGACAAATGCAGGTTTCCATCCTCTCGGAACAAGACCTGAGGAGTAGGACAGATGGAAAAGTTTACGCAATTGTTTTGCCAGCGTTAAAGAACACTTCTTCAGAACAATAGCGGGGATATCATCCGGACCAGCAGATCTATGTGTGTTTAGATCCCTAGGAACTCTTGCCACAATACGAGTGCGAAAAAATATTGGTTGCATAGAATCACTAACTCGCCCAAGTAGAGGCGGAGACATCAGTGGTAGCGTAGAATTGGCGGCGAACTGCCTAGCAAAAAGATTAGCTTTCTCTAAAGAGCTAACAAAAGGAGTGTCATTGACAACGAGCGTAGGAACCGAAGAAAAGGAAGAATTTTTACAAATGACCAACAATTTTGACTACCTTTGGGCCATTACAGTATTTTTTGACGTAATTTTTGGTCATGTAAAAATTCGGTCCGTCGAATATGGGCGATGCAGGTCTTCCTGGCTTGTTTGAACTTTTTCCGTCTTTCTTCAGAACGGTTGCCTTTATAACAACGGCAATTTACTTGTTTGGCCCTAATATCCTCTTTACAGCTCGCATCAAACCATACGTTTTCCTTAGGTCTGTTAACCCTGTTCGGGATAAAAGATCTCATTCCCAGGAGAATTAAACTTGTGATCATATCAGCGTTGGCGTCAACGTCACTATCGAGGAAGTATAGTGACCAGTTAAAGATACGGAAGTAATTATTGAGACCGTCCCAGTTGGGTTTCTCGTATTTCCAAACGGTTCTTTTAGAAGCTCTTTCTTTAACTGGACAGCTTTGACAAGAGAAATTTTCTGCAGTGTACTTATCAGGGTCAGAGGTAAGAAACAAGTCAAGAATGTTTTCTGCTCGACCTTCCACGTCCGATATTCGGGTGGGCTCGTTGACCAGCTGATTTAGGTTTTTCAACACAGCGAAGATCTCGGCACACACTCCATCGGTTGTTGTCTGGCCTGAATGTTGAAGCCATGAAGAATTGTGTACTTTGAAATCGCTCGTTGATACGTAATTTCGTGCGTCCGTATGTTCGGGAAGCATTTTCGTCATCCATACCTCAAGAATTATTAGAGATATCAAATTCAAATAAAATTTGTTATACCGCTAAGAACACAAAAAGATGCAAAAATGACTTTAAAAAATTATTAAGTGGGTGGGTTTTTACTAAAGCAATGTCACTTTTTGGTTAAACCAATAGTTAGTACAAATTAATTTTCGACCGACTCAAAAATGTTTTCAAAACTAGAAGATATTGCCCTGTAACTAATTTTATCCTACACAAAACTATTTTTTTTTAAATTCATTAAAAGTTTTAAAAAAATCTAACAGTCAATTTATATTATAAAAATAAGAAAAAAACTATGGAAAATTGGTAAAAACTGATTTTCACTTCCAATATTTTGAGAATAGATGAAGGTATTGTTTTCAAAATTATTTCATTCTATGCAAAATTTTGTTGTGAACTTGTGAAAAATTTCTTAGACAAATCCAATGCTTCTTAATAAAAATTAAAAACTTTCACAAAATGCTTCTAAGATTGATACAATTTGGTTTTCGACTAAAAATTTCGGGAACAAAAACAAATATTCAAATCAAACTTATTATATCATATGCAAAATATTGTAGCTTACTTTTAGTTAATGTTTTAAAAAAAATCAATTGACAACTTTTTTTTACAAAACACGAAATTCTATAAAATCAACAGAAAACTGATAAGAAATGTTGTATCCCACAGAAAATATTGTCTCGGATGGTTGATGCAGGATGACGTGTCATGCCACACTTACTTTTGCACACCAAACTTTCAAATCTTGTTATCAGACCTTTTGGCGATGTCTAATGAATACCTCGGAGCTGCGATTTAAACGTTTTGAACTTTTTGTGTATTAAACTGTGAACAATCTGAAGCAATTCAAGCACTTACGGCAAATAATATCCGTGAACTACAGCGTGAAATAAGTTATTAGAAAACTGGGGTATCAAAATATGCTTCTGCAAAGCCAGTCGAAGCAGCCATTCAAACGGGATAGTGTTTAAATAATGAATTATATGAATGATTGCTGTTATCATTTAAGCTTTATAAAAAGTTAATTTGTAGGAGAGCTTTCAAACTGTGCCTCAGAAAACGATCTCTTAAAATGGCAATCAGCCCATGAACGAAAATAGACAACGATTTAGGAGTATGCACCTGTCCTCTGGCAGGGTAGGGCAGATATTACCGCGATCCAGAAGACACCCTGGATAGGATAAGGAATGATAAAAAGAACAGATTGTGACATTTATTACAGCTGTCATCAAAGAACGCTCATTTTTTTATGCAAATTTTTCACTCGTGAGAAATTGGCTCAGATCGGAGGCCATCAATTTGAAGCGATTGACGATCGCCTGGCTGTGATCAACTTCAAAGCTACATTTCAAAACGTTAGCCTAATATGTGCAATACGCTACCGATAAAGCTGAGGAGTCCAACAAGGAGGAGTTTTACGGCCAGTGAATGAAGATCCAATCTCAGCACTTAGTATTTAAGAGGTTAAAAAAGCCATTCAAAAGTTAAAGGAACTAAGGAACTTTTTAAATATGGAGGTTATGTCCAGGTAGAGTGCATGCACCAGCTCGTCAACCATGGGATGGAAGAGAAAAGTATGCCCGATAGCTCAATATATCTTATTCAAAAACTACAAAGGCATATCGCAGCTTAATATTGCGTTCAAGATCCTATCCACTTGTAGTACCCGTAGCGTGATGGTTAGTGCGTTGGACTGTCATGCAAGGAGTCTTGGGTTCAATACCTGCCTGTGCCACCTAACTTTTTTCACGGGTACTGCCTCTTGCGAGGAATTGACAAATCCTCCAAGAGTAATTCTTGTCATGAAAAGTGCTTTCTCAAATTAGCCGTTCGGATTCGGCATATAAACTCTGACAACATTACTCGCACACAGGAATGGTTGAGAGTTGTAAGTCACTAGGCCCTGGTTCTTCATGGACTGTTGCGCCACCTAATTTATTTAATTTATCCTATCCACTTTACTGTATGAGCATCTTAAACCTTTCTGCAACATTATGTTCGGCACGTACCAGTGTGACTTCAGACCATCAACGATAGACCAAATATTCATATTTAGGCAAATCCTAGATATATTAACAAATTGCAAATCTGTCCACCGCCGCCTAGGACAATACGTCATCACGATAGCAGTAATTTCGAGATAGTCAAGAAATTCACCTACCTCGGAACAAATATCAACCAGTGACGACACCTAAGCGGTAATTCAAGGAAGAATAGCCTTAGGGAACCCCTGCTACTTCGGTTTGGCCAAAAACAAATGGGTTCAAGACTCCTTTCTGGAAAAACAAAGTGCCCGTTACACAAAACTCTATTTTTACCGATTCTACTCCACGGTGCCGATTGGTGGACCATAAGTAAAAAAGAGAATTGAAACGGGCACGTTGGAGAGAAAAATCCTTAAGCGGATATTTGGAGGAGAGGGCAAATTCAGGAAAAGATGCAATCGTCAGCTGTTTCAAGATCTTAATGTAGGACAAAGAGCCAAACACGCCGTATTCATTGGCACGGCCACATCGACCTCCAGCAAGAAAATCTTTGAATGCCAGCACCCAGTTTCTACGCGAAGAGGAAGACTGAATCCCAGCTACAAACATCAGGCGGTTACTTATATAAGAGCGCTTAGTCCCGCCAACTGAAGGGTGCTTGCAAGGGACCGCAAGCGATGGGAGAACGTAATACCTCAGACTAGGACCCTCAATGGATCGGGAGTAGGGTTGTAAGTTTTCGAGACTCGTTTTGATATATTCAGGCCATAACTTAATTTTTAGCCAACTTTACATCGAAACTTATCTTAAAGATAACCTTATCACTAAAACTGCATTAAGTAGGTCAATTAATAAAATTCCATCCATCAATAATCAATCAATAATAATAAACAAAAATCAATAATTCCATCCATCAATAAATAAAATGTGCATGTTAAAGTTAATTTAAGTTTTTCCAAAAAGTAAGCTTATTTAATTTTGACCTTGATAGCATTTTTAAAAGGAGAATATGTAATCAAGTAGAATTTAATCCAACAAAAATGCAAGCCTTATTATTATATTATTATATTAAGTTTGCATCGAGTTATCCCGACGCGCATCTTGAGATCTACTTTTCTTATTGATTTTTGAGTCAGTCTAAAAACCAATTTACCGTTCTACAATGTTTACTTTTTTTACACTTCCCACTTTGGATTTGGAGATCGGTGTTGAACGATAGAACGTATCTTTCAAGCTTTTAGCAGTAAGGGTAACTTGATTAAGAGTTTACCCATTGGTGGCATTTGGCCAAGGTGCCAAGCAGGTGTACCTACTTCGGATAAAATATCGGAGCCACTCGAAATTTTTGTTTTCTTTGCAGACCATCTTTTAGAATCCGTGGACTGATGTAAGGTTATCAAAGAGAGGTGGAGACCTACGATAGCCTCGTTAACTTTCTCTAGGTTTGTTAGCTCTATCAGTTGTCATTAGTCTTCCCCGATAATCTCCGTGTAAGCTTTCCTAAGTCGGCAATGGCAACTTGGTTAGTTCCTTGATCCTGTCGCTGGCGAGCTTGCGATTCCCGCTCTTTTAGAGGAGCTATTTGATGACCTCGGGGTTTTTTTTAATGGTTATAGCAGCCTCCCCATCGGTCCGGAATTTCTCAGGACTGGCTTCTCTCTTTCCGTTAAGTAATCAGGATACCTGCTAACAAAATGCCGAATAATCCTTTCAGCGTTGCTTTTTTGTCTGCGTCTTATAATCTTGTCCATCTGGGATAAGAAACCTCAAGCGTAGACCATTTGGTGAGTTGGATGATGGCTGTACCTGTTCGAGTGTTGCGTTATTACACTCCTTTTTTCCTCTTGTCCGTTACACTCACATGCTAGGTAGAACAATAGACCTCAAGCTTGGTCCGGTGGTCAAGTGTAAGGGCTTAAGGTCAGTTCATTCACTTTATCCGTTGGTACACCAGTCATTGATGGGTTATCACCCCTTCTCAGCCAGATACTGGCTCTGGAAGAAAGTGGCCTCATCAATGTTTTGCCAGAGTTCT
The DNA here is from genome assembly GCA_920104205.1 of Eupeodes latifasciatus. NCBI lineage: Eukaryota > Metazoa > Arthropoda > Insecta > Diptera > Syrphidae > Eupeodes > Eupeodes latifasciatus. The sequence goes on along the minus strand of OV049924.1, from coordinate 368,244,268 downwards.
CCTTGAGGACAGATTTTATTTCCGGATTGACATGAAACCGGTCCTCTCCGGAGAACTATCCATCAAGGGAGGGGCACGAGCGCCATGCAATCATAGCAGTTGAAGTTATATATCTTGCTCCGTCTGGAAGAGGTCGATAAGCCTGAGAGGTAATATATCTCACTTAAAACCCTCTCTTTCTTCCAATAAAAGGGTCACTAAAAACTCCGTGAATATAAACAATGTCATCAACCAGAAGAAGCTATAACATGATGGGATAAAATATGTCGAATACGGCACACCACTAGAATTGGCACACCGCACTATAGAATTGGTGTTCCATTAACCGAAGTTTTTGAAACGTGAGGCTGAACGCTTTCTTGCTTTTCAGTGATTGTATTATGTCTCTGATCATATTGTTGCTGGGTTCCAAAAACTTACAATTTATAAACTCTGACCTGGTCACGCACAATACACATCATAACGCTTGCATCGTAAATATTTGGAAGCTGAAGCAGTTGTTTAGAGATATGGAAAAAACGGTGCATAACGTCTCTTGTCTTCAGTTCATAAGAAATTCTAAATCTTCTTGGTTTGTGAATCATTTACAAAATTAGCAATCTCTTGGAAATTTCTGATTGGTAAATTGATAGTATTAATTTATTTTTAGCAGAAAAAGTGATAAACAATAAATTTCTCTATAAAATGTTCGATATATATTATATCTTTTGTCGAAACCAAGAAGAAAATTATCTAAATGGCTAACACCAAAACAAAAAAAAATATTGATAACTTATGTTCTAACAATAAATCTTAAATAAAATATTTAATGCAACTCCATATTGGCTTATTGGGTACCAACAGACTATAAGAACTTCTTTTCAACGTCCGCATTTCGCCATAGCCAAGGACTACTACCTCTATACCTACTTTATCATATTTTTCATGTTGCACAGTTGTTTGAACTAATGGCTTTTCACATTTATGGTGATAATTCAAAAGAACAAAATGGCTTCGAAGAATAAAAATCGCCAAATGCGAAAGGACAAATTAAAGCACTCTTTTTCTTTTTCATTTTGTTTTTCACATAAGACTTAAAAAGTTTTCCATCATATCCTTTATACTAGGTATAGAATAGGTACATGTATTGATGTATGTTTATGGTATAGAAATACCATACATATGTATGTAGGTATAAATATAAGCCGACCATTAAGTATTGGTTCTTTAACTCCCTTACCGTGTACGTACTGAAATAAAAGTGGGAATTCGGAAAAATTTCGAATGCATTCAATGTTTACGTAAGCGAAGAAGAAAAAAAACAGTAACAAGAAAAAAAGAAGAAAATGAAGACAAAAGAAAAAAAATTAGATCTGATAAAACAAAACCGGAAAAGAATCCTTTTGCATCACACCACGTACAAAAGGTTAGGTGGAGAAAATTTATTGGAAAATATAAAAGCAAGCTGGTTGCTCGAAGAGCTTATTGTGCAATTTTTTGACCACGATACCCGTCGACTAGAATTCGGGCGGGAACAGAGAAGATTGTATCCATAAAAATTTACCAAAAAAATTGAAACAGGAAAAAAAAAACAAAATGGAGAACACCACCAGTAAAGAGCTGCTGTATAATAATGTACAGAACAAAAGCAAGAAGAAGTCCAAAATTGACTTTACGGTCGTACAAAGTTACTCTTTAAGTTCAAGTGGCTAAAAGTACCAAAAAATTTGCTATAATGAAGCATGCATTTTAAACTTTTTGACGTTTTAAGTTACTAAGAATCTAAGTCTTTCGTTTTTAGAGAGGTTATGTCAGCTCCTAAGTTTAAAAATTTCGGATACTTGTTCTTCTTTAAATTAGTAGAACTAACAGAAATAGCGTTTTCAAATAAATTTGAATTTTTTCAAATAAAACAATATAGATACAGTAACGCCCAATTACGCAGGCTTCTTTCTTAAACATACAAAGTGAGAACAAAAATGTCCTTAAGTCGAGTACGGCATATTGAAAGAAAAAATCATTCGAGTCTTTTTATTAACTTCCCATAGAAAGTTATTGTAATGGGCCCGATTTGTCAAATTGAAAATTTTGACATTTCTTGACGTTTCAAGGTCCCTAGAGTCGAAATAAAAGATTTTTAGAAAGATGTCTGTGCGTGCGTGTGTACGTACGTTCGTACGTCCGTACGTCCGCGACGTTTTTTCGTCGTCCATAGCTCAAAAACCAGAAGAGATACCGACTTCAAATAAATTTTGTTATACAGATAATAAGGCAGAAAGATGTAGAAAGGGCTCCCAATAAAATTGCGTGGGTGGTTTTTTTACCGTAGCAGTTTAAAAAAAAAGGTGAACATTTTGGTTAACCCTAAATATCTCCTAAAACAATGACGCTAGAGACTTGAATTAAATTTTATATTATATATTGTAACGTGATACAAAACAATTATATTTTTGGAAAAAAATCAAATTAACGGTTTTTTTATTATTTAAAAAAACTAAAAAAAAAATGTGTCACCTCGAAAATTTTACAACTTAAATATGATTTCATCTCCAAAACAATTTTATGCAACGAAGAATTATGTTTTTGACATCTGATAAAAATTTTAGAAAAATCTAATTGAAAGTTTTTTTTATAAAAAATAAAAACTTAAAAAACATTACTCAAAGTTGGTAAAAATTTATTTTCGACTTAAATATCTTTTCGAATATTTAAGATTATGGCTTCCAACTTATTTTATCTTATAAGAAATATTATTTTCAACATTCGGTACAATTTTGAGAAAAATCGAATTGACACTTTTTTTTTACAAAAAATAAAAACCAAAAAAAAATATTAATAAAAGTTGGTACCTACAAATTTATTTTCGACTCAAATATCTTTTCAAAACTTTGAGATTTTGGTCTTAAACTAATTTTGTATTTTAAAACATATTATTGTCAACATTCAGTAAAATTTTGAGAAAAATCGAATTGACAGTTTTTTACCCAAAAATAAAAACCTAAAAAAACATTACTAAAAGTTGGTAAAAATTGACTTTCAACGGAAATATTGTTTCAAGACTTTAAAATATATGCTTTAAACGAATTTTAGCTTCTAAAAAATATAGTTGTCAACATTGAGTAAAATTTTGAGAGAAATCGAATTGACCGTTTTTTTAACAAAACAAAATAAAAAAAACTAAACAAAAATTAATAAAAGTTGGTAAAAATTGATTTTCGACTCAAATCTCTTTTAAAGACTTTAAGATATTGGCTTTAAACTAATTTTTTATTATAAGCAATATTGTTTTCAATATTCGGTAAAATTTTGAGAAAAATCGAATTGACAGTTTTCTTACAAAAAATAAAAACCTAAAAAAAAAAAAAATACTACAACTTAGTAAAAATTTACTTTCGACTTAAATATCATTTCAAAAATTAAAAATATAGGTTTCACACTTATTTTATCTCACAGAAAATATTCTTTTCGACGTTTAGTACATATTTTATAAAAATCCAACAGTCAGTTTTTTTATAAAAAATTAAAATCTACAAAAAATAGTACGCAAAATTAGTAAAAATTGATGTTCGGTTTTCGATATCTCGTGAATAATAGAAAATATTGACTTCAAATTAATTTAATTCATCCAATTTGTATTTGTTTATATAAGAAATAATTTTTCTTAAGAAATGCTACTAAAATTGGTAAGAATTGGTTTTCGACTAAAAATCTCGTTAACAAAAAAATAATTTCGAAATCAAACTATTTCATTATATATGCAAAATATTATTGATAGTTTTTAAATTTTTAAGAATAATTCAACTGATAACTTTTTTAACATGACTCTTTTTTGAAATGACATTAATCCGAGTTTTTAAGTTAGAAACAATTGCATTCATATTTTGGAGATCCTTAACATACCTAGTCAGAAATTCTTTTGTCATTTACTTTATAAAAAAAATAGTGAAGAAAAAGCTGAAGCAGAAATGAAAGCGTTTATCAAGTTTTTCGCTCTGACATGGAATCCTTGTTATATCTTCAGTACCTAAATAATTTTCCTTTTACCCGAATTAACAGGCGGTTTCCAGGAATTTATCCAGATTTCCTTATTTGACAACCCACGCAAACGATTTCAGGACAACGAACTTCAGATATGCACGTAGAATGTTAAGTCCCTTAATAGACCACATGCAGACGATGAATTAGGGGCAGCCCTAGACTGCTATTAAACAGATATCACCGTCATCCAAGTAATGCAATGGGATGGGCCGGGCAGAAAGAGGATTAAAAACTGCGATATTTGCTATATTGACAGCTACCGAGAAAACCAACAGCGCTTATTTGGATGTGGCTTTGTCATTGAAGCTAGACTTAAGCAACAAGGCTTGAGCTATAGGTGCACCAACGAGGTCAACTCATGACCATACGCATCAGCGCTGAATTCGGCAACGTTAGGCTAATATCCGCACACGCCCCCACATAAGTATGACAAACCGAACGATACAATTTTCAAGCTCTTGGACAAATCATATAAGCAGTGCCCTAGATGCGATAATAATGTTTGTCTTGGGAGGTTTTAATTCCAAGCTAGGAAAAGAAGATATATTTGGTGGAATAATTGGGAAAAAAAGCCTGTACGACAAAACTTCCGATAACGGATTCAGGCTCATCGGTTTTGCTGCGGGGCGAAATTTCATGGTAGCCAGTACGCGTTTTCCACACCTCAACATACACAAAGGAACTTAGGATCTCCAGACCTATCTACCGTGATTCGTGAACCAGAGTGACCACAAACCGATTGACGCTAGACACACTTCCTGCATCATGGATGTTCGAACTTTTCGAGGAGCTAACTTCGATTAAGATCACTATCTCGTTGTAGCCAAGGTAGCACTTCGGGTTTCCAGACCCAAGGCAAAACAGGGAGATGCTGGGAGAGGATACAACATCGAACGACTACAATCGCAAGAGATCGCCAAATCCTTCTCCAACTGCGTCACAAGTAACCTCTTCGGAAGTTCTTTGCAGCCAACACAATATACGTTGCTAAGATGCAATCGGAGAAGCCAATACTGACGTGGTGGGTTTTAAACAGCTACCAACTACCAAATTCTGGTTTGATAACAACAGTATAACAGCAGGCAAATGCGGCGGAAAAAGAGAGAGCATGAGAAGCGTGTAGTCGAAGATATTGATAGCTTCAAAAGCAGAAATGAAGGTCAAAAGTTCATAAGCAGGTGAAATGGAATTCACAAGAGCATGAACCTTGAATCGGATGCTTTAAAGACGAAAGTGAAGACAAACCCGCCTTCCCGACCGATGTAAAAATTGCTATATACAAGCCTAAAGTCTAACGAAGCCGCTGGAGCAGATGAGTTGAATGTCGAGCTTTTGGAACCAGCTGAAGATACTTTGGTTAGTAGCTTGCACCAACCTATCTGTAAAACATAGTCGGAAGTAAGCATGCCGCAATATGTGAAGCTCATCGTCAAGAACCTTATAGGTCCTTATCAGTGTACCTTAAGACTAGGAAAGTCCACAGTCGATAAATTATTCCCATTAGCACAAATCCTAGAAAAATCGAAAGAACATCAAATCGACACCCACCATTTTTTTATCGTTTTCAAGGCCGCATATGATAGCATTTACAGGGACGAACTTTCAAAGTTCTTTAAATAACAATTTAATCTACTACACAAAATATCAGATAGACGTTTTTAAGTGAAGTTAGCAGTGTTTTTTTTACAAATCCAATATAAGCCCCTTTTATAAACAATATTGCCCAAGCAAAAATTCATTGATACTTATTTATATTATGTACATATATATATATATGAACATTTCTATACAAGGATTTTGAGTCACATATACATACATACATATGTGTAGAGTATGTGTGTTTGTGCATGAAAGTCAGAGAATTTTTTTTACCACCAAAAACAAAATTATGTTGCCACTTCCTGCTGCAAATTTTCTCACTAAAACTTCATTGGAGAATATCTCTAAATCATTTTTCGATGCTTTTAAATCTATATGGATTTCTAAAGATGTTTTTTTTTTTATTCCTATATGGTTTTCTGCAAAAAAAAAAACAGGATTCTAATCCTTTTTTTATACCTTTACACACTGTCCACATACCACCCAAGATCCAAATTACTGAAAACAGTGGTAGGGTATAGGGTACGTAGAAGTTAGTGAAAACGAAGTCCACTGTGAGTATGAGAATACGGAAAGCAATCACATCATAATTTTTCCAAAGGATATTTCTACTAGCTAGCTCTACGCCGACATAAGATGGTTAAGAAATCAACAGTGACGGATTTAGGCTTGCTGCCGCCCTAGGCCCCGTTCGATGCGCCGCCCTTATTGTTAAATTTTATTTCATAAATTTGTATCCAATATTTTTTTTTTTCAAAATAACTCTATTTTATTGAAGTATAATTTATAAATATAATTAATTAACATGAAAGATTAATAAGTTTTAATCCTTAGATAGACAAATAATAAATATTTTTTTTATATTAATCAATTCAAAAATTTTCAAATTTGGATAAACATCTAGAAGACTCCGGGAATGCAATACATGGCATCTTCTATTTTTGCTAAGGAATTTTGAATTGATAATGGAAATTAATACATTCACTGTCTAACGTCTCTTCCAAATAGTCAGGATACTTATTGTATAATTTATTGGCAAGATTTTTCAACTCGTTTGTATCTATTTCACATTAATTGTCGAAAAAATTGAAGTGTTGGTAAAGTGTTTCAGATGCACTTTTACGCCCGGCTAATTGTAGAAATGTAGACTAAGAGTGTCTAAAATAGAGTAATAAACATTTGTGCGAACATTTTCTGGTCCAGAAAAAGGTGGTCTTTCATTTACCCGTGAGTCATCTAGCTGCATTTTTCTGGTGGCGACGAGTATCATAACGATAATAATCCTGAACTCCAGATAGTGCTTTACCTTTTTCTTCATATTCAGAAAATTTTCTGTCTCTCATGTCTATAGATCTGCACAACGGATGATAAATCAGCTTGAGATTCTTGAAGCTTCTTACTAGCAGCATTTAAACGACCTAAAATTATTTTTCTAAATATTGTAATTTTTGTTGCAATCTCGTAGCTTCAGATCGCGTAGTCGTTTTCTCATCTCTGCTTTCGGCAATAAATTTCAGTGCATCAATTATTGCAGACCACTCTTTTTCTAATGCGTAACATGCATCATGTCGAGCAGACCAACGAGTTTGAGAAAGACTGTTAATTCTTAAATTTGTACGCTGCACCAAGATTTCCCAACGATAAGCAGATATAGTAAAGAAATTGTATAGTTCTTGTAAAGTATTTCTAGAGATTTTAACAATACATCCTTAATATCTTTAGCTTTATGGCCGATATTTGGTAGAAATTCTAGAAACCTTTTAACAATTTCACCGTTACCACGTACATGCATATCGTATAATTATAGTAAGCTGATCGACATGTGCTAAATCAGACGTAGAATCTACAATTGTACCAAAATACTTAGCAGATTGCACTTCACTAGAAATTTGTTGTAGTACTTTATTTTGAATCAACAGTATAATTTCTTCATAGATTGTTTTAGATAAACACGATGTATTCCCACTACCAGGGTGTGCATACAATTTTAAATGTTCAGATAAAAATGGAACAAATTTAGCAAGGAGTCATACTGTTCCTAAAAAATTCCCATTATGAGGATCTCCTATTGGTTCTGAAATTCCTCGAAATGGCAGGCCTCTTATTGCTAGTGATTTAATAATTGCAATTGCTCGGTAAAAAATTTGTTTCCATTATATCTTCATCGAGTTGTTTTATTAGATTTTGATCAACACGCCCGTGAACTACTGCTCAAGCTTTAAAATGACTAACTTTAGTTTTGTGAAAGTCAGAGTTTTCATGTTCTTCGATGCGTGCTTTTGATTTTTTCCAGTCACGGAATCCTTCGTCAGTAAAAGCATTCATTTCACCACTTCTACCAAATAATAAGCATGGAATACAAAATACAGAGCCTTTAGTTTCTAAATAAATCTACCACTCACGGCGTTGAATCGCTCCATTTTTGCATACGTTGAAATAAACTTTTGAAACAATACCTTGTTTTATCACTATAAACATTTCTAGAATTTTTAAAGTCTGTATCATAAGTATTAATGGTACCCGTGGCATGATGGTTAGTGCGTTGGACTGTCATGCGAGAGGTCTTGGGTTCGATCCCTGCCTATGCCACCTAAAATTTTTTTTCACGGGTACTGCCTCTTGCGAGGAATTGACAAATTCTCCAAGAGTAATTCTTGTCATGAAAAGTGCTTTCTCAAAAATTTGCCGTTCGGATTCGGCTTGAAACTGTAGGTCCCTTCCATCCCTGACAACAATACTCGCACACAGGAATGGTTGAGAGTTGTAAGTCACTTGGCCCAAGTTCTCAAACGGACTGTTGCGCCACCCAATTTATTTTATTTTTATCATAAGTATTACTGATCCCTGCAGATACAAAAACAAAGAGATGAGGTGAGATTTTTCTATCTTACAGTTCTGTTTTGTTTGTTTTCGCAATTTCAAATTTAACGCAGATTTTCTAGATTGAATTTTTAAATTGGTAAACAGAAGTTATGATTTTGGATGCGTTCCGAAACTTTAGACCGAAGATATATTTGTGCCTTTCATTAAGGTATGTTTAAATGTAGAAACGCTTTCAAGTGTTAAGCATTTCATAAATTTTGCCGCCCTTCAAATTATGCCGCCCTAGGCCTGGAAATCAAGGGCGTATTTGACACGATAAATCTGCTTACATCATATTGTATACGTGTCGGTCTGGAAGAGAGCCACAGAGGTCCGTGGAAACCCATTTTTCCGAAGAACTTCATGGTTTTATTGCATAATTTTGTGGGGATTTAATTTTCTATTGCTTCTTAAATTTTTCAAAGAAACAAAATCCTAAAGCATGTAAAAGGTAAGAGAGACCGCTACGGGCCCGACACACTACTTCGGGCCCGATTTTTCTTGCATCCGGCGCGTTTATAGTAAAATCCTTTTATATAGGAAAGGAGACATATCTCCTTATGGTGTCCGACATTAAAACTTTTACCCCCACAAATCTTTCAGAGAGTCATTCCTTTTGGTCCTTATAGTCCTTCAGTGTCGTTGTTTTCCTTTCCTAGAACGTATTTTCTATACCATATGAAGGTATATTGAGTGTTATGTGAAGTCTAGAGGTCCTACATACAGTTTGAAAAACCAAATCCTTTTCTCCGTTTTTAATCGGATTTCTTAATTTCTTGAACAACGTTTTGTTATGTTGAAGGGAAAATAAGAGTGACTGACTGAATGCTCTTGTTGTTTTGGTAATAGTCAAAGCTAACTGGTGATAGCAGTTTGGGTTTACTTATATCCTGTGCTGTGCATGGTGCTAGTTAAAAGTCTAACTTAATTCTATTAGAAATTTCGTCTTCTTCAACCCCTTTCTCCCTTCTCTAACAGCTCTTTTTTTTTTTCTTTTGTGTTTCTGTTCAATATATTTTATTTTTTTTTGTTACCACCAGAAAACCCCCTACCTTCATATATGTGTTTAGGTATATAAAAATAAGAGGAAAACAATGATAAATATAGAATAGACAAAATTGACTTCAAGGATTTTATAGGGTTGACAGGGATTTGAAATTGATTTTCTTAGAAGATATGTTATGTTGTAAAGATTCATACCAGCATATGTATGTTTGCATAGGGGGTTTTGAAAATAAATGTGGGTATATTCTTATACCTAGATATTTATGTTTATTGTTTTATAAGATTGAATTTTGTATAAGCAAATACATATTATATCAGGTCTCATTCCACAGGCTGATATAACTTCTTTCTTTTCTTTTTTGCAACTTTTCAGGGCAACTCATAATCTTTACTTTAGTTCTTCTTAAAACAATCAGTTTTATAAGATACACATATAATAATAAAAAAAAATAGAAGTAATGTATAAGCAACACGATAGAGGTTTTAATATGGTTTAGAAAACATCATTTCCTTCAATTGGTAAGAAAGGGGGCAGTATAACAATATTGTGAATTTTTGTGGTATGGAAAAGTGCACTTTTGTCAAAATTCAAAAACAATTTTTTTAAAATGCAGGGATTGACATAATAATATTATGTAGGTAATAGGTTTTATATATTCCTAAATGTTGACTTGATTTTTAAAAAGAGGCTGGGATGCGACCCACACTGATAACTTCCCATCCCGTCTGTCGATTTGTCTTGCTTAAAAGTTTGTCTATATGTACCAATTTTACCAAATTTGAATATCAGAAACAATATTTTCTGTGAAATAAAATAAGTTTGAAGCCAATTTTTGTAATTTTTGAAAAGCTGTTTGAGTCGAAAGTAAATTTTTACCAAGTTTTCGTATTGTTTTTTTTAGGTTTTTATTTTTTGTAAAAAAACTGTCAATTCGATTTTTCTCAAAATTTTATCGAATGTTGAAATAAATATTTCTTATAAGTTAAAATTAGTCAGAAGCCGTTATCTCAAATTTTTGAAAAGATATTTGAGTCGAAAATCAATTTTTACCAATTTTTTTAAATTTTTTTTTCGGTTTTTAATTTTTTGTAAAAAACCTGTCAATTCGATTTATTTCAAAATTTTACTGAATGTTGACAACAATATTTTTGAAAGATAAAAGTAGTTTAAAGCCAATAACTCAAAGTCTTGAAAAGATATTTGAGTCGAAAATCAATTTTTACCAACTTTTATTAATTTTGTTTAGGTTTTTATTTTTTGTAAAAAAACTGTCAATTCGATTTTTCTCAAAATTTTATCAGATGTCAAAAACATTATTCTTCATTGCACAAAATTGTTTTGGAGATGAAATCATATTTTAGTCGTAAAATTTTCGAGGTGACAAATTTTTTTTTTTTCAGTTTTTTTTATTTATAAAAAAAACCGTTAATTGGATTTTTTTCCAAGAATATAATTGTTTTGTATGACGTTACAATATATAATATAAAATTTAATTCAAGTCTCTAGCGTCATTGGTTCATGAGATATTTAGGTTTAACCAAAATGTTCACCTTTTTTTTAAACTGCTATGGTAAAAAAACCACCCACGCAATTTTCTTGAGAGCCCTTTCTGCATCTTTCTGCCTTATTATCTGTATAACAAAATTTATTTGAAGTCCATATCTCTTCTGGTTCTTGAGCTATGGACGACGAAAAAAACGTCGCGAACGTACGGACGTACGGACGTACGGACGTACGTACACACGCACGCACAGACATCTTTCTAAAAATCTTTTATTTCGACTCTAGGGAACTTGACACGTCGAGAAATGTCAAAATTTTCAATTTGTCAAATCGGACCCATTACAATAACTTCCTATGGGAAGTTAATAACATTAAAGTAAATTACCTTGTATTGAATATATTTTAATGAACCTTATGGCGGATTCTTTAAAAATCAGATCTTGCCTTTCATACTGAATGGTAAAAATTAAAAAAAAAAAAAATGTATGCATGTGTTTTTTTATATGAAAAAAAACTACAAAATTGCTCTTTTACGAGTCATAAATTTTTAAAATTTGAAAAGTATTTTTGTTTTTGTAACATATTTATCCTCCAAAGAAGGCTACAATAACAAGTTTTTAAAATATGTTAGTAAAATATAAAAATTGTTTTGAAAAAAACAACGTAAGCGTAAAATACAATTTTTTTAAAAACTTCATTCTATAGATTCAAATGAAACTAAGTAAGGTACTAAAATGGTTTAAAATGTATCTAGAAGCTAAAGATTTGTGCTTTTCAAAATCATCATACAATGTATGGTTATAGAAGATGTTGTGTCTTACTTTAGTCTTAAAAATCTAATTTTTTGTTTCATCATTTTTAAAGGAGCATGTTTTAAGAACTTGGTATGACAAAAAACGTATCACTGTTATATGATTTTCCTATAAATTCTTAGATAGTTAAAGGTCATATTAAATAACAATTACCTTTCGGACCGTTCAATTCAAGTAGTATTGGACGGGTTCAAATCTGATATTCACAAAATAAACGCTGGTGTGCCCCAGGGCTCCGTTTTGTCTCCGACGCTCTTCCTTATTTTTATAAATGATCTTTTGTCTGAAGCTTCTAACCCACTAAATTGTTTCGCGGATGACAGTACCCTCAGCTTTTCATATTCGTTTTTAGATTCTCATCCTTGTCCTTCGGATGTGGAACTTCAACGGCAGCGTATAATAAGCTTATTAAATTCTGATCTCGACAGCATTGTACATTGGGGAATCAAAAACCGTGTCGTTAAAGCTTAACCCACCCCCGATGCCGCTATCCATGAGCGACACTTGCATCCAGGAAACTAATCAACTTTCAGTACTAGGTATGTGTATCACAGATTACCTCTTATGGAATGATCACATATTCGATATTGCCAAAAATGCTGCTAGGTGCTTAGGATTTCTCCGACGGTGCAAGAAATTTTTCACCCCTTCTGATCTGGCTGTAATTTACAAAGCCTTCATTCGTCCAAAACTTGAATATAACTCGCATATTTGGGCAGGTGCCCCTACAAAAAGTTTAAGTATTTTGGACAGGATCCAAAAAAGAGCTTTGAAAATGATAGGCGATAGAACTATAACCGAAACAATTACGTCACTTGAACACCGCCGCAATGTTTCATGCCTTTCGTTGTTCCGATATTTTTATAAACAGTGTTCTGTCGAATTAGCCAGTTGCATCCCCCCCCTCAAACAATTCAACCGTAATACTCGTACTTCTAGGAATGCACATCAGTTTAACCTTGAGCTCAATTTCGGACGTAATGTCAAGTATAGAGATTTTTTTTTTTAACCGCACATCGAGAATGTGGAATGCTTTACCCAGCTCTGTTTTTCCCTATCATTTTGATATTCAAAACTTTAAGACCAATGTGCATCGGTATCTCCTCTTTAATCCTTCCATATTTTCCTAAAACTCGCACTGTGTTTAAACTTTAAACCTGTTAAGGGTATTAAAAACCCCTTGTGTGCCCGTTCATTATAAAAAAAAAAATATTATTGAGAATGAACAAACTTACTTTAAAACTATAATTTTTTGTGCAATAAGCTAAATGGTAATATCTCACGAACCAATAACAAATACATTTTTTACTTGCTACATATGTATATATAGAAACTATGTATAAGTAGCAAGTATATGTATATGGCAAGTATTGCATTCGTACAAAAATTCAAACTCGAGTTTTTAATCAAACAATGGAAGTCGAAAAAAGTGGGTACCTAGATTTCGTTGGTCTGTTTGTCTTCGACAAAACAGTCCAAACCATTGGGTTGATTGTGTTCAAACTTGAAATGTTGCTATTTGCGTTAGGTGTTTTTTTTTATTTTGGTGGGACTATTAATACCCAGGAGCCCCTATTAAAATTTTTTGGTCAAAAATCTAAAATTCGAATTTTCTGAAAAACTAACTGATTTGTATTAAATATTGTCCAAACATTTCTTTCTTAACTTGACTCCTTTAATTTAAGAAATATGTTTGGTTTGCTTTCAAAGAGTACTCCCCATAAAACTGTTATTTTGTGTTTTAGTTTTCGCAAGAACTAATGAACTGATTTCAAAGTTTTTTTCACGGGTACTGCCTTGTGCGAGGAATTGACAAATCCTTCAAGAGTAATTCTTGTAATAAGAAGTGCTTTCTCAAATTTTGCGTTTAAATTCGGCTTAAAATCTATAGGCCCCTCCACCTAAATTATTTAAGGCCCAACTATAATAGACTTAACCGAGCTTAAGCCAGCTTAAGGGAACGAACCAATACGCAGCCTTATAATGTCACTAACCATAATACGTTCTGCTCAGTTTCTTTAAATTTCGGTAACTTTCGCGCAATTACGCAAGAACCATTTAAATGGCTCGAGCTTAAGTAAATGTCAAATTTGAAACGCATTTGCTTAAGTTACTTGAATCCATTATGGTTACTTTTTGTTTTGACGATAACTTCTGATAACTTTTCGTTCGGTTTTGACATTAGCTTACTTTCGGTTAAGTCTATTATAGTTGGGTCTTTACTTTAAAAATATGTTTGACCTAGACTTGAAAAGTTGTGCATGTACAAAATTTGTAAAAAAAACGGCTCTAACGGTTTTCGATAAAATTGTAATCAATCAAAGTTTTTTTTAATAATTTAGGATTTACATTTTTGGAGACAAACTGTATTTTATAGTCAAATTTCCAAATACAAGAGTATACTATTAATTATAAAGACAGTCTTTAGAAACAAGATGATCAAAATTGTCTATTTGGACTTTTTAAAACGAGGCTGGGTTGCGACCCACACTGATAGCTTTTCATCCGTTCCCATCTGTCGATTTTTCTAAATATTTAGCAAAAATTTAAATAACAATATTTTGTGTGAGCTAAAAAATTTTAAATTTAAATTCCTTTTTCTCAGTCGAAAACAAAAAACATTTTTTTATCAGCGCTTTTGTTTTTTTTTTTTGTAAATAAAGTTGTAAATTGATTTTTTTTTTGTTTCAATTAATTAAAACTTATTAATTTTGTTCGCATATATTAAAATAAGTTTGATTTCAGTCAGAAATCAGATTTTGTTCATGACATTTTTAGTCGAAAACTAAATTTTACCATTTTTATCAGCATATTTTAAATACCAATTGGATTTTTCTAAGAAAATTATCTAACGATAACAAAAAAATTTAGCATGATATGAAATAATTTTAAGCCAATACCTTCATCATTCTCGAAATATTATAATCCAACATAAGTTTATTACAATTTTGTGTAATATTGGAATTATCTTTTGAAGATTCTTATTTTTTATAAAAAAAAAACTGATTGTTGGATTTTTCTTAAAGTTTCAAATAATTTTAAAGATATTGTTTTGTATAAGATAACATAAATTTGAGGGCAATGTCTTTAATTTTTGAAAATATTTTCGAGTCGAAAATCTATTCTAACCATCTATTTGTAGTGTTTGAAAGAAAAAATTGTTGCTTCGATTTGGTCCCAAATTTGATCACATGTCAAAGAGGTTTTTCTTTGTTGCATACAATTATTCCGGAGATACACTGCCGATCATAAGGTTAGAAGCAGGCATTTTCGAGAAGTAAAATCGAAATTTCTGCCGTTACATGATGGATTAGAAAAAAACAACTATGGTAAATTAGGGACTATTTTGTTAACAACAAAATATAAAACTTGGGTAAAGAAGAGATTTAGCTTACGGAACTTTCGTGGCAAATTGTTAATTGAGTCAAAAATATGCGAAAATAAATCGGGTCATTAGATTAGAAGCAGTGAATAAATCGACGTTATTTTGTGAAGTGCATACTTCTCGAAAATGTCTGCTTCTAACCTTATGACCCGCAGTGTAACATCTTTTTTTTTTCGTAAATTATTATAAAGGGTGTCCCAAAATTAACGCAAGATTTGAATTAAATAGAAAACGCCGTTTTTAGTCTTTTGATAGTTATATTTTTATTGACTCGTAAAGTACATAGGATAGGGTTATGTATGGAATAACACATCGGACAAATGGCCTCCACGGCTTTGCATGCACATGCGCACTCTTTTGTTGAAATTTTCCATGACCATTCTGCATAAATGTGGCTGAATTTCGTTGATGCAGCGTTGAACCTCCTCCTTTAATGCACGGGTGGTTGTGGGCTTGTTGACATAGACTTGTGATTTCAAATAACCCCATAAAAAGAAGTCTAATGGTGTTAAATCACACGATCGGAGGCCAATTTTGATCACCGAAACGAGAGAGTACACGACCTGGAAATGTCTCATGCAGTAATTGAATTGTTTCACGGGCTGTAAGACATGTGGCACCGTCTTGTTGAAACCACATATTGGACACATCAATATCATCCAATTTTGGCAGAAAGAACTGTGTAATCATGTCGCGATATCGAGCACCAGTAACAGTCACTGCTTGACCAGCATCATTTTCAAAAAAATATGGCCCAATTATGCCTCCAGCCCAAAATCCACACCATACAGTCACGCGTTGTGGATGCATTTGTTTTTCGACAATCACATGTGGGTTCTCCGAACCCCAAATGCGGCAATTTTGGCGATTGACAAAGCCATCAAGATGAAAATGTGCTTCATCGCTTAGGATGATTTTGCTCGAAAAATCAGGGTCCATTTGTTCACTATTTTTGAAATATTCTTTAATAATGAAGACACGTTGTTCTCTCGTGTAACGCTCCATTTTTAATAACCCTATACTGTTAGCTGTCAAATTGCTTTTTTTTCAGGGTTTCCAACACTTCACTGCACAAATGGCGGCAAATTCAAATCTTACGTTAATTTTGGGACACCCTTTAGGTGACAAATATTTTTGTTCAAATTTTTTTTGATTTATAAAAAATCTTTGATTGATTTCTTTTTTAAAATGATACGAACGTCTTTTCTGCATCTTTCGATTTTATTATCAGTAAAAAAAAATGCATTTGAAATCGATATCTGTACTGGTTCTTGAAATACGCAGATGGAAATGGTATCCCGTAGACGAGAACACACACACACAGACATCTCTCTAAAAATATTTGATTAAGATTGTAGGGCCTTCGAAACGTCCCAAAATGTCAATATTTTCAATTAAAAAAAAAATCGGGCCGTTTACAATAACTTTCGATGGGTAGTTAAAAATAGTATAGTATGTTTTACATCCGTTGCGTTGTCTTGAAAACTGGTCACTATTTCTAGCGAAATTGGAATGTATATTTTTGAGCACTAAATACATAACTATGCGTACCAATTATGCTTTTAAGTAAAACTTCAAAACGTGAAATATATTAAATTAATTAAAAAAAAACACGATCCATCGATTTTCGAAAAAAAATGATTGATAATTGAATTGCATTGAAATTTTTTGCAAATAAACTTATTTTACAGATATATTTTTAAATCTTAAAATAAAAGTGAAACAGACACTTTGGGTATAGGATCAAGGTCGTATGAGCCAGTCATGTATTTTATTTTTCATTAATTCCGAATCGAAAATTAAGAGGATTTTATTCCCCTAAATTATTTGCGATAAAAAAAGTGACTATCACTAAAGATTGAATTTTACATAAACGCGAACTGCTGACTGGCAACTTATGTAGATTTAATTTTGTTTTTGAATTTCTATATCACTCTAGCACTTGATTTTTTTTCCAAAGAAAGTATTTTCATTCAAAAACATAATTTTATATTGTTTTTACCATTGTCCTCAAAATTTATCAATAACTAGGATTGAACTATATTTTCGTGTAAAATCATATCGCACATGTAGTTCAAAAATAACATAATTCAAAAATCTTAGTTTTTCAGAAAAGGCGAAAAACGATATTGTTAGACTAGATACGGTTTAACTACAAATTGAACTATGTTGACAAAAGCAAATAGAGTATAAATCACAATGGAAATAATATTTGTGTTAATCTTTCTTTGAAAACCTTGAAAACTTTGTTTTTAGAGTTATGACAGTTTTGACGATCATTTCTTTCCAACAGGAATGTATTATTTTGAGTTCTGCCACTTTTGTTGATTTTTTTTTGAGTTGTGACAGTTTTGATTTAGTATTTTTAAATCATATTGTCAAGAAAAATGCTGGATGATACCAGTTAATAAGTAGTTTTACCTTAACGAGTCGGGGGATAAGATTATAAGAAATCATCACATGAAAAAGGTCATTTTTATAATGGAACTTTGTTTTTAGTTAGGTAATAAATAATAATAATAATAATAAAAAGAATTAAAAAAGCTTTTTGAAATTCATAGCAGAATTAACATAAAAAGTCGCTAATCTAAATCTATACTAATATTATAATTGCGAAAGTAGCTCTTTTCTGTCTGTTACTCAATCACGCCTAAACTACTAAACCAATTCGCATGAAATTTGGTATGGAGATATTTTGATACCAAAGAAAGGCTACTTTTTACCCCGGGAAAATGACGCATTCCCATGGAAAAATTCAGGTGCCCCGAAAGCTTTTACGCCTAAACTACTGAACAGATTTAAATGAAATTTGGTAAGGAGATAATTTGAGACTCAAGAAAGACATGGGTTAATGGTACACGGCTACAGATTACTCTATTATAAAAGCTATAATCATCAGCATTTGCAATAACAATAAATAAAGCTCGGGGGCAAACGCTGAAAGTTGCAGGTGTACATTTAAAAAAAAACTGTTTTTCCCATGGACAATTATATGTAGCGTGCTCACGAGTATCAAACCCACATAATCTTTACGTTCTGGCCAATGAAGGAAAAACAAAAAACGTCGTATATAAAAATGTATTGCAGTAACCTATCTTCTTCTTAAAATGTATTAACCTTGCCTAACCTAACCTATGACAATCACACTTAGTATGGCCTCATCCTATCTCGGCACAATTCAAACATACGTACAAAAAAGTACAGCTCAGGTTTTTTCATACTACTATCCAAAAAAACTATCTAATGCGGACGAAGTCGCGGGTAAAAGCTATTAAATAAATAATTGTAATGCTGTGTGAAAATATTGCAATGTAATAACTATGAAATGTTTTAAATTTATGATTAATGTATTAAAAATGAAAAGGAAATAAAGTTGGAGATTCATACAACAATCATACAAGGTTTCTTAATCTAAAGCAAGTATGTTTTTATAAAATAAATCGAAATAAGATTTTGGAATTATATTTTCGTTTATAATGGGTGATTTTTTTGAGGTTAGGATTTTCATGCATTAGTATTTGACAGATCACGCCGGATTTCAGACATGGTGTCAAAGAGAAAGATGCTCAGTATGCTTTGAAATTTCATCATGAATAGACTTACTAACGAGCAACGCTTGCAAATCATTGAATTTTATTACCAAAATCAGTGTTCGGTTCGAAATGTGTTTATCGACAAATTTTGTTCAGCGATGAGGCTCATTTCTGGTTGAATGGCTACGTAAATAAGCAAAATTGCCGCATTTGGAGTGAAGAGCAACCAGAAGCCGTTCAAGAACTGCCCATGCATCCCGAAAAATGCACTGTTTGGTGTGGTTTGTACGCTGGTGGAATCATTGGACCGTATTTTTTCAAAGATGCTGTTGGACGCAACGTTACGGTGAATGGCGATCGCTATCGTTCAATACTAACAAACTTTTTGTTACCAAAAATAGAAGAACTCAACTTGGTTGACATGTGGTTTCAACAAGATGGCGCTACATGCCACACAGCTCGCGATTCTATGGCCATTTTGAGGGAAAACTTCGGAGAACAATTCATCTCAAGGAATGGACCGGTAAGTTGGCCACCAAGATCATGCGATTTGACGCCTTTAGACTATTTTTTGTGGGGCTACGTCAAGTCTAAAGTCTACACAAATAAGCCAGCAACTATTCCAGCTTTGGAAGACAACATTTCCGAAGAAATTCAGGCTATTCCGGCCGAAATGCTCGAAAAAGTTACCCAAAATTGGACTTTCCGAATGGACCACCTAAGACGCAGCCGCGGTCAACATTTAAATGAAATTATCTTCAAAAAGTAAATGTCATGGACCAATCTAACGCTTCAAACAAAGAATCGATGAGATTTTGCAAATTTTATGCGTTTTTTTTTTTTTTTAAAGTTCTCAAGCTCTTAAAAAATCACCCGATATTAGTCTTTGTATATCTTTTTTTTTGTTGTCAGCCAAAGGAATTTTTTTTGAGTACGCTTGGGTCAATCCGAGAAAAAATAGATTCTGAAGGTTGGCTTGTCTTACGTTGCGTACGTTAGCTCTTTTGTAAACCTCATCTTGATAAGAAGTTTTGTAAAAGAATGCATAAATGTGTTCTTTTTCCACACGTATAAACTTAATATCATGCTACTTGACTTGCATCCTATCAGTACCAACTGTAAGCTTACTTCCCCATTCTTCTTGCAGAGTTTTTAAATCATAGAAATCCTTGTAAGTAAGCTCGTGAACGTGATATGGTGGACCATTTTTTGTTTGCTGTTTGGATAAAAGTAACATACTGCTGAGGTAAATAGATTGGGATAGATCTGAGGTGTCTTTTGACCTGTTTTTCTATAACACTATTGACATTATCACCTTCATTTTGAGACTGGCCCCGAAAAAGGAATTTGTGAGTAATACTTCGAACGTTGAATTTATTTACCGCATATGCGTAGGCAGATAACAAATATTTGTTTTTCTGTTGGCCGCAAGATTTATCTGAGTAAAAAACATTGTCCAAATCTGCATTGTTGTATTTTTCCGACAACATTTTTAACTTCCCATAGGAAGTTATTGTAATGGGTCCGATTTGACAAATTGAAAATTTTGACATTTCTCGACGTTTCAAGGTCCCTAGAGTCGAAATAAAAGATTTTTAGAAAGATGTCTGTGCGTGCGTGTGTACGTACGTCCGTACGTCCGTACGTCCGTACGTCCGTACGTTCGCGACGTTTTTTTCGTCGTCCATAGCTCAAGAACCAGAAGAGATATGGACTTCAAATAAATTTTGTTATACAGATAATAAGGCAGAAAGATGCAGAAAGGGCTCTCAAGAAAATTGCGTGGGTGGTTTTTTTACCATAGCAGTTTAAAAAAAAGGTGAAAATTTTGGTTAACCCTAAATATCTCATGAACCAATGACGCTAGAGACTTGAATTAAATTTTGTATTATATATTGTAACGTGATACAAAACAATTATTTTTTTGGAAAAAAATTCAATTAACGGTTTTTTTTATAAATCAAAAAAACTGAAAAAAAAAATTTGTCACTTCGAAAATTTTACGACTAAAATATGATTTCATCTCCAAAACAATTTTGTGCAACGAAGAATAATGTTTTTGACATCTGATAAAATTTTGAGAAAAATCGAATTGACAGTTTTTTTACAAAAAATAAAAACCTAAAAAAAAAATAAAAAAAAGTTGGTAAAAATTGAGTTTTGACTCAAATATCTTTTCAAAACTTTGAGATATTGGCTTTAAGCTACTTTTATCTTTCAAAAAATATTGGTTTCAACATTCAGTAAAATTTTGAAAAAAATAGAATTGACAGTTTTTTTACAAAAAATTAAAAACCGAAAAAAAAAATTAACAAAAGTTGGTAAAAATTGAATTTCGACTTAAATATCTTTTCAAAAATTTGAGATTATGGCTTCTAACTAACTTTATCTTATAAGAAATATTGTTTTCAACAGTAGGAAAAATTTTGAGAAAAATCGAATTGACAGTTTTTTTACAAAAAATAATAACCTAAAAAAAAAAATAAAAAAAAAGTTGGTAAAAATTGAGTTTTGACTCAAATATCTTTTCAAGACTTTGAGATATTGGCTTTAAACTACTTTTATCTTTCAAAAAATATTGTTTTCAACATTCAGTAATATTTTGAAAAAAATAGAATTGACAATTTTTTTACAAAAAATTAAAAACCGAAAAAAAAATTTAACAAAAGTTGGTAAAAATTGATTTTCGACTTAAATATCTTTTCAAAAATTTGAGATTATGGCTTCTAACTAATTTTAACTTATACAAAATATTGTTTTCAACATTAGGACAAACTTTGAGAAAAATCGAATTGACAGTTTTTTTTACAAAAAATAAAAACCTAAACAAAAAAATTAATAAAAGTTGGTAAAAATTGATTTTCGGCTCAAATAGCTTTTCAAAAATTAAAAATATTGGCTTCAAACTTATTTCATTTCACAGAAAATATTGTTTTTTATATTCAGTAATTTTTTTATAAAAATCCAACAGTCCGTTTTTTCATAAAAAAAAATAAAATCTACAAAAAATAGAACGCAAATTTGGTAAGAATTGATACATTTAGACAAACTTTTAAGCAAGACAAATCGATAGACGGGATGGGAAGTTATCAGTGTGGGTCGCATCCCAGCCTCTTTTTTTAAACTGCTATGGTAAAAAAACCACCCACGCAATTTTCTTGAGAGCCCTTTCTGCATCTTTCTGCCTTATTATCTGTATAACAAAATTTATTTGAAGTCGATATCTCTTCTGGTTCTTGAGCTATGGACGACGAAAAAAACGTCGCGAACGTACGGACGTACGGACGTACGTACACACGCACGCACAGACATCTTTCTAAAAATCTTTTATTTCGACTCTAGGGACCTTGAAACGTCGAGAAATGTCAAAATTTTCAATTTGTCAAATCGGACCCATTACAATAACTTCCTATGGGAAGTTAAAAATCCTGTATTTAACTTTCTGAAATCATTTGTACTTGAATATCGGTATTTTGGTTTGATTTCATAAGTGTGTCTGACAATAAATTCTCTCTGTTTTTGCACATCAGCAAGATCCCAGTAGTTTTTGAAAATTTCCTTCCTGGTTCTGTCATTCATTTTCGCACTGCAACCTAATCTACACTTTTCTCCACATGGTAAACGCACTTTCTTCGCAGAAAATTGTTTCTTAGTTTTCGATGATGACACATACATATGCTTTTTTGTCCAATTTTCAGGTTTTTGTTCCCTTTTTCTTCTACTTCTTCTTTGTTTTCTACCGACACGGGCGCCTGAAGAACTACCTACACAGTTGGAAGAAGTGACTTCAAAGTCAGCAGAATTATGATTGAAATGAGGATCTCCGTCTGAATCGTCAAATTCACTTTCATTGTTGTTTATAGGAGAAATGCTGTAGTTTCCTTGCTTAAGCTTAGTTAAACGAATCTGTGTGGGGCACTCTGAGTTATATGAAATTTTGTACAAATTATTACCTTCACGATGTGATGTACTGGGTTGGTCGGTTAAATCTTCAGCTGTGGTTGAATTATTGAATTCATTTTCGTTTTCTATATTTTGGATCGAACCCTCGCTCAACGAATTAATTGTAGATGTAACCATTTGAGAGTTTTCGGTTTTTATGGTCATCTAAATTGCACAACACATTACCTGCATTACTTTCATCAAGATTTGTTGTGAGATCGGGCAGGTGGAGATTATCTTAATCTGTCGGTAAATTAATAAAATTTGTTTGGCGGTTTTCTTGATTTTGAAGCAAATCATCATCGTTTGGCTTGGGATATATTGCATATGAATCAGATTGTAAATTGTGGGTTGCCATTAGCACCATAAATCTTGCACGACTCATTGAATGCATTGTGAATCTCCTTCAATTACTGAAAAAAAATGTATACATATACATACATATAAAATTCAAACATCAAAAGTGTCATAACTCAAAAAACGGTCGAAAAATGTATCAAAGAAGACATTATTTAGAAACTGCACATAATGTATGTATAAGCTTATTAGCGACATACATATATGTAGATAAAAAGTTTTGTTTTAAATTGAAACTATTTTGTCTTCATTTGATCTTAAAAAACTTAAATTTTAAATAAATCATCAAAAGAGAGACAACTCTAAATCTCAATTGATCATTCTTCGATAGTGACAGAACTCAAAATAAAACAAAGTATTCATATTTACCTCAGTCAACTAAAGTGGCTTAACTCAAAATAACATACACAAATGTTCACCTACGAATCAACAAAAGTATCTCAACTCAAATTAACGCACTGAAATTTTATAGTTTTAAACACCATAAATGACACAACTCAAAATAAGTCACTTTTGATTTCACTTGGCAAACTTGTTTGCTGCAAGGACCAGGTAACTGAAAATGTGTCATTTTTGTCGAAGGTAGTTTGACTTCATTTGAAGCATTTAAAACGACATAGTGTCATCTGGGGAAATTAAGTTGTATGCTGAATGATATGAACATTTTTTAAGATTAAAGAATAAAACATCAGCAAGGACTTAAGAATGTATTTTTTATTTATAAAATTGTTAATTTTAACACCATAACAAAATATTTTTAAACCCCAAAATCATACCTTTAATTGTTCACACCTTTTTTAATCGCCATCACGCAATATTTTAAGCTTTTTCCTATTAAAACAAAAACCAAAAAACCAACAACAACAAACAAAAAATAAGTGTCTTTGTCATCTAATCGTTAAAATATCCACTAAAACAAAAGAAAAGAAAAAGAAAAAACATTTTTTAAAAAATGTTGGGTTTGCGTGTTGTGGCTAAAATATCCTACAAAAGTCCAAACGATAGGAGTTTCTTTTTTACAACACAACACTTAACGTAACGCCTCTGCCAATAATCAACCAAATTATTGCCGCCTTGGCGTTCGTTATCCTTCGGCTTAAATAAGAATTATACTCGTACATACCTACCCAAAAATATATCAACTTTGGAAAACCAGTTTGATTTTACTTTCGAATCGCTTTTAATTTACCCACAGTTAATTTTAATTATCCGAAAATGGACAGAAAAAAAAAACGAAGAAAAACAAATCGTATCGTTGATTTGACGTCCTTTAAGCTTTCGCCTTTGCTTTTGCTTTTGCTGCCTTCCCCCAAATGCGACACGCAACCATTTCCTTACCCGATTATTATTTATCAGAGGAGCAATAAAAAATTATTATCGCTATTTATGCCATGGTCAAAAGTTAAGCATTCTCAGTTCGGTTTTTGGTTTGTTTTTAGCTTTCGGAAAAAAGATTAAATAAAAGAGAATTAATAAGACGAAAAATAAAGCAGCACACAGCAAAAAGGACGAACAAAGTCCTTCCTTTTTTGAACGGATATATTTTTTTTGTTCACTGATTGAAAATGAGTAAGGTGGATTTTTTTGTTTACTTAATTTTATTTTAAAACCTTTAATATAATTGTTTCAGATTCGATTCATTGTTTTTTTTTTTGAGATTACAGTGAATATGTATACAGCAACAAATGAAATGTTATTAACGGTAACAGATGTTGGATATACATTTTCATTGTTGAATCAACAACGAAGCACGCGGATGATAATGGTAACCGGGTGCATGCAAATAAAAAGTTGGGTATTTTATTAAATAAGCTACAATTTGACTGTGTTAAGTGGTAGTTAAGACATTTTATTTCAATGAGCTTTTATTATGAATTTTGACAGAAATAAAGGTATTAGACACCTCCTTAAAATATCAGCTTAAATATTGTAAAAGATCCAATATGGCATTTTATGTAGATTAGGTACCTAACCTTTTTGTTTCGGTAAATTTTACCACAGCAAGTTTAACTTGCCTATTCATTTCCTTAAACAAACAGAGGCTGGGATGCGACCCACACTGATAACTTCGAATCCCGTCTGTCAATTTGTCTTGCTTAAAAGTTTGTCTATATGTATCAATTTTTACCAAATTTGCGTACTATTTTTTGTAGATTTTATTTTTTTATGAAAAAAACGGACTGTTGGATTTGTATAAAAAAAAAACTACTGAATATCGAAAACAATATTTTCTGTGAAATAAAATAAGTTTGAAGCCAAAATTTTTAATATTTGAAAAGCTATTTGAGTCGGTAAAAATTGTATTTCGACGTAAATATCTTTTCAAAAATTTGAGACATTAGCTTCAAACTAATTTTATCTTTTAAGAAATATTGTTTTCAACATTCGATAAAATTTTGAGAAAAATCGAATTGACAGTTTTTTTTACAAAAAAATAAAAACTTAAAAAAAAAACAATACTAAAACTTGTAAAAATTTACTTTCGACTAAAATAGATTTTCAAAAATTACAAATATTGGCTTCAAACTTATTTTATTTCACAGAAAATATTGTTTTCGATATTCAGTAATTTTCTTATAAAAATCCAACAGTCCCTTTTTTCATAAAAAAATAAAATCTACAAAAAATAGTACGCAAATTTGGTAAATATTGATGCATATAGACAAACTTTTAAGCAAGACAAATCGACAGACGGGATGGGAAGTTATCAGTGTGGGTCGCATCCCAGCCTCTTTTTTTTTAGGTTTTTATTTTTTATAAAAAAAAACTGTCAATTAGATTTTTCTCAAAATTTTATCAGATGTCAAAAACATTATATTTCGTTGCACAAAATTGTTTTGGAGATGAAATCATATTTTAGTCGTAAAATTTTCGAGGTGACAAATTTTTTTTTCAGTTTTTTGGATTTATAAAAAAAAAACGTTAATTGGATTTTTTTCGAAAAATATAATTATTTTGTATGACATTAGAATATATAATATGAAATTTATTCAAGTCTCTAGTGTCATTGGTTCATGAGATATTTATAGGTTTAACCAAAATTTTCTCCTTTTTTTTAAACTGCCATGGTAAAAAAAACCACCCACGCAATTTTCTTGAGAGCCCTTTCTGCATCTTTCTGCCTTATTATCTGTATAAAAAAATTTATTTGAAGTCGATATCTCTTCTGGATCTTGAGCTATGGACGACGAAAAAAACGTCGCGAACGTACGGACGTACGAACGTACATACTACATATGTACGTAGACACGCACGCACAGACATCTTTCTAAAAATCTTTTATTTCGACTTTTATTTCGACCTTGAAACGTCGAGAAATCAATTTTTACCACCTTTTATAAATTTTTTTTAGGTTTTTATTTTTTCTAAAAAAAACTGTCAATTCGATTTTTCTCAAAATCTTTAGTAATGTTAAAAACAATATTTCTTATAAGTTAAAATTAGTTGAATCGGACCCATTACAATAACTTCCTATGGGAAGTTAAAAATTAAAAATAAATCAGGTGGCGCGAAGGACTAACAACTCTTAACCATTCGTGTGTGCAAGTAATGTTTGCTAATTTGAGAAAGCACTTTTCATGACAAGAATTACTTTTGGGGGATTTGTCATTTCGTCGCAAGAGGCAGTACCCGTGAAAAAAGCTTTAGATGGCACAGGCTGGGATCGAACTCAAGACCTCTAGTATGACAGTCCTACGCACTATCCATCACGCCACGGGTACTACCTATTCATTTCCTTGCTCCTTTTAAAACCCTTCCTTTTCTGAAAAGGGTCAGATCTAACCAAGACCATCAGACAGAGACTTGCTTTTAAAGCGTCTGGAACTAAAAATTGAACGAAGATGATCTTTTTACGTAATTCTTTAATACCCTTCTAGCTGAACAAAAGTCTACAGTTATAATTTACTTTAAATTCTACAGTTACAATTTATTTAAGTTCTCCTCACCAATTCAAAATTGGTAATTTACAGTCTTGGTCGATTTTTGACAGAGCCATTTAACATGTGAATTTGAGTTTCGATTTACTTTTATCGAAGGAGTATTGGACGGGAGTGCGCTGAGTACGTCAATAATTGTGCTAACTTCAACTTTAATTGGAGTTTATAAATTCAGAGAAAGGGAAGTTGGATTTGGAAACATGGCTCAGCTTCGCAAAAAACAAGACGGAAAAAATCAAGGGAGTCAGGTTAGATGTGAGTAATTTCTATTTTTTGAGATCTTAAACTTGGACAAATAGTTTTGAAAAGGAAATCGAGAAATCATTTTGCGGAAATAATCATTGTTTTGTAAATTGGTCAAGTACCTATTTGTAGAGAAATATAAAATTGTGGTTGGAGTTTTTATTAAAGAAAAACTATGGTAAACGATTAAGGAGTGGGAAGAGAAATCTACTGAAGTGGTTTTGAGAGTTAAAAACATTCCAAGACGATTTATCCTATGGACAAACAAAAATAGAGAAGATAATGAAAAAAATATTTTATTGTTAGCTATAGAAGGGCAAAATTTTGTAAAACGGTAGGCCATCGCAGTAAAGAACTGTTTCCCGAAAATACCGGACTTCCATAAACCCTTTTTAATTCTGTTGCTCTTTCGGGAATTTGTCTCAAGATCATCTTCAGTTCGTTTCCTTTGCAACGTACAAAATCCATGAAGTAACGTTAATATAGATCAATATATTTAATGGAATACAAATTCTGTGTGTTTTAAACTGATATTTTTATTGATTAAATTGACTTCTTGGTAAACTCATAACTAGTATTACATGTACACCCCCTGTTCTTTTCCTCGACTAACACTGATGATGAATTTTTTATCAAATGAAAGAGATTAATCATGTAACAAAAATTCATCCTTGAATCAATCCAAAGCCCTAAGTACTTACACTTATTGACACTTTCTATCAAAAAACAATTGTCACAGCAACTAAAACTTCTAAGAAAAGTTTCATGACCAATACTTTGCACGATTACATTTATCACTATGTAAAGAAATTTTTTTTAAGCTGTTAACTTAAAATTTTGTATTTTGATTTTAAATATGTGTTGTTAGGGAATTTCGAGAATTTTATTCTAAGATTATTTTGACCTTTTTGCATGAATGCCTTGTAATCCATTGATTAGGTGTTATCAAAGACGTTTTGGGTATAAAAGTAGTAGTACAGTTATTAATGGTAATGGTAGTAGCCGTGGCATGATGCTTAGTGCGTTGGACTGTCATGCCAGAGGTCTTGGGTTCAATCCCTGCCTTTGCAGGGATTACTCCAAGAGTAATTCTTGTCATGAAAAAGTGCTTTCTCAAAATTAGCCGTTTGGACTCGGCTTAAAACTGTAGGTCCCCTCCATCACTGAAAACATTACTCGCACACGGGAATGGTTGAGAGTTGTAAGTCACTAGGCCCTAGTTCTCAACGGACTGTTGCGCCACCTAAAAAAAAAACAGTATTTAATGTGCTTTTTGAGAGTTTCGAGGAAAATAGAATAACAAATTGATGCATTATCTTCACTATGTTTATAGAAATCCTAACAAAAATCATAAACAAGGCATTTTTGTGGTTTTATAAAACCCGCTTTAGTATTCGCTTTCGAGGACTTAAAATAACTTACGATTTTATTATTGGTGGAGTTAACCAAAAGTCCTACCAGATCAGTTATTTTCACACACTTTTCACAAGGATTAACAAAAACATCGTTGAAACGTCCATAAATAACGAATATTAACTTAACAGGCACTCGAAGCAATCATAACAGGCTCATTGATAAAACAAGTTAGGCCATACGAATCTAAACGAGTTAAGTGAAGTGAAAACAACACTAGTATTTACAAGATATTAATATTTATATAACCCAAAATAATTCAATTTTTTGATGTCCCTTTATCTAAAAGATCCGCAAATTCTTCAATTCTTCTTTAAGCTGAACAAAAGAATTTAGGAGATGGAGGAGGATAAAATCAAATCCTTATAAATTGCTCAAAAATTATCAATCTAAATAATGAAAATAAACAATTTTACAAAAAATATTAAACTTCTTGATATCATTTTTGGAAATTAGAGGTCTTCCTCTTCAGTAGCTCGTAAAATATTTGATATTATTAAAAACAATTTTTTAAAATTGTTGGTAGCTACTCCATAAGAAAGTTAAAATTCAATACGGGTTACGTTTTTTATTTATTTATTTATTTATTTAATTCGTTAAAATCTAACGTTAACAATATTTAAAAAAAATCCTTATAATCTAATAATATCTAATATCATAATTTATATTTATTATTCAATATTGTTGAAAAACATAAGTTTAAATTGTTTACATTTTATATTATCATTTACAGATTCTAAACAAAAATGAAATTCGTTATAAATTGTTATTAACTGATTGAGAGGGCTACATACACCATAGTTTGATATGCTAAATATTTGAATAATAGGTTGCTGTCGCCTTAAACTTGCACGACTGAAACTGAAATTTAATTTACTTAGAACTGATAGTAATGATATCGAACCATTAACAATCCCAACAATAAAACAAAATTGTATATACTTTCTGTGGTTAGTCAAAGAAGGGAGGCTTATCAAAGCTAGTCTTTGAGAATAAGGCGGAAATAGATTTTCCCTTGCCCATGGAAGAGACCGAAGACAGAAACGCAGAAACCTTTTTTGGATCGCTTCAATTCTTGAAACATGTATTGAGTAATAAGGTGACCATACCACACAGCCGTATTCTAAAATTGGTCTAACAAACGAAATAAATAGAAGTTTAAGAACATAAGGATCCCGAAAATCACGACCGAATCTGTTAATGAAACCAAGAACCCTATTGGCTTTTTTAATTATATAACTTAAATGATCATTAAATGATAATTTGGGATCTAGAATAATACCTAAGTCAGAAAACATAGAAACTTTACATAACGGACAAGAATCAAACGTATAGTTGTACAAAAACGGAATTTTTTTACGTGTAAAACTCATAGTTTTACATTTGTCAACATTTAAAACAAGTCGGTTTTTATTGCACCATTCCCTAAATATTGTTAAGTCTTCTTGTAATAATAAACAGTCAGAAGAGGATTTTATACTTTTGAAAAGCTTAATGTCATCAGCATAAACAAGGACAGACGAGTTTTTTAAGTTTGAAACCAAGTCGTTAATAAATAAAACAATAAAATAGGACCTAGGTGGCTGCCCTGAGGGACGCCAGAATTGACAACAAATTGAATTGAACTTTCATTACGAAACAAGACAGAATAACGACGATTTTTTAAGTATGAAGAAATCCAATTTATAAAATTGTTGTTAAATCCTAGATGGTATAATTTTAGAATTAGTATATTGTGACATATGTAACTTGTCAAAGGCTTTACTAAAGTCAGTAAATATCAATCAACTTGCCCGCGTTTTTCAAATACATCTAGACAAAAGGACACGAAGTTAAATAAATTAGTTACAGTGGATCTCTTTTTGACAAAGCCATGCTGGCTATCACAAATAATAGAACTACAATGAAAAGAAAGAACATTACTCACAATTGACTCAAACAGTTTAGGTATCACAGATAGTTTCGCAATGGGCCTATAGTTCATTATTTCATTCTTTGGGCCTTTTTTATGTATGGGAATAATAAATGAACTTTTCCAGATAACAGGAAAAATTGAACTTTTTAAGGATGCATTGAAGAGAACACATAACGGATATGACAGATAAGAAGCACATTTTTTTAATATATAAGATGGAACACCATCGGGGCCTGGAGTAAAGCACTCATCGAGTTTTAATATATGTTTTGCAACTGTGTCTTCACTTATTTCAAAATTAATTGCGTTTAAATGAGTAAAACTGTCAGAAGAAGAAGAAAAAGAAGAGGAATTATTAAAGTCTGATTCTTCAAATGCTACTTTGAATTGATTAGCAAACATGTTTGCAATAATCTTTGGGTCATGACTAGTTGACGAATTATTTGACATCGAATTCGGATAGCCACACGTTTTCCTTTTATTATTAACGAAATTCCAGAAACTATCTGGATTAGATTTAATACCATGTTCAATTTTACAAATGTAATCGTCATATAGAATGTTAGAATAATCAGAAAAGAGTTGTTTTAGAATTAAGAAAGTTCTGTAATCATCGTCAGTTCTAGTTATGTTATATTTTACCCAAGCTTTGTTTGTGCATTTGAAGCAAAACGTGATCTTTTTAAAGGAATAGTTTCGTAAAAGCAGTTAAAAAGAGTTCTATAAAAATTATTACACATATCCTCAATATTACAATTACAAAATAATTGATTCCAATTTACAGTTATTAACATATCAAAAAGATCTACAAAATTACATTTAGAAAAGTCAAATTCAAGTTTGTTGTTATTATCGTTATTGTAAGGAGAAGACATGTTTAAACCTAGTGAAATATCTAATGCAGGACGTTGGCCTAGAATTTGGTGACTTATCCACAAACATGTTAGTCTAATTTAGATCTATTATAAATTTTAATATCTACATTGCTTACAAAAACAAACATTCCAAAAAACATTTAACACATTTATGTAATACTCATATTTATAATATGGATATAATTTTTAATTAAATACAATTTTACCTTCCTTACATAAAATATTTATCTGAGCTATATGTTATGCAATTAAATCTTGAAAAGCCTTGGAAAATATGCTTAACGTGCTATAAAACTAATTTTCCTATATAGAATTTCAATGGCCAAGCCAGTGGGACTTATTTTATTGTCTTTTCGTTCTCAGAACTGATTAAGAACATAAAGAAATGCAATTCCCTTTTCGAACATATAACTTCACTTTATCTATGTATGTATGTATACACAATATCTATACTCTTATACTCGTATACTCTCTCAAATTTTCTTCTATGAATTAAAACAAAGGACACTAAAGCTAAGCAGGGTAGCAATAATAATATAATATAAAAACAAAAGCATTCACGTTTCATAGCACGTTCCATACACCTAAGAAATTTATGTGAAAACAAGCAACAACAACAACAAAAAAGCATTTTTATTTCAAAGAAATAACAAAATTTTATTACTAAACTTATATTATTCAGGTGCCAAAAAAGGATACGTTGACAAAATAATGCTCTAGATGACTTTATAGTCGTTAGGAACAATCACGGAATGATGTTATTTTATTTATACATACATACATACTCGTATATAATAACTGACAATAATTTGGATTTGGATTTTAACACACATAAAATATGAAACAATTTTTAATTGGAAACTTAGGTATCTATTTATCTAGATTATACAAAACCAAGCAAATACATTTTGTTTCGCTTCATTGAAGATACTATCAAGAACCACTTTAAAAAGAGGAGGGTAGTTGAGTGATTGTAAAACTTCGTTGTAAAACTTGTAATAATTTGAAGAAAGTTTTAATTGTATATCTAACGTCTATATTGTTACAACAAGTCTTTTATTTTCTTGTTTTAATAATCAAACATTTACGACACTAAAGAACTTTTGAAATTCAAAAAATTATGTTTGCATTCAAAAAGTCATAAGAAATCAGGGATACTTTAATCAAATTGGCCATCAAACGAATGAGAAAATTAAAGGGAGATTTGTTAACAATAATATTGTATTAAGTGTTATTAAGCGATTCAGTATGGTTTTTGAGATCTTATAAAGTTACGGGCTAAAAAATTAAAAATATTGAGTAAAATGTTAAATCTTTTTTAGTTAGACAAAGCTACCATGTTCTATTTGGAAAAGGGATGCTTTCGGCAATAGAAACATAAAACAACATTATTGACATTGACCTAGAAACTGGAAAGCTTTATACAGTGGCCCTGATAGAAATCCCTTCAAATAGGATGGATGGAAAATCGTTTTTACGGACGGTTTCAAAATAAAGGAGGGGGGGATTTTCTGGTACCTTTTCATACAATCCTTCCCTAGAAAGATTAATAAAACACCGAATTACAGCAATATTTTTCAACTAAAAGTACTCTTTTTCTGGGAACACCCAGAGAAAAAACCTGTGTAAAATTGTCTTAAACGACTAAGGTTGGTTTTTTTTATATGGATGTTAGTTTTCGAGCATAACTTAGCCTAGCTCTAAGGCAATTTGAATACGCCATAGGTAACGCGAAATAGGCTAAATTGCCTTAGAAAACTAAGGTAGGTTTTTTTATTTTCGAGCATAAATTAGCCAAGTTCTAAGGCAATTTGAGTCCGCCCTAGGTAAAGAAAAATAGGCAAACTTACCTTAGATGACCTAGGTAATATAACATTTGGATTTTAACTTAGCTTTTTTGTATGTAATGTTATTGGACGAGCATAACTTTGCCTAGAACTAAGGCAATTTATGTTAGTCCTAAGGTAAATTAAAAAAAAGGCTAACTTGCCTTAGAAAACTAACTTCCATATATATATATTTGTTAATATTCCATATATTCCCGTTAACTTTTTAGTTTAACTTAGGTCTAAGGTCATGATACAACTAATAAAGATAGCGCATTGCGCATGTTAGGTTTTGGTTGTCAAACTATCGTGACGTCACGAACACTCAATCAATTGAAGAGAGTTAGTATATTTGGTGCAATTTCACTCTATTTTCTGTTGTAAATGTTAACGGAAGTGAATTTTCAAATTTTTAAATCAATAAAGTTATTTAAAGTCGTATTGTTTATAATTTATACTAAATAAAAAAACATTTATTAATAAACATGGGTGTTTGTTCTGTTTTTGACTGCAACAACAACGAAAGAAATAAGATAACGAGAGATTCCAGCTTTCATAAATTTCCAAAAGGAAATTTAAATCTCTCGAAGCAGTGGACCTTGTTCACCAAACGCAAGGAAAAAATGAATGTTCTAACTGCAAGAATTTGTAGTCTCCACTTTTTGCGAGAAGTTTATATAAAAAATACAAAGTATGAAATGGGTAAGTTAATAAAAAAAGTAGTTCATAATAAGAATCTGAAATAGATTTATATCAATAGGATTCACACGGTATCGGATTTTGATGCAGTTCCTACGGTTTACGCAAAGCAACTGCCTCTAGCGTCTGATCCTGATACAACAAAGCGCTCGAAAAGAATGGAGCTGAAAAAGCAAAAAGATGTAGTGAGTGGGTTGATGGTTCCCATTGAGCTGGAGCATGAAAACGTGTCTGAACAGCAATGCAAAAATGATAACTTGATGGAAAATATTTCACATCCACAATTACAACAAGCTCAATTTGATGTGTTAATTGAACAATTGTAAGTACCTACATATCTAATAACATTTGTATAGGCATTTATGATAGGAACAAAATCTTAATCGTACTATCCATGCATTCTGAAATTGTATAAAATAATTTGTTTTTATAAACTTTTTAGAAAAACCTTACGCGAAGAAAATGAGCAACTCAAAACAGAGTTAAGGA
Source organism: Eupeodes latifasciatus (assembly GCA_920104205.1). Lineage (NCBI taxonomy): Eukaryota > Metazoa > Arthropoda > Insecta > Diptera > Syrphidae > Eupeodes > Eupeodes latifasciatus. Next base: position 368,209,854 of record OV049924.1, on the reverse strand, counting down.
CTAAGACCAGGTTTGATCTCACAATCTAATAATCGATTCATTTTAACAATATTCGCTTTTTAGGAAGGATTTTTGTCGTTGACAAAGTGGAGAATAGCATGTCTATTGCTTTTGAGAAAATCTCCCATTTACTTACGATGGTTTGGAAAACTTGGCTGGCTACCATCGTTCTAAAAACACCATACCAAACCTGGAACAAATCGAACCAGACGAAAGCTCTTGGGTAAATCATTTGGACGAAGCAGGCTTAGGTTAGGTTAGGTTGGAGTGGCTGTCCAGATGTCATCGACTCACTTAGACCGCAAGGGTCCATTGTGATACCACTAATGAGGTTACTCATGGGGGAGTAATGAAAATTAAACAAACCATTTTGTGCTTTTAATAAAGTTAGAGAGACACTTTGTGTCAATCGTTGCCAGTTCACTGGTATTGTCGGAAGGGATTGCCAAGAAAGTTATTCCTTCTAATGGAGAGTGCTGGACATGTACATAGAAGGTGTTGGACTGTGTCCTCTTCCTCCTCGTCCATGCAGCTTCTACAAAAGTCATTTGTGTAGACCCCTAGCCTCAGAGCATGTCTTCCTATGAGGCAGTGTCCTGTTATTACTCCAATTGTAGAGCTTATATTTTGTCTGCTCAGGGATATCAAGCCTTTTGACCGATTTAAATCTATGCTTGGCCATATTTGCTTGGTTGCTAGGCAGGTGGTACTCTGTGACCATCTAGCATTTGTTGCTTCTAGAGCATATTGTTTGAGAAGATATTTGCATGTAGCAAGTGGTGTTCCTATGTTATGTTTTTGTCTAACATTAGGCAGAAGTGTTCCGTTTTTGGCGAGCTCATCGGCTTTACAATTTCCCGGAATGTCTCTGTGGCCCGGCACCCAAATGAGGTGAATATTAAACTGTTCTGTCATCTCATTCAGAGATGATCGACAATCGTGGACTACTTGTGAGTTTGTGGAGACAGACGCGAGAGATTTAAGAGCAGCCTGGCTGTCCGAGAAGATTCGTATATCCTTGCAAGATATAACGTTTTCTCTGAGCCAGGATAGTGCCTCTTTAATCGCCATTACTTCTGCCTGGAATACACTACATTGATTGGGAAGTCTATATGATAGACTTAGATTCAGTTGTTCCGAATAGATACCACTTCCAACTCCGTAATCGGTCTTTGAACCGTCTGTATAGAAGTGTATCGCATTGTCTTCCAGGGGTCTCTCTTCTTCCCAGGAGGATCTTGAAGGGATGGACACATGGAAGTTTTTAACGAATACCATTTTAGGGGTGGTATAGTCTAAGCGATCTGGGATAGATCTGAAATTGTCTAGAATGATAGTATGTCCAGTATTGTTACTGTTCCATTGAGAGGTGGCTCTAAGCCTCACACATGAGTTGGCTGCCACCATTTTGGAGAAGATGTCAAGAGGTGTTAGGTTTAAAAGCACATCCAGGGCTGCAGTTGGTGTTGAGCGAAGTGCTCCTGTGATGCACATACCTGCTGACCGCTGGACCTTGATGAACTTATTTAGATTTACCATCTTGTCCAGTGCGGTCCACCATACGACAACTCCATAAGTGAGTATCGGTCTGATTACCGAAGTGTATAGCCAGTGGGTTATTTTTGGGGAGAAGCCCCATTTTGATCCTATGGCCTTTTTACAAGTAAAAAGCGCTACAGTAGCCTTTTTTACTCTTTCATCAATATTTGCCTTCCAATTTAGTTTTTTGTCTAAAATGAGGCCTAAATATTTAGCTTGGTCTGGTCGGAAAACCTTAATGGTATTCCTTTAATCTTGGGTGGGCTGAGCTGAGGAATTTTGTACCTTCTTGAAAAGAGTACTAGTTTTGTTTTATGTGGATTGACGTCCAGGCCACATTGCTTAGCCCATTTTGTTAGCCTATTCAAGGCATTTTGTAGGAGTTCCGCGAGAACTTGGGAGTGTTTTCCAGATACAGATATTGCAACGTCGTCAGCATAGGCAATCACCCTAAAACCCTCTGCTTCTAATGATGTTAGAAGGTCGTTTACTACCATGTTCCATAAGAGAGGCGAAAGGACCCCTCCTTGGGGGGTACCTTGATGCACCGATCTGGTGGTAGTAAAGCTTCTCATGCTTGAAGTTATTGTCCTGCTTTTGAGCATGAGACTAATAAAATCTATGAGTGGTTTCTTTAATTGCAGCTTTTCCATTGCTGGCGTGATCGCCTGGTAACTGACGTTGTTGAAAGCTCCTTCAATATCTAGGAAAGCTACTAGGTTATATTCTTTGTATTCGAGGGAGTATTCAATACTGCGAACCAGCGAATGAAGTGCTGTTTCTACTGATTTTCCCTTAGAGTAAGCATGTTGAGCTGTGGAAATGAGACATGGTCTTAGGTTATGTCTGATGTAAATTTCAATCAATCTTTCCAAGGTTTTAAGAAGGAAGGATGATAGGCTGATTGGTCGTAGATCTTTAGGGTTAACGTGGGAGGGTTTCCCTGCTTTAGGAATAAAGACTACTTTTGCCATTCTCCAGGCTTTGGGAATTTATCTCAGCCTTAAACAGCTTGTCAGAATGATTTCCAATGGTGGAATGATCATGTCTGAGCATTTTTGTAGTTCGGCCGGAATGATTCCGTCTGGTCCTGGAGATTTATATGGATCAAAGCTATCTATGGCCCATTGCAGTTTTTCCCGCGTTATTAGATCAACTAAATCGCTTGTAGAAGCTTGAGACTCTGATGTTAAGTCGTTAAGTAAGTTAGAGCTACCTGGAAAGTGGGTGTCTAATAGCAGATTAAGAGATTCTTCATCTGTGGTAGTCCATGTGCCTGCATCTGTCTTTAAAGCACTGGGTATTGTTGGACTTTTTGAGAGAATTTTTCTGAGTCTTGAGGCTTCTGAAGTATTTTCTATTTTGCCACAGAAGTTTCTCCAAGAAGACCTCTTACTCTTCCTTAATTCTTTTTTATATTGCTTTAGAGCTTGTTTGTATAAGTCCCAGTCAGAAGGAGATCTAGTGTATTTAGATCTATTGAAGAGTTTGCGACAACTCTTTCTGAATGGTTCTAGTTCTTTACGCCACCAATGAGGTTTCTTTTTTCCCTTTGAAATGGTTACAGGGCATGAAATTCTCATTGATTCATTGAAGGCTTCAGTGAGATGATTCACAGAAAGATCTAGTTCATCTTTACTGGAGGAGCTTTTAAGAAGGTTGTAATCAAGTAATTGTGTTAGTACCTCCCTATATCGTTCCCAGTTTGTATTCCGGTGATTGCGAAAACCCGTAGATATGTTTGCCACATCTCTGAGCTCAAACTGAATGTACTTGTGGTCAGAGAAGGAATTTTCTTTTGAGACATGCCAGTTTGAAATCAGATTGTAGATCGAGTCAGAGGTAAGTGTAATATCAAGTACCTCTTTCCTATTCTTGGTTACAAAAGTGGGTTCATTACCAATATTACTTATGAGTAGGTAAGTGCTTAGTAAGTAATCAAATAAGGACTCACCTCTCTCATTTATGTCAGAGCTACCCCATACCGTGTGATGAGCGTTAGCGTCCGATCCAATTAGGAGACCAACTTTTTTCGACTGCGCGACCGCAATTGCCTTCCTCAAGGTGTCACCTGGAATTGGGCTGTCGTGGCCAAGATAGGAGGATATGAGCCAGTAGGTGGCTTTATCCGTTGTTAAGACAGCGGTGGTTGTGTCCTTGTCGCTGTAATTGGGGAGTAAAAATACATTTAAGTCATTTTTTACTAACATACATGACCTTGGTTCACCTTTCTCCGATGCATACAGTAGCTTGTAACCAGGAGTCCTGAGGCCTCTGATGATGGAATTTGAGACCCACGGCTCCTGTATCAAGACGATGTCATCCTTGTTTGTGTGCAGTCGGAGTGTTAGGTTGTTTGTGGCCATGATGGCGTGATGGAGATTAATCTGTACTAATCGCAGCATTGCTACTATTAGTCAGATTAACCTCCACCACTGTTTTATCGGCGTTTTCATCGTCTGAGGAGGAGTGAAGTAGGTCTTCCTCACTCAGAGTGATGCCTAAGGTGGCGTCTTCAGTCTCCATGTCGGAGTTACTGTCGACTGTAGGTTTAGCCTCCACGTCGGATGGCTTGTTTGGGGCTGTGGAGGTCGATGGTTCCACTTGTGGTGTTGCATCGACCTCCATTATTGGTGGTAATGAAGCGTTTCCTTCCGCTGAAGGGGCTTCTGTCGGGGGCATGTTAAGCAAATCTTCGTCTTTTTTGTATATACGGATCACGATTTCATCGAAACCATACCTAATCACCCCTTTGGTCGCGGCCAGTGGATCCAGTGATTCCCTATTGAACAACACGAGAGCTGATCTATAGTGACCCACTGTCTCCTTCTCAACCTTTGGGACTTTCCAGTCGTGCGTAGGCAGGTTTGGATTACTTGTTTTGATCAATTTCATGATCATATCTGGGCAGTTGTGTAGAGCCGGGACCATTATACGTGCTCTTGGCCGGCAAGGAATATTCTCCCTTGCAACAACCTCGAGCTTGGCACCCGGCCAGACTTCTGGCAAGCCATTGACAGCAGCCCTGTATAGATCGAAAGATCTCTGATCACCACAGGCGATGAGTTTGATACGATTTTGGTACCATCCTGCATCGGCTGTGTCTGGGAGAGGTCCCGGATTCTCCTCGATGACAGATAAAAATCTGAAACCGAGGTGAGCCCTGACGTTTGCCCATTGATCATGAGAGATGTTACCATCCACATGACCCCTGTCAATGACCGCTGCTATGATCTTACCTTTTAGCGCGTCGCTAAAGGAAAGATCCTTATTGAAGGCTGTTGTGCTGTTCGAATGCACCTTCTGCCTTTTTGGTTCGGGCTTGTCGCCCTCGAAAGACCTATTGCGCTTTGATGTTGAGTCGCTGCAGGTCTGTTTGGTGATATTGCTAAGAAAGCCACTAGCCCACTCGAGTTTTCGCGTTTGCTCCGGGGTTCTTTCCGCCGCCGGTATGACACCGACTGCGGCTAGAATCCTCTCAGCATTGCGTTGGTCTCGTTTGGCTAGTGACTTCCTGGACTTCTTGCTGGCCGACCCAGAGCTATGTCCGTGTGACACAGTTGTGGGTCCACCATCAGAATTCGTCGCTACCGATACCAATCGGGGTGTGCCCCCACCTTTTGAGACAATTCCACATGTCGCAGATTTTGCCTCTCCGGATGGGGTGTCCCTTCTTGGGGTCGCTTGCGACGTCCTAGCAGGAGCGGGGAGGGGGTGGGGTGTGGAATTGCCGCCCTTGGGACAGCCGAGCGTCACAGCTGTACCACTGACGGGTACTTCCTTCAAGTATAGGTTGCGGCTAGTAGAGGGAGAAGGACTCCCGCTACTAGTGGCAACCACAGGGTTGCCAACACGTTCACACCTCTGAGTAGGCTCAACAGCCTTTCCAGTGGATGTGACCGCATTGGCAGCCATGGCGCGATTTTTGTTATTATTCTTTAATGTTTTTCTGTTTGATGTTTTGTTTTGTTTCATTTTTGTTCCCACGAGTAGGGCGGAAAGACGGTCAGCCCCGGCAGAGCCGCTTGCCGGGGTAAGGCAGAAATATGACGGACCTTGCCACAGCATCCGAAAGAGCTCGTTAATGGCTGGTTTATCCCCCAGCCTTTCATTCTTCGGCACGGTTTTCGTACAAGTACGCTCACACCACCACTGAAATTAGGAACCTCTAAACTATGATTGAATTGGGTTTCCGAACGTTGCACTATTGAGGAGCTACAACAATTCGGCTATCCAACTCAACCTTAGCTAATCACCATCCTGCCAAAAACGCACAGGACTTCTGTGGTGATCATTGCCCGCCTGGCACCCACTTGGAGGGTTTGAATGAGGATTTTGCCAAGCAAGGAGGCTTGTCTTAAGCAAATCCCACAATGATGGCTCACTTTGCTGCATTACAAAATGTTTTTAATGCAGTAAATGGAGAAGGTGAAGGCATTTACATCTGTCCAAACTACAGCATTTACTTGAAGTTGCCGAGAAAGCAACGATCGAATGCGATGAAAAGGTTAGGAACCTTGTCTTTCGTTGTCGTATGTACTTCCGAATGCGAAAACTGAACAGACAAATCACGGAAAACAAACTATCAAGGAAAAGAAAATACAAACAAATTATTTATTAAATAAAAGGTTGAAAAACCAATGATTTAAAAAGACCATCATATCTTTTATTTAACCATTTATCACTAATTAAACAATCTTCCAGAAGATTCGATAGAGAAAATTGCATCCGAATGAAAATGAAAAAAAAATACACCATACTCTTCATTTACTTCGATATTTTATTAATTTTTTTCACTCAAACACACAAATTTTCTTTAACTTACGAATAAACACAAATATTAACCATTTAAAACCATTAACCTAAATGAAAAATATTAGAAATATTAACATTTTATTATAATAACAAAATATCTTAACAAATTAGTGCCAATTGTTTTGTTTTGATTTCACATACTGAATAATAAACGTCAAACTCGTTGAATGTCCGTGACGTAGATGCGCAGAACGAAACAAAAATAGAAACGCGAATGCGCTATCTGTCTTAGTTGTATCATGATCTAAGGTGATTTTACCTAAGAACTAGGGTAATGTTACCGCCAACAGTCTCTATATGTTAAACTTTATCTTTCCCTAGGGCCTAAAATGTTTTTATCTTCAATGCTCACTTACTGTGTAATATTACCTTAGTTCTAACGCAATTTTACGTTATGACTAGGGCAATGTTACCACAAACTATATCTGCTGGTGAAACTTTTACCTAGGCCTAAGTTAATTTTACCTAGGGCCTAACATGTTTTTTGTTTTCAACGCTCACTTACTGTGTAAATTTACCTTAGTTCTAAGCTAATTTTTGTTAGTTTCATAGAATTATGTTAGTCCTAAGGTAAATTCTGTTCCGTTATTTTGTGAAATTCCAATTTCATTTACGCTTGGGTTTCTTCAATTGGTTCGTAGATTTTATGGCGTGCAGCAGCATTTTGTAAGCTAAGAGTGAAATCCCACAAGTGATTAACAAATAAAACAAAAAATAATTGTGAAAGGAATTCAAATGTTTGTTTGAAAAATGTAGCATGTTTTATAATTGATGTTTTGGCACATATCTTTAACAAAAGTATTTTTTCTGGAGTATTTCCGGTTGCTCTTAAATGTGCCAATATCTTGCCACTTTTCAAGAAAGGAGCAACTAATGATCTGGGTAACTATAGACCTATATCACTCTTGCCCTCGATAAGTAAGATTTTTGAAAAAGCTGTAAAAAAAAGAATGGTGAGCTTTTTAACGAGAACAAAATTTTTCAGTGATGTTCAGTTTGATTTTCAAAGCAATAAATCAACCGAAGATGCATTGTTACATTTCTGTTCTCAAATATTTGTAAGTCTTGATAGAAAAAAGAATACAGCCGGATTGTTTGTTGACATATTAAAAGCCTTTGACATGGTTAATCACGAAATTTTGATTAGCAAACTTGAAAGTGCTGGGTTTCGAGGATTCATTAGTCATTGGTTAAGATCTTTTTTAAATTTAAGAGCCCAAAGAGTGAAATTTGATGGTATTAGGAGTGATATAAAGACATTCGATTTGGGAATTCCACAAGGTTCGGTTTTAGGACCAATACTTTTTTTGGTGTACATTAATTCTTTATTCAGTTTGCCTTTTAAGGGTTCTCTGACAGCCTTTGCAGATGATGTTGGTTTTTCGTATGGTACAGATAGTTGTCTGAATCTTATATCTGATATAAATTGGGATCTCAGCTTGTTAAGAATCTGGTTTGCAGAGCACAAATTGATAATTAGTTCTAAAACCAAGATAATGTTTTTCAGTTTGTCTGGCCAAAAGATTGTTGATGCTGATCTCTTTTTCCATGCTACTGAGTGTCCAAAATTCAAGCTTTTTAACTGCACCTGTAATCCTATGGTTACTTCCATAACATTTACGGATTCCATGAGCTGTAGTGATAAATGCTTTAAATTAGAAATAGTTAATGAATTTAAGTATTTAGGATTAATAATAGATTCTAGAATGAGTTTTTATAACCACAAAGAGAATCTTAGACAATATTTTCGGTGCACTCTTAGAAACTTCTTCTTTTTGCGAAAAGTTTGCTCATCCAAACTGCTACTTAAAATTTATTATGGCATTTTTCATTCGAAACTAGAATATGGAATTTCTTGTTGGGGAGGTTCATATTATAACAAAATACAACCTTTATTAGTTTTGCAAAAAAGTGTTCTGAAGAAAATATGTGGTAAGCCTCGCCTGTACCCTAGTTTTCCGCTATTTAGAGATTTGAAAATTCTTTCAGTGAGACATATGTATTGTTATAAAGTTCTAAAAATTTTCTTTAAGAGATCAGGTAATCTTAATTTTAGAATAACTTATAACTTGTAAATTTTCCTTTTTTGAACCTAAGGTACGACCGAATCGAACTAAAAAAATTAAACCTGGTTCACCACAAGAGAGTATCCTAGGACCAAATTTGCACCTTTTATATACTAGGGATATTCAACTGAACAACATGATAGGATCTTATCAGTCTGGCTTTCGACCAGCCAAGTTCGCAGTCGATCAAATTTTTACCTGGACAGAATAGATGCAAGAAACAATACCAGGCTGAGATCAAACGAAGGATCACTCTTGCTAACCATTGTTTCCTTAAAATAAGAAAGCAATTGAGTCGTAAAGCCTTCTCTCGAGCAACCAAAGTTTCGCTATATACATAAGACCCTCATCATCCCGTCCTATTGCTATGCGGTGCAGAAGCATATGACAAGGATGAAAGCACCCTTGGTCGTTAAGAGATCTATACTTTCCCGTATGCATAGCAGATGAGTGGAAGGGGTAATGGAATGACGAGCGGTACGGGCTGTGGAGCGACACTTAGGCAGAAAAGGATAAAAGTGCAGTGTCTGAAATTGCTGGGTCACGTAGAACGCATGGAAACCAGAGCCGTTCGAGTCCACGCTTATAAGTGCCGTCCTATAAGCGTGGACTCGAAAGGCTCTGGTTTCCGTAGCGTAGGATTGTGGATCACTTAATCCTGAATGGAGACCACCTTAAATGTTTAAGATAATGAGCTGATGGTCTAAAATCTTAATTAAGAAATACAAATAATAAGCCGATCTTTCATGTATTTGTTTAAAATATTCCATCATTGTACTCGCTGGGATTTCAATTTTTTTTCCATTCGAAAGAAATCTAAAGATAATACACAAATATTAAATTTAAAATATAATGAATATAATATTTTGAAAAAATACTCTAATTGATACTGAAACAAACTTTTATGAACTAATTAAATATTTAGTAAGGTACCTATGCACATAACATTTTAAAACAGAAAAATTTGAAAAAAAAACTTTAAGATAAATAAACAGTTTCTGACCAATAAAATGCAAAAGTAAAACAAAACGAACAAAACATAAAACAAAGAATTCCATTTAGTTAATTAGACCAGTACCCTTAATTGAGTAGTTTTTGAACAAAATGTTTGGCCACAGTATTTGGTAAATTAGCCTCAAATTATAACAATCCTCATTGCTGCTGTGGCAACTACCTATATATGGTAGTAGTCGTAGCATAGTCCCAGAGTTATCTATCTTTTGATAAGGATTATATATAATTCCCAACAAGTTGAACAATGGCAGCGAAAACTAACCAAAAATGAACCCGCACCACTGGGACCTGGTCCCAATCGTATATACCGTGTCGGTCGTTCGTCGTTCGTCGCTCGTCCGTCGTCCTTTGTCCGTCGTACGTCTGATGCTGCTGCTGCTGCCGATCTGATAAACTTTTATTCAACCAATAATTTAAATCTACAAACAAGCAGCATTTTGGGTTTTAACAATGACGCAGTAAAAGGGGTTTTGCAGGGTTTTCGAGGTACGGTTGGGTACGGTGCGATACGGAAGAGTTAGAGAGAAAATCTAACTTCAAATTTTAGACATTCTCGTTGTCCTCGTTCGTCATGGCTATATGGAAAGTCTGTATACCTACCTACATATGCACTCTTTGTATCCATTCTCATTCTCAGATCCTTTTGCCCGAGACAATTAAGAGCAACACAAAGTTGTAAACTACATCCAACCCGAGGTCGAGAGGGAAAACAATTTGCCTTATTAATTAGACGAAACTTAAAATTATTTACCTACTTTTGGGTTAAAACCCAGAAATGTCCTGGCACGGCTTGGCACAGCTATATCGCACAGAATACAGTATATATACAGTCAAGTCGGTGATGGCATGGGATCCTGATTCAGATTCTGATTCTGATGGTGCTGGTGCTTCTAGCTATTTCTGTTGGCTGCAATTCACATTCATCAGGGTTCCGGGTGTCGGGCAAATCAGCGAAAATCTTATGTGTGAAATGTGGAAGGTTTTGGTCCATGAACTTTGACTTCAAAGTTTTGTATTTGGCTTTAAACTTTTTGAGCATACATTGTGATTTATTACAGCGTATGTTATATGTTACTAAAATTCATACAAATATGTATGTATGCATTTTGCATATGTAGACATAACCCACAGAAAACTGTACACAAAAATGAATAAAACA